>CM008281.1:37109595-37554868 GCA_002319775.1 Fagopyrum tataricum | reverse complement strand
TCTTGCGTCCATATCAGAGGATCTCGAAGAGCATACTTGAAGAAAATCTTGTTCCTTTGCTTTCTTGATGCACAAATCCCTCATAAGATCATGCATTTGAACACTCTTCACTTTTCCTTGATAATTTCTACTTGCAACACGAATCACATAACGATGAATCAACTCGTCTAGATATTCTCTTGCAACATCTTCTAATGTATATCCCTCTTGCACTTGATCAGGTCCGATAAACCCTTCTGCTATCCACATTCTGATAATCATCCCTACCGGAATCTCAGAGTCCTCCGGAAATAGCACAAAGTAAAGAAAGAACGGTTTTAGTTCATAAGATAAATCATTGTAACTCAATGCTAACATCTCCCTCACATTCCCATATACATGTGTCCCCCTACCAAATTCCATTATCTTTGAGCTCACAGCATTTCTCACCTTCTCCCATTCCTCAACAGTTTCCTTCTTACTTAAGATCCCGGCTAGTGCAACAACCGCCAATGGTAACCCTTCACATTTTCTCAACATCTCCTTCCCTAGTTCCTTGAATGCAACTATATCTTCTTCCCGATGATAAAAGGTGATTTTTCGAAAAAGCTCCCAACTTTCTTCGTCTGTGAGACGCCTTGATTCATGGATACAACACTTCAAATCCGGATAATCAACCAACTCTCTCATCCGAGTTGTGACTATGATATTTCTTCCATCATTTCCTAATGACAAAGCAGGAAGAATCTCTTTCAAAGCTTGCCTCTCCCACACGTCATCAAGAACTATCAAATACAAATACTTCTTGCTCTCAAGAAACACCTGCAACTTCTCTACAACAAACTGATGACTCCAATTCTCATCCAACTTCATAGACTCGCCACTCGCCTTCACGAGAATATCAAGCAAGACATGACGAACAACCCACTGTTTAGAAATCGAAACCCATACCAAACATTCGAAATGCCCTTTGATCTTTTCATGGTTGTAGAGCTTCCTAGCCAAAGTTGTTTTACCCGAGCCACCCATTCCAACGACCGACAACACTTGAAGTTCGTTGTCGGTAGTCAACAAACTAACCAACTTCTCGATATCTTCATCAAGACCAATCACATGATCTTCATTGCTATGTGAATAGCTAATTGGCCTTCTTCTCTTAAACCCTTGATTTAAATTCTCTCTTCTTCCTCCTCCATTAACACCATCATCACCTTTGTACTTCTTTAGCCTATCCATGGTGTCGGTGATTCTCGCTTTGATGGACTCAACCTCATTTCCCATCTGGTGAGTCTGCCATAGATGGAAACAAAAGCATCCATACTTTTTGAACAAGCCTACATTTTCAACTCGGAGGATGTAGGACTCTACTACATCTTCAGCATCATAAGCAATCTTTCTGATTTCGGTAATCAAGGTTCGACTTCGTTCATCACCTCCTTCCTCATCCTCGATGGCTTCCATGTCTTTGAGAAAGCTGCTCATCCATTTCAGCTCTCCTTGAAGGCTCTGGACTCGACCTTCAACGCCGTACAAGAACTTAGCCTCCTGAGCAATAATCTCTGCGAGCTTTCCATCTGCAAGATTGACGATCGATTCCACACTCATTCTTTCTTTCTTTCACCTTTGAATTCACTAGAAAACAGTCAAGGTTGTTTCATGAAACATTGGGTTTGAGAATATAGATGGGAAGGAAGAGTACTTTAAAAAAAATACTTTGCTTTGTCATTTTCATGCTTTATTCAAAGGGTTATTTTCACGTCTAAGAAGAATTTTGTAAAGAACATAGCTATATCAAGGAAGGAATCAAGGAAGGAGATGAGGTTTCATTGATAAGCAAAAACCTCTTTTTTTCTTTTATGCTTTTGCCACTTCTGTCGACCTAAATTGGTCACACAATATTCCTTTTCCTAGTGTTCTTACATTTTGTAAAGAACATAGCTATATCTTTAGGTATTACTCCAATTGCGTAATTTTCGATAATTTGAGTTTTTTGAAGTTTTGTCTCTTTGGAAACAGACTGTGAATTTACAGCCAACGTAAAGCCAAATTCCGTCGAGTAGATTAGTTATGTAACTTATGTCTAATGTGCTGCTTTTATTTATTCAGTCTACAAAAACTTATCTAAAGATTCCGACATATATGATGTGGGTCCATCGCACGTTCGAAAGCAAGGTGATTGTACATAGTATACAGGTCCCCTCTTAACCTTGATCCTCAGTTAGTTAATGATCTAAGACGCCTTCTGCAAATAAGGTTTGAATTTAAACTCTATATTTGTATGAGAATTCGCATCTGGGTTAATATAATTTGAATATAAAAAAATGTTCTACGACGCGCTAAAACTCATGCAGATGGGAGGCTTCACTTTAACAAGAGCAAGTACCGACGATGGGAGACTCCACAATCCATCTCCACATATTAACCCGGACGCCACAGCCGGTATCATAAGACTCGCATTCCGCCTATCAAGTTTATGCCACGCAAAGACAACTAAGCTCCCTACACACATATCTATTGCAAAATACGCCCCAACAAGAAACGGAACAGCCATCGCCATCGGCAATGGGACCCACTTTCCGATACGCTCAGGAGACAAATCTCGTACCAGGTTGGCCACCACAGCGAATCCAAAGAATCCATAGCAAAGCTCCAAGCAATGCTGAGGCAAAGCAGAGAAGCCTTGGACACCAAGAATAGCCATGTTTCGGTATATAATAGCATACGGAGCTTTATACTCTCCATTTGGGTTTCCCACATCGAATGCCTTGTAGAAAAGAAAGAACGTCAGAGGAGCTATCACACATCCGATCGCAGTTCCGATGGCTTGACTAACAACCATTGATCTTGGTGATGTTAGTGTGAGATGCGCGGTTTTCAAGTCTTGCATTAAGTCAGATGATATGTACACCATTGATTTGATGAGTCCACATCCGACGAGCCCAGCAACTACACCTGAGTTCTCTCCTGATAAAGCGGCTAGGATGAAGAGTGCCACTTTGCCGTAGTTATAGGCCATGTTCATGTCAGTTAGACCAGCACCATATGCATTGCAGAAGCTAAGAGATGGAGCGAGAATGTAGGCTACGACAACGTAGTACCATCTTAACTCGGGAAACATGAGAGGGATAGAGATCACTGAAACCACTGCTAATACTGTGTATCCGACGCAAGCAATCCAAACCGGAATGGTTTCTCTTATGAAGAGTTCGTTTCTTTGAAGCTCATCCAATGATTGACTATGGCTTTCTGATTCTGAAACTGATTAGATCATAAGTGATGGTTAGAGAACAATAGTGTGCAAAAAAGCAAAAATTGTTATTTTAGCTATTTTGCCGTTTACTTTACACATTTACCCTTCTAATTATGATTACTTACTTATTTGTGATTTTCAATAAAGCAAAAAATAAAAGAATGATTAGGGGTATAATGATACATTGCTGAAGTAAAGTTGTATACTTACAAGTTTTGATATTTTTTTCCTTCAATTTGGCATGGATGTTTTTCATGGTGAAAAACATTACCTTTAGAAAACTATAGAGCCCGTCTCCGAGTATGAGAGCAATTGATATGAAAACCTACAAACATCACATAATCAGTTTGACAAACGAGATTACAGTAAATCATGATTGTTGAATTTTGATTCAGAAATGAATGATTAAAAACCTTATAACCATTGAGACTTTTCATACTGCTAGTGGGTATTGATGCAGGGAACCATTTTCCTTCAAGGCCATGAATGAGTGGCCACATTACACCCCATGAGAGAATCGCACCAAGAAGCAATGATAGGTTGACTAGATGAGAACATATCATTCCAGCTCCAACATAACTCATACTAAAATCAAAGTAAAAGCTGCAAAATTCAAGAAAACCAGGTTCCAGGTAAAGAACCAAATGTCAAGCAGAACCCAAATGATATTGAAGAATAAACTTACGAGTTTTTCCAAGCTTCTAACCCAAATGTAGGGAATTGAGCGAACCCACAACTACCTTCTCCAGAGTAGAACCATTGGATTAAACTCCAAACGAAGCTGAAAGAGAAGGTTTTCACAAATCCGCTTACTTGCTTCCTGTAAGGCAATCAAGAAGTGCAAGTTTCAGTTAATAATGCAAATTCCAATCGACAAACCATTTTGATTTTGGAGTCTTTAAGTTCTAACAGAAATTTGCATACTTGACCATCTTGTCTCCTTTTGCTGTATGAAACCCATTGATGAGAACTGCAGTTGCCGTTCCACTTGGATAAGCAAGTTTATAATCTATTACCATGATCTATAGAACAGCAAAATATGAGTCAATAATATGTACCACCCAGACAACCAGTTAGCCAACAATAGCAAGTGAAACTAGATAATGTGGCACTAATTGTAGAATTTTAAATCTTAAAAAGAAATTATAAACGAAACTAATCTCATTCAATCGGAACCTTTGACACTTTATGAGGGAATAAAGGGAAAAAAAATCAATTATGCTTAATGGAAACCGGGTTATTTAGACAGATGCATTGATATTGATTCAGGACTAGGACAATTCTAGACATATGATCAATAAATTTCTCAACACTACGAGTCCAAGAGAAAAGGAAGAACATGTTTCAACTATCAGGATGGTGAGTTCATGTAGCTCTCAGGTGAATCATATGATTAGATTAAGTAGGATATATTATCAAATACATGGTTATCATCATTGAAAAGGCAAATTTAAAGTAACCATTTGCAAGAAAGATGGGTGTATCATACATTAGATTTTAGTTAATTTAATCTGTCATAAAGTGGTAAGAAAAAACAATTAGCACCTTTTTAAGTGGTACCCGAAACAAGAGTATATGCTGTAAGGTAAAGACTAAAGAGAGTGAAATTAGCAACCTTTCTGAGTGGAACTAATGCCCACAGACCAACAAAGCTGCTGACAAGGAGAAAGCCAATCATCCACCCAAGCTTGAGATCCTTGTAGCTGTTGGGGCCATTCCCCACAGTGTCAACTCCTGCTAACTCATAAGTCTTCTTGTTCAGACCCAACAAGTATGAGCCAAAGCCACCTTTAGAACAACAATCATCAGTAGAAATCCAACTTGTGATCATCATATTCATAACAAAATAGAAGCCAGAAAATCAAATGCCAAAAATATTATAAATAAATAAAATTTTAAGAGGGGTCATAATTTTGTATTTTTTATAAAAAGAGGTGTTTCAACGCGTAAATTAATAATGTAGTATTGAAATATACTAGCAGAAGTGCTTAAGCATAATTGTGTTATCAAACATGACATCCAAAAATGATCCTGGGAGGATTTTGGAATCTCTTTAATCTGAGATCATCATAGCAAGTAAATAACCAGAAAGCCACATTTAAAGTACTTGAAAAAGTGAATTTCAAAAATCACTTTACCTCCAACAGATATGCTATAGCAAGCAACAGCACAAGTCTGAACAGTCGTATTCTCCTGTCTGGTAAAAGGAGTAACCTTAATTCCAAGCTTTTTCAAGACTGTAGTCCATGTCTTGAGAAATATGAATGCAAGCAGAGCAGCTGAAACGTTCAGATTTGGACTAAGTCCAGTTGTGAGATTCAGCTTCATGAGTATCACACTGTATATGCTTCCTATCAGTATGCTTGCTATAAAACCCCTAAAAGTTATCTGCTTCGTCCATGGTGGAATTCTCGTTATCCCCTCTATTGATTCTTGGTATTGTTCTTCAACTCTCTCCTCTACCTCTTCCACTTCTCCAACTCCCATGGCTTCCCTATCGTTGACTTCAATTGGTCTAATCATCTACAGAAATTTCAAAAGCACATACACTTTGATGCAAAGAAATCTTCAAAATCAAATAGAGAAGGGCAAAAGAGCAAGTGGGTTCTGGGTAGCACAAAAGAACAACACAGAAGTAAAATCACAAAGAGGGTTTGAGCATGTGGAGCATTTATTCAACATTTTAGCCTCCCAATGACACACGAACCCAGAAGATATTATCACCAACAAATGGACGCTGAAAATCACTACTCATGAAGAATAGCTAGAAAGGACTGAATTATTACCTAATATCAGGCAATTGACCGAACAATACAATCAATATCTCGGGTTTGGGGAAATTGAAATGCGAATTCCAAATTCCAACCCAATTGATACTGGACGCGGTGGTCTGGGTTTGACAATTCTAATTAAATAAGAAAAATAAAATCCTTATTTACTAGTACTGCTAATGCAGTACAATAATCTCAAGAAATGTACTACACACCATCAATGTCAACAATGACGAAAAAGGTAGGAATAAATTGAAGGAAATGCTGATAAAAATGTATTTCCGACTAGACATCACATCACCTAACATAAACCTCGAATAGGTGGGTGTGGTGAGCTGAATATGTTTAAGCCTTCCCGCTGACTCTTTTATTTCCAATTGAAGGCGAGGTGTGTAGAAATGGGTATTGAAATTTTGGTAAGATCAGTTCAATTTTTTAAAAAAACTAAAACCCATTAGAGAACGGGTGAAGATATTGGGAGTTTACAGTTGAAAAGCGAAGAAAAGGAGAAGGCTACTATGGTATTCATGGGATCACGACGATATTGTGGCGTGTGGCCGCATCAAGACAGCACTGCACTACAAATTAGGATTTTTGACCCATAGAATCACTAAGAAATACAGACACGAAAATGGAAAATAAATAAATATAATATCATCCGTTCACATGAAACCAAATAAATAATTAAGATAAAAATATATATAAATCTAATTGGTTTCTCTTTTTTTTACAATCATTCCGTGTTTTGATACAAGTGCGGAATTGATTAAATTCAATTTTAGTGTCGGAACTTAAATGTAAAATTGAGTTTAAACCCAATTTTAATTTTGGGTTTTAAATGCGAAATCAAATCAAATTCAAATTCAATTTCACTTTATGGCCATAAATGCGAAATTAATTAAATTTAATTTCGCTTTATGACCAAGTACCAAATCAAACTCAATTAATTAAACACAATCAAGACCACACGCACTACACTGCAAATTAGAATTTCTGACCCATAGAATCACTACATCAATACATACACGAAAAGGAAAAGTAAATAAATATAAGCTCATCGGTTCACTTGAAATTGAATAAATAATAAATAATTAAGATAAAAATATATATGAACTGAATTGGTTTCACTTTTTACGGGATATGTTAGACACGTCCATATATTTTACTTTTAAAAATTTCTCTATTTCACACTTCGAGTGTAGAGTCAAATCCGTCATTACAACAACAACAAAAAATCATTCCGGATTTGCGGTACAAGTGCTTAACTGATTAAACTCAATTTCGGTCTTGGGACCCAAATGCGAGATTGATTAAACCCAATTTCGATTTCAGAGTACAAGTGTGAAATCAAATAAAACACAATTCTAGTTTTGGACTCAAGTACGAAATTAATTAAAATCAATTTTACTTTTGGGCCCCAAGTATACAATTAAATCCAATTAATCAAACCCAATCAAGACCGCACGCACGACACTACAAATTAGGATTTCTGACCCATAGAATCACTATAGTAAATACACGAAAAAATGGAAAGTAAATAAATATAATCTCATCCGTTCACTTGAAACCGAATAAATAATAAATAATTAAGATATATATATATATATATATGAACCAAATTTGTTTCACTTTTTTTTACGTGGTTATATTAGACATACCCATATATTTTATTTTTAAAAATTGCCCAATTCGACACTTGTGTAGAATCAAATCTGTCATTACAAAATTTCTTTTAACCCGATTTGAGGTACAAGTGCAAAATTGATTAAATTTCGATTTCAATGACCAAGAAATTAAATCAAACACAATTATAGTTTTGGGGTCCAAATACAGAATTATTTAAACCCAATTTTACTTCCGACTGCGAGTACAAAATTAAACCCAATCAAGACCGCATGCACTACACTGCAAAATAGGATTTCTAACCCATATAATCACTACAGTGGTACATACACCAGAAAGAGCAATTTCGGGTCTAAGACTCTAACGGACCATTTGGCTGTAATTACAAACACGAAAATGAAAAGTAAATAAATATAATCTCATCCGTTCACTTGAAGCCCAATGAATAATTAATATAAAAATATATAGAACAATATTCATTTCAGTTTTTATATAACCAAACGGACCTTTGCTTGTAGTTATAAACACGAAAACGAAAAGTAAATAAATATAATCTCATCCGTTCACTTGAAGCCAAATGAATAACTAATATAAAAATACATGTGAACAGTAGGTTGTGTAAAACTAAACTGGACTGGTTTTTTCCGGTTCGGTCCGATTCCAGACCAAATTCAGTCCAGTTTTTGGTCCAAGAATTTTAGAAAATTCCGGTTCGGACCGGAAAAAGACCGGTTGAACCGGAATTAAAATTTTCATTATTATATTAATTTTAACTTATATATTTAAAAAAAAATCATATACATATTTATAAAAATTATATATTTTTGAATATATTTTTTTAATTTTTACAAAAAATATTTTATTTATTCCGGTCTGAACCCGGTCCGGACCGGAATGGACCGGACCGTAACGGTCCAGTCCCGGTCCGATTCCCGGTCCAGATTTTTAAAAATTCCGGTCCACCGGTCCGGACGGGAACCATAAATTTCGATTCGATCCGGTCTGGACCGGATGCACAACCCTAGTGAACAATATTCATTTCATTTTTTTATATAACCAAACGAACTCTAAGAGCATTAATATTAAATAATTCTTTTAACATAATTCATTTTATTTTAATCTCCTCAATGATTGTAGGTTTCGGTGCTTCACACACTAAAAAGGGCAACGTATTTTCAAGACGAATCCTTTTCGAGAGGGAAGGGAATGATAATGGATCTTCTCAACTATCACCAAGAAGACCAACCACAAAAGCTCAATCTAAAAGGATAAGAGAGCAACTTATAGGAGACATGCATGAGCTAGAGAATTGCTTGACCAAGGCAAAACATTGGACGGAAGCATGAAGATGGTGATGCACATTCAGCTAGAAGGAGATGCGTGTACACGCATATGAGCAAGACATGTCACATGAAAACTCATGTTATTTTGGATCTAATTAGTTCTTATTTTTCAACCCATAATTATGACCTTTATTTATGAGTTATGTTTTAAGTTATTAGGCCTTTTTATGTTAATTTTTCAGCCCAAATTTTATTTAAAATTTTAGCTTATTTTAGGTCCGATTAGAGAAGGCTTAAAGATAGATCTTATCTTATTGTTTTATCTTATTTTAAGCCCAATTAGAGAAGGCTTAAAGATATAATTTTCAGCTTGTCCATTCTTCTTTTTAAGAAGAATTTCGGACCTTTGTTTCTTCACCAATTTCCGATTTGAATATAATTCATTTTGCACGAGTTCTTGTTGTTTCTTCCTTGGGGAGAGAGAACGATTGAAGGCCCGTCCGACCTTCTAGCTTGGATTGACTTGTGTTGTGTCACCTTGAATCGCCAAGTTAGTGCTCTCAATCATTCATGTAAGAGCCGTAGTCTTTTGGACCGAGATCGGATCATAGCCGAGATTGGCTTTGGGCCGAGATTGGCCTTTCCGCACCCACGGGCATGACCGCCGCCCCTGCGGGTTTCCGCCCCTGCGGCTCATGGGACCGCCCTGCGGTTTCCGGCGGCTGCAACCGGTTTTGTTAACTCTTTTGACCGTGCTTTACCTTTTACCTTGCTGAGCAAGGGTTCCATCTTCATTCCTTTCTTCATCTTCCCACGTCCTTCTTGCTTCTCCTTTGCTTCACCTTGATCTTGCCTTGGTTTCCTTTGGTTTGGAAGAGAGTTTGTTGTGGCTAGAGTGTGTGTAGATGCTAGTGATGTATTTTGCTGAGCTTGGAAGCCATCTTTGGGTGTGTTGATCCTCCCTGCAACCTAGGATCTTCATTAGTGGTGAGTGCTTGTTCTTCTCCTTCTCTTCTTCTTTGATTCAATCTTTCTAGCTTAGGATTAGATGTATGCTAAGGATATTGATGGTTGGTATGTGTATGTGCATGTGGTGTGTGGTTTTGGAATGGTAAGGATGTGATTTGATCACGTGAAGAGCCGAAGGAGAATCACGAGATCTTGTTCTGCACTGTCGCCGCCCCCGCGGCCAGAAGTCACCGCCCCTGCGGACCTTGTGCCGCAGCGCCCGCGCCGTGCCAGCGCCGTGCCTGCGTTGCCAGCGACCCTTGTCACCGCCCCCGCGGTTGAGTGCCACCGCGCCCGCGCTTTCCTGCAGTTTGTGTGATAGGATTGTGAGATATATATATATATATATATATATATATATATATATATATATATGTGTGTGTGTGTGTGTGTGTGTGTGTGTGTGTGTGTGTGTGTGTGTGTGTGTGTGTGTGTGTGTGTGTGTGTGTGTGTGTGTCTTGTATAGGTTGAGTTGTCCTCCAGTTTGGAGTGGACGTTTCTGAGAGTTGTTCGTAGCGAGTTACTTCTGAGATTGAGGTAAGTCCATAGGACTTACTTAGCTGCTATCCTTATATTGGATGTATGCTTGAGTGGTGTGTGTGTTTTATGCTTTATAGCATGTGTTATTATGGTCACCGACCTATGTTATACTGACCGCCCATTGTAGTGGCCGTGATAGCCTTTCCCTTTCATCCCGTAGTGGAGTCTGGGAGGTTCTTTGTAGTCAGGCCAGATCTGGTATACGGGAAGGACCCTCACCACTCCCACAGGGTACACGGGAGGTGTGCTGATACTACTCTAGCTGACTAGAGTACTCAGAGGCGGGGATTATATTCCTCGTGTCACCTATCTTCATATATATTTATTTATACGATTAAGTGATTCGACTTATTAAAGATAATAAACCGGGTAAATGTTTGATATCATGCTGAAGTGTTTATTATATCTGATATGTGATTGTGCTCTAGCATCTTCTTATATATGTGTATAGTTAGTTAATGGTTTTATACCGTGTTGTAGATCCTTTGCACGTTAGGAGAGCTGTAGAGTGATCCAGAGGGGTGATCTGTTGAGGGTTCCGTACGCTGGGGTCATACTTGTGGGTTACGGGATATTTTTATCATGTATATACGTTATGTTTTGTTTGTACCAGCAGCGTTGTATAAACCTTTTGATACTTTTATAACAGTTTGATGTTTTGTATTTAATCTATCGGTGCCTTGTTGTAAGATTCAGTGAACTTGTTGTCAGGCTAGGGTCATGATCCACTGTGAGATCCTAGCCCAGTAGCACACCGAGTCCTACGGATTTGGGGTGTTACAAAGTTGGTATCAGAGCCAGGGTTGACAACAATGGCACTAGTAATCTGCAATAAATTTCGAATAGATAAATAAACAGAACTCGAAAGGGGTCTGACTTTTCAAAAGGTTTTGGTTTTGAAATGAGTACAACATGATTTGGGATATCGTGTACGTGAACCATCGCCCCTCTGAAGATCTCGACAGTATAGGTATATATACGTAGGTAGATACTATTTGATATGATGTGTGATATATATATCTATACATACGGCATATATATAGCCTCCTGAGTAGGTTATGTCCTCTGCAGATGTTTCAGACTAGAGCACCTGCAGCTGGACGGGGTAGAGGTAGAGGTAGACCCCCTCTAGGTAGAGGACGGGGTAGGATTCCTGCTACTGATGTACATGTAACAGTAGCGCTTCAGGGGAATGTGGCTGAGAGTGCCGCCTCGGGGATTGAGAATGGTATAGCTGAGAGACATACACCACAGCGAGTCCAGTCAGATGACTCGGGTTATGTCATTATGAGGGGACCAGATTTCCGTGCGTATATTAGACAAGTGGAGGAGGCTGCTAGAGCAGGTGAACGTATTCTTGATCTGCCAGTACAGGGGGAATCATTTGAAGGATTGCATAGAATTACTCAGGTGCCAGTTGTATCGGCACGTGCTGCTGAGATTACCCGAGTTTCGGGGGAGCATAGAAGGTCTGGGAAGAGACAACGAATAGGACAGATCAGTGATACTGGTGGGGTTGTTGGCTCAGGGCAAGGCCAGAATCGCCAGAGTCAACCCCCACCTGTACCAGTTACAGATCAAGGACGGCGATGTTTTAATTGTGGTAAGTATGGACATACGCAACGAAGGTGCACGAGGAAGACAATGACTTGTTATATTTGTGGCAAACGAGGTCACAAACATATTTTCTGTAGACATGGTGGAGCTTTGTCTCAGCCGGGTTCTTTTCCTGTTAGGGTAGCTGGGGGTGGACAGAGGTCAGCTCAGCAACAGCAGCGACAGCAACCTGGGCCGACCAGAGGTGTTGAAGGAATGGTAGGTTCTGAACGATACCAGAGACGCTCAAGTTACCCCGCAGCTGCATTGGTTGCTGCTACGGGTCCACGGTGTTTTAACTGTAATGATCTTGGACATTTACGACCAACATGCACGTATCCGTTAGTGACTTGCTTCACTTGTAGTGGGCAAGGTCACCTGGATATTTTCTGTAGATGGGGTGGAGTTCTATCACAGCAAAGTTCTTTTCCTGCCCTTGCAGTGGGAGGTGGACAGAGATTACCTCAGCAGATACATGGACCGTGGAGAATCCCAGATTGCCTTACTACTCCGGGAGCTGCTCCGGGGCCGAGTAGAGGCTTAGGTCGGGATGGTGATGTTGTGGACACTAGAGGACCACATGGTCTAGTTTTGCACTGAGGAGTGCAGAGGAGCCAGCCACACCGACTGATACAGGTACCTTTCTAATTTCCTAGATTGCCTGTTAGAGTCTTATGCGATACGAGTGCGACGCACTCTTTTATTTCCGATGCCTGTATAGAGTACCTGAGCCTAGATGTGGTTGAGGGAATACCCTTTAGTATAGGGTTACCGAAGGTAGTGGGGTCAGAGGTACCCGTGAGATCCGTGACTGTCCCGTTTCTGTAGGACCCGTGTGTTACTAGTTGATCTTTGTATCATGCTAGTAGTGTATGAGAATATCCTTTTAGTTATGGTTTGGAGGGTTAGGCATCAGACTGTATGAGATGTAGGTAGGAGGACTGTCACAGTCTCCACCGAGTTAGGTCAGGTATAGTGACCAGTGCGGTACATGCAGCGAAATTGATTATACAAGTGATGAGGCCTTCTGGTGTTATGCCATGAAGGAGGGGGAGAGTCCAGCGTTAGAGGATATCCCAGTTGTTTGTGAGTTACTGATGTTTTGCTGAGCCGTCCAGTTTGCCGCCTTAGAGGAGTGTGGATTTAAGTATCGAGTTAGAGCCTGGTACGAGACCCATCTCGAAGGCCCATACTAGATGGCGCCTGTCGAGATGTTGGAGCTGAAGAAGCAACTCGAGGAGTTGGCTGAGAAGGGCTTCGTTCGCCCTAGTGTGTCCCCATGGGGAGCACCTGTCCTCATCGCACCGAAGAAAGACGGATCACTGAGGTTATGCATAGATTACAGAGAGCTGAACAAGGTGATCATCAAGAACAAGTATCCACTACCGTGCATTAATGATTTGTTAGATCAGCTACAGGGAGCGACTGTGTTCTCCAGGATTGACCTGCGTTCCGGGTATCACCAGTTGAGGGTGAGGGAGCAGGATGTGCACAGGACAGCATTCCGGACCAGATATGGCCACTACGAGGTTGTAGTGTTGCCATTTAGGCTTACGAATGCCCCAACCGTCTTTATGGAGTTGATGAACAGTATCTTCATCGACTTCCTGGATCAGTTGTGGTGGTTGTATTGATGACATTCTAGTATACTCTCGCAGTGGAGAGGAGCATGCACGACATCTGAGGACTGTATTGCAAGTTTTGCGGGATAGAGAACTTTATGCTAAGTTCTCTAAGTGTGAGTTCTGGATGCCAGAGGTAGCATTCCTGGGTTCCATTGTTTCCACCAAGGGATCTAGATTGATCCGGTGAAGATAGAGGTTGTAGCAGCACGAACGATAACGACGAACGTCAAGGAAGTACGTAATTTCCTTGGCCTAGCCGGCTATCACAGTTGCTTTGTGGAGGACTTTTCTATGATTACCCATCCACTGATGAGGTTGCTAAGGAAGACTACCAGCTTTGTGTGGTCTGATCAGGGTATGTAGAGTTTGGAGTAGCTGAAGAGATGTCTGATTTCCGTTTCTGGGTTGGCACGGCCAGAGAGTACAGTTGATTTTGTGGTTACAAAGATGCATCCAAGCTAGAATTTGGAAGTAAATTGATACAGCAAGGTTGACAGTTCAGTAGCAGTGACATAGAGACTTGATTTGGTTAGAGTGGATATCTAGTTTCCTGATGAAGATCCGAGAAGGGATATTTCAAAATGAGGCCCCACCGTTCCTGCTAGGAGCAGATGGAGGTTTGAAACGCCGCAATCGCGTCTGGATACCGCTGATGCGGAGTTGAGCCAGAAGATTTTGCAAGAGGCATTGTACACCATAGTCAGTGCACCTTGGTACGAGCAGATGTACCAGGATTTGAGACGTTGTAGTGATGGTTAGGGCTAAAGCCCGATGTAGCCGGAATTATGGCACCGTGTGCCGACCTGCCAGCAGGTCAGGGATAGAGCACCACAGACCGGGAGGTGAGTTCCACCCACTTCCTGTTCCACAGAGGAAGTGGGAGGACGTCACCATAGATGTTGTGACTGGGCTGAGACCGAATCGAAGATTGATATTATCGGGGTATCATAGACAGATAGACGAAGACGGCACGTTTCCTTCCTATTACGGAAAACGTGGCTGATGAGCAAATTAGCTGAGGAGTACACTAGATAGATAGTGAGACTCCATGGGGTACCGAGGACGATCGTCTCAAGCAGAGATGGACTGATTTACCTCGAGATTCTGGCAGCAGATTCAGACTGCCCTGGGGACGAGTTTGCACTTCACGACTGCGTTTCATCCTCAGATATATGGTCAGTCAGAGAGGACCATTCAGACGCTGGAGGATATGCTGCGAGCTTGTGTGTTGGATTGGGGACAGGTGTGGAGACGGATCATCTTCCACTAAGTTGAATTCTCACACAATAATGGTTGGTATGCATCTTTTCGGATGGCCCTAGGAGGACACCGTATGGACAGAGATATCAAACTTTGTTAGGCTGAGATGAGCAGAGCAGTGACAGTGATTTGACACTTGATCAGGTTCAGGATGATGGGATTCGAGTAGCCCTGGTTAGAGAATGATTGCTGACTGTGCAGAGCCGTCAGAGGTCGTATACAGATAGGAGGCGTAGACCTCTAGAGTTCAGAATTGGAGCCTAGTATGGCTGAGAGTGTCTCCGACACGAGGTGTTAGATGCTTTGACATTAAGAGGAAGTTGAGAGCGTAGCTGGCCTTAGAGTTCAGAGTTGGACCGTTTGAGTTACTGGATCGGATTAAGAGCACAACTTACAGATAGCCCTGTCTCCGAGATTCGAGGATTTACCCTAGGTTTCATGTGTCTCAACTGAGGGACTACATACCAACTCCGAGACACACTGTGAGTTATGATGATTTGGTGGTTTGAGCCGGACCACATTTGTATCAAGCATTCTATTATAGTCCTAGGCAGAGGCATGAGATGTCTGCGTGTATAGAACATTCCTGTGTTGAGGATACAGTGGTTGAGACGAGAACCTGATGGGGATACGGGAGAGACTGGGAATAATATCCAGAGGAACTATCCAGAGTTATAGGCGAGGATAGATATATCTATAGGATCCAAGAGTAGGTCTTAGGACTAGCCTGAGGAGCGATATGATTACGTGCATATGTGCTTATGTGCTTATATGCTATGCTATGTTTATTTTCGTGCTAGCTATGATGTGTTTATGATCTTACTAGATCTTGTTGTGCTAGTACGACTGTTAGGTATAGCTGGAGATGGTTCTTACCTCCATGCTATTGTGATATGACTGTTAGGGATAACTGGAGATGGTTCCTACCTCCATGCTATTTTGATGGACATAGTTTGGATGGAGATGTCTTCTCCATGCCCCGATGATAGTTTGGCTAGAGATGTCACTCTACGCCTCGGATAGTAGTGTGATTTTTGAGGTATAGTGTCATATGAGTTGATACCTTATGTACGAGATGTGATACCTCCGATAGAGAGAGTGTATTCCGATACTGAGTCCGAGAGGTTTCCGGGTTTGTACAAGTTTCGGGACGAAACTTGTTTTTAGGGAGGAGGGATGTAAGAGCCGTAGTCTTTCGGACCGAGATCGGATCATAGCCGAGATTGGCTTTTCCGCACCCGCGGGCATGACCGCCGCCCCTGCGGGTTTCCGCCCCTGCGGTTTCCGGCGGCTGCAGCCGGTTTTGTTGACTCTTTAACCGTGCTTTACCTTTCACCTTACCTCTTCGGTTTACCTTGCTGAGCAAGGGTTCCATCTTCATTCCTTTCTTCAGCTTCCCACGTCCTTCTAGCTTCTCCTTTGCTTCACCTTGATCTTGCCTTGGTTTCCTTTGGTTTGGAAGAGAGTTTGTTGTGGCCAGAGTGTGTGTGGATGCTAGTGATGTATGTTGTTGAGCTTGGAAGCCAGCTTTGGTGTGTGTTGATCCTCCCTGCAGCCTAGGATCTTCAGTAGTGGTGAGTGCTTGTTCTTCTCCTTCTCTTCTTCTTTGATTCAATCTTTCTAACTTAGAATTAGATGTCTGCTAAGGATATTTATGGTTGGTATGTGTATGTGCATGTGGTGTGTGGTTTTGGAATGGTAAGGACGTGATTTGATCACGTGAAGAGCCGAAGAAGAATCATGAGATCTAGTTCTGCACTGTCGCCGCCCCCGCAGCCAGAAGTCACCGCCCCTGCGGACCTTGTGCCGCAGCGCCCGCGCCGTGCCAGCGCCGTGCCTGCGTTGCCAGCGACCCTTGTCACCGCCCCCGCGGTTGAGTGTCACCGCGCTCGCGGTGTCCTGCGTTCCGCCCCTGCGTCATCCGTTCACGCAGGTGCGTCTTGTCCCGGGACTACCTATAGTTAGGTAGTTCTTGTCCTTTCTAGTATGAGGAACTTAGTACCATGCTAGGATTCGGATGTTGACGAGTATGATATAGATATGCCGGTTACGGCTTTGAGGTTACAAGTTGGATATGATCCCTTATGTATCCCTTGGGTCTAGGTGTGACCCCTTTGTGTGATAGGATTGTGATATATATATATACGTGTGTCTTGTATAGGCTGTGTTGTCCTCCAGTTTGGAGTGGACGTTTTTTAGAGTTGTTCGTAGCGAGTTACTTCTGAGATCGAGGTAAGTCCATAGGACTTACTTAGCTACTATCCTTATATTGGATGTATGCTTGAGTGGTGTGTGTGTTTTATGCTTTATAGCATGTGTTATTATGGTCACCAACCTATGTTATACTGACCGCCCATTGTAGTGGCCGTGATAACCTTTCCCTTTCATCCCGTAGTGGAGTTTGGGAGGTTCTCTGTAGTCAGGCCAGATCTGGTATACGGGAAGGACCCTCACCACTCCCACAGGGTACACGGGAGGTGTGCTGATACTACTCCAGCTGGCTAGAGTACTCAGAGGCGGGGATTATATTCCTCGTGTCACCTATTTTCATATATATCTATTTATACGATTAAGTGATTCGACTTATTAAAGATAATAAACCAGGTAAATGTTTGATATCATGCTGAAGTGTTTATTATATCTGATATGTGATTGTGCTCTAGCATCTTCTTATATATGTGTATAGTTAGCTAACGGTTTTATACCGTGTTGTAGATCCTTTGCAGGTTAGGAGAGCTGCAGAGTGATCCAGAGGGGTGATCTGCTGAGGGTTCCGTACACTGGGGTCATACTCGTGGGTTACGGGATATTTTGATCATGTATATACGTTATGTTTTGTTTGTACTCAGCAGCGTTGTATAAACCTTTTGATACTTTTATAACAGTTTGATGTTTTGTATTTAATCTATCGGTGCCTTGTTGTAAGATTCAGTGAACTTGTTGTCAAGCTAGGGTCAAGATCCATTGTGAGATCCTAGCCCAGTAGCACTCCGAGTCCTACGGATTTGGGGTGTTACATCCTTGATGGGTCATTGACACTTATATAAATTGAGGGTTTGAAGATTAAACAAACCATAAATTTCTTCGCCTTTTTGGCTTTCTTCGCCTTTTTGGCTAAGTTAAGTATAATTTTTATTCATAACGGATTAGTATTCGTTACATGGGTCGTTGACCTGTTTTGTGGGTCGTTAAATATTTTCAGATTTTTCTATCCCACATCGACTATATATAAGGTTGATAGTTTGAGAACATGTATATATAGAAGGATGTGTCTTGGCCTTTTGGCTAAGTTTCCCACATTGACTATATTTAAGGTTGATAGTTTGAGAACATGTATAAATAGAGGGGTTTGAAGATTAAACAAATCATCAATTTTTTGGCCTTTTGGCTAAATTGAAGTATAATTTTTATTAATTAACAGATTAATATACTGTATATGACCTACTTTTTTGTGGGTCGTCAGCGATTTTGCTATCCGGCTGATAGTTTGAAATAGAGGATTATTCGTTATATGGGTCGTTGGCTTTTTTGACAGCCATCAAAATGCTGACGTGGTGGCCTCACGATTTTCCCCTAAATATTTCTTATTTTTTTTAAAATAATTTTTATTAATTAACAGATTAATATATGTTATAATTCTCACCCTATATATTTCTTATTTCCTTCCTTTTATATTAATATTTTTTTATTTTTCTAAAATATTTAGCCATCAAATCTTTTAATTTTAAATTACACAAATTTTTTGAACGATTTCACGTTACTTTTTTTAACGCTTCTGTCCCACATCGACTAAATGTAAGGTTGATAGTTTGAGAACATGTATAAATAGGGGGGTTTTGGAGATCAAACAAATCATCTATTTCTTGGCCTTTTAGCTAAGTTGAAGTATAATTTTTATAATAACGGATTAGTATCCTTGATGTGGGTCATTGACCTACTGTTTGGGTCGTATTTTGCTATCCAACATCGATTATAAGTAAGACCGATAACTTGAGAACTTATATAAATTGAGAGTTTGAAGATTAAACAAATCATAAATTTCTTCGCCTTTTTAGTTAAGTGCAAGTATAGTTTTTATTCATAACGGATTAATATCCGTTACAGGGGTCATTGACCTACTTTTTTGTGGGTCGTTAAATACTTTTAGATTTTGTTGTCCCACATCGACTATATATATGTAAGGTTGATAGTTTGGGTATATGTATAAATAGAGATTTTGAATATTAAACAAATCATACATTTTTTGGCCTATTGGTTAAGTTCAAGTATAATTTTAATTAATAACGGGTTAATATCCGTTATAAGTGTCGTTAACCAACAGTTTTGATAACCCACATCGTGATTTGAAAATTAAACAAATTAGACACTTTTTTGGGGCTTTTGACTAAGTTCAAGTATTTTTTTTATTCATAACGGATTAATATCCATCATATGGATCGTTGACCTATTTTGTGGGTCCTTAAATATTTTCAGCTTGGCTAAGGTCAAGTATAATTTTTATTCATATTGGATATTCCGTTATATGGGTCGTTGATCAAATGTTTTCAACCATTTTGCTATCCCACATCGATTACAAGTAAGAATGACAGTTTGAGAACTTTTATAAATAAAGGATTTGAAGATTAAACAAATCATACATTTATTTTTTGGTGTTTTGACTATGTTTAAGGTTAATATTTTAATAACGTTTTATTTGTTAAAAACCTTGTCATGAATTTTATAAAAAAAAATCATATTCTTAGTACAATCATATTTTAAGATTAATATTCAATACCTAATGTATAAACATTATAATAAAAATTGTTTAAACAAAACCCGCACAAGGTGCGGACAATGAACTAGTTTTAAATATAAATATTAGAACTAATTACAAAATTATAAAAATAAATAAAATACTTTATAAATTAGATAATTTAAGAAAAAAAAAGAAATTTATGAATTCAAATCCTACGTACACAAAAATATAGAATCTTATCTTAATAAAAAATTTAACTAAAAATTTTTTGTTTAATTAATTTATAAAATCAAATTAGAAATTAATTTAAAAATATATAATTTAAATGAATAGCTATTTAGTAATATATGATAATTTGGCTGAAATCATGAAACCTTAAAACACCACGTCAGCAAAACGTTGACAACTTTAGTTATATAATAGATTGAGTTGTGCATGTCACTATTCACTACTTTTTTTTATTGAGTTGCGTATGTCATTACACGCTAGCTCGTTGGTGTACGCTTTATGTCTTTCTGTTCAAAGTCAATCAAAACTTGGAGCTGATTTACCATGGTAGTTAGACCCTCCACAACGGAGGGTCGTGGGGCTACAAACCCCCAGTCATGTCATCAAATTTGATGACATGGAGGAGAGTGGGGTTGTAGCCCCGGGGTTTGACGTCAAAATTGGCGTCGAACCCAAACGCATAAACAATTTCTTTTTTTAAAAAAAAAAAAAAGTAAAATGACGTCGTTTTGGTTCTTCTTCCTGCAACTGCGCGTCACATGATGCGCCCTCACTGGCCGAAATCCGGCCAGTGACAGCTCGACATGTGGCAGGGGGTTTTAATTAAATTTAAAACCCCCTTTTTCCGTATAAATATTAATTTTAAAAAAAAATTTATTTTTGAATAGGATTAAATTTTATCTATCCAATGACACCCACTTTGTATATATTTCGATAAAAAAAAATAAAAAAAATTTCACTTCTTGTAACGTATATAGGACTTTACGTATTGAATATTTAGCGTTTTTAAATCTATGTTAGATAAGAAGTTACTTTTATCATTATGATATGATATTTATTTATATATGCATTTTTAATATTAAAATTAAAAAAAATACAAGTTAAAATAGATCTTAGACATAAAATGAGACATTATCTTACAAATAAAATCCAATTTAAACACAAAAAAAAACAACTTCAAGTGATACATTAACAACATTACATAGATCATAGACTTACAATGAGAAATCAACTTCAACATACACGTAACTTATAACATAAAATTGAAATGAAACACAAACGATAGATCTAAGCATACAATACCAACCTTAAATGGACCCTAAACTTAAACATAAATTCAAGTACTAAGCTCCTTGAGCAACTGATAAAACATTTTCTGTTGGTCGGGAGTCAAGGGATCTACCATCTCTGTCAAAGTAGTAAGAATGGCCATCTTCCTTTTGTACTCTAGCTCTTTGACCTTCCTCTCCTTGATTTCCACTATTTTGTTCTTAAACCTCAATGATTCCTTCTGTAGTTCCATTTCTTGGAGGCGAACCTCAAGTTGTCTAGTCACCATGTCATCCAAAAGTTGAACTGATTTTAAACTATCGGATGACTCTGTTGTACTAACCGGTCTCTTCCCCGCCCTCTTCGAACTAGTTCGCCCGAGAGGACGGACAAATGAGCTATCTGAGGTTCCACCTTCACTGGATGGAGCTCCAACATTCGAGCTTGATGTGTATGCTCCAGACTCATTTACCTTTGTCCTCTTGGAGTTATCCCCTTGTTTTGATGATGTTGGTTGAATACTGCTTTGCCATTTTGGGAGATTCTTAAGCATTCGCCAAATGTTCTCATGATTGAACTTTGATTTATATTGTTCCGTATACAAAACATGAGCCCTTGAAAGGACATCATCGTGAGATTCCCCACTCACTCTCCCTCTTTCTGATATTGCATAAACACCTGTAAATTTAGAAGCAAGTGCATTAAGCTTTTGGAAGCGATTCTTACATTGTTTCCATGAGCGAGATGGTAAATCTTCTCTCCTTTCGTTGTAATAGGAAGAAACTCGATTCCAATAGGTGTTGCTACACTGGTTGGTTCCTCGGATGGCATCTTTGCTCGTGTTCATCCATCCACTAATAAGTAAATTGTCTTCGACTCCCCCCAACGCAGCCTTCTAGCAACTTCTTCGGTTGTCTCTTGAACTTCATCTTCATCGTCATTGTCTAGATCAACTGTTGGTTCATGAGTCCCAAAAGGCGGGATGGTAATAGGTGGAGACGTTGGGATCGAGTGTTCATTTGGGTTTTGAGTTTGTTGGTAGGAGTCTGGAACATTTGTGCATTGTGAGTTTTGAGTTTGGTGGTAGTGCACATAATTCATGAATTGTTGGTTTTGAGGGTGTTGCGGATAACTCATGTATTGTGGGTTTTGAGTGTGGGGGTGTTGCGGATAACTCATGTATTGTGGGTTTTGAGTATGGGGGTGTTGCGGATAACTCATGTATTGTGGGTTTTGAGAATTAGGGTCTTGCGGATAACTCATGTGTGGTGGGTTTTGATTGAAATACAAAGGATTTGGAAAGGGATTTCCGTTCTGATCCATTATAGTGAACAATAGAGAAGGACAGAAGTTGTGTTAGTTGATTGAGATGAGAGTAGAAAATGAAGTGTTCGTGTGATAGAATTTTGCTCTTTAACCCTTTTATAGAATGTAGATTGAACATATGTCTCCTTTACACAATAACCAAGCATGAAATGACAAGTCAGTCATGGGTTCACTGTACACAATAAGTGACATCTGACATTGCATTTAAATTTTGAATCTAAGAAACACAATAACCGAGCATGAAATGACAACTCAGTCACGGGTCCACTATACATAATAAATGACATCTGACATTGCATTTAAATTTCGAATCTAAGAAACACAATAATCGAGCATGAAATGACAACTCAGTCACGGGTCCACTATACACAATAAATGACATCTGACATTATATTTAAATTTCGAATCTAAGAAACACAATAATCGAGCATGATAAATGAAATCTGACATTTTATTACATTTAATTATATTAATTTAAAAATATTTATATTTTAATTTTTATGTCTAATATTTATTTATTAATAGTATTAGTAATATTTTATAATAATAAAATGATTTATAAATATACAATTCATTAATTATTGAAAATAAATAGAAAAGAAAAAAAGTTAAAATTAGTAGTCCCGGGACTCTCTGTTGTAGGTGAAAATAAGTAAAAGTTGAGATGAGACTACTAAGCTGACGTGGCAGGAATCTTGCTGATGTGGCAGGAAAAAATTAGTAGCCTTGAGGCTACCTGTTGCACATGGTCTTATGCAGTATATTTGAATTTATCTTTTTATTTGTTAGTTATTTTTATTTATTAGTTTATCTTTATCTTATATTATTATTATTTTGTCTTTTATTTTTATTATAAATAATTTTCTCGATTAATGAATAAAACATGTCTTCAGTTCACAAATCTCCACAAGTTTCATGTGTACAATCCACACAAAAATCATCATGCACTTGATACTTATCAAGATGCAAGGAAATTCACTTTTTAAAAGGGGAAAATTATTTTACGCCATATCGCTTAGAGATAGAAATGTATAACCTACGCTCAGACATACTCTTTGTACAACATTATAGCTTGTATTGGCCGAAGCATTCAAGTAATTTGTTGTTGACGAGTCTGTCTTAGTCATAACGTGTCGATATTCCGTCCGGATGGCCTCTTGCATCCCCATTCGTACAACCGCAACCTCCGTTCGCCAGATTAGCCATCACACATGTATTCGAACCACCTTTGCCATGTAATCGATTCACCTGAATACATCCACATTCAGTTTTAAGCAGCCTTGAGCCAGAGGAGTCATGCCAATCGTGATGTCCCCGACCCCAACTTAGTAGTTAATATTCTATAAACTAAGAATATTTACTACTAAGATAAATCATGTATGTCTTGTAAGAAATGTAATTCTTAATCCAGTTGTTGATCGTGAAAAATTATAAAGCAAGATTGACACAAAAATTGTTTATGCAGTTCAGGTGTTAAAACCCGACGTTTGCGGAATTTCAATAGGGGAGATGCGGTCCCAGATTTCACTAAGCATTCAAGACTAGTTACAATAAGAGTAGATCGTAGTATCATGCAAGACTACTCAAACAAACATCTCTAGCTAAACTATTATTATAAAGTACAAGAGTAACAAGCAGATAGAGATAGGCAACGAAATAGTCCAGTGTGTTGCTAAACAAAGCTTCGATCAAAGCTTTGTTATCTTCGTGTTGAAGACTCTAGCCGGAGAAGCCAAGATCCAAGGTTGATCGTCTTGCAATCGTCGTGGTTGCCTCCTCTTCTCTTCTCTCTTAAACTCTCTGAAGACTCTAGCCCATTTGGTGTATTGTGGAGTCTCCTTAGGGTTTTTGGTGGTAGCTTAGAGCTAAAACTCGTCGTTGCAATTAATGAACTGACCGGTTCAACGTGTTATTGATCGAACTAAATAACAAACCCAGTTCGTCTTGTAACGGATTAGCCCTTGAGCAATCACATGCCCATCAAGCAAGATTTGCTTAATAAACTATACAAGGTTCACAAAAAAAACAAACAAATCACGAAACAAGTACTAAGTGTTATATAATCCACCTCTAATATGATTGCAGGCCTTATGCTAGAGGGTTGGATTTTCTATGTAGGTTCCTTTGCACCTCTTAAACTTCTTCTTTTTTCTCTAGCTAGTAAGCATTGGAGAGAGCTCAATATTTCCAGTTTTTTGCAAGTGAAAGTTGTAGCTGTTGTTTATTTTATTTTTTTGATCTTCGAAGATTAATCAATTGAGTTTGTACCTCCTTCACCCTTGCATTTTTATTCTATGAATTTTTTGTGTTTCTCTCTTTTATTTTCAGGTTTAATTTACTATATATATTGTTGGCTAGATTTCTAGTGAGTCTAGGATGAGTGGAGACTTTATTGTGCCATGAATGATGATTGATTGACTTCATGTTTTGTTTGGTTTTCTAGATTTGTGTGAATCCTAGTGTTGATTGAACTTAATCTAGGTTAGATCTTTCTAAGCGAGCAATCCAAATTAGGATTGAGACTTACCCGGTAATATGCTTCCTTGGATATAGATGAAGTTGAACATTAGGTAGTAGAGGTGAAAAAACTCTATTGAATGAGATGTGTTGGTTTACTTCTTGAGCTAGGCTATACTTGAAACTTGCCCGGTAAAAATTGGCTTAATCCTTAGGTAGAGAAATCCATTTGAGCTGAATTTCCTATCCTTTTACCTTGAGAGTTACCCGGTAATAGATAGTTTAGATTGTAACTAAAAGATTTAGAGATCTCTCACGTGATAAATTCTCATTGACGAAACAACCCACCTTCTAACAATTAAAATCAAACCATTTTTGAGTTAGCGATGAGACCATTGTCATGATCAAAGATACCGCATAAATTACTTTCATTTTAAAATCTAATATATATATATATATATATATATATATATATATATATATATATATATATATATATATATATATATATATATATATATATATATATATATATATATATATATATATATATATATATATATATATATATATAAAATATCCAAACAAGACTCGAACACTAATTAACAAATAAAATATGCGGCGGGGCACGAGAAAAGAAAGGGCTCCGATCAAAAGTGGAATTTGATTGTAATATGCGTGGCAAACCATTCAGCAGCAATCTATTTTTCATATTTTTACTAATCTAGAATAATTACCACTTTAAATAATTAAATTAAAAATATAAGATTCTTAATTCATAGAAAAGAAATATATGTGAAAAAATGTTTACTGTCCTATAAAATTTTAACGGCCAAAAGCATATCCTTGTAAGTTAAATTTTTTTTTAAAATCACCGAGTATCGTATATTCTTCATAATTTTATAAAAGTAAAGTTTCAAATTCTGTTAGTAAACACGCTCTCTTATCATGCCAAATCTAAAGATATTAAGGAAACTAGCTTTAACAAGTAAACTTTACAATATTGAAATTACAATCATAAATGTTATACCGTGATAATCAAGGAAACTCTAATAAAAAAACAAAATTAAAAAAATTAAACTGATAAACAAATCCTATATATATATATATATTACCTGTATTCACCGTTCTCAAACATCAAAGAAATAACTTTCTTCTTCCTCTCGTCTTCTCCAAATATCTTCCTGCAATGTCTCAAAAAATTCAAAAGGCAAAGACTTCAATCAACTCGGAACATGGTTGGGATGAATCATGCGGGAATTTCGGAGTGAAAGTGAAACGAACAATATCGAAGTTCGACGATTGTGCGTCAATGGAGGTTAGCTACGACGATTTCGTCGACGACGATTATACTCGTCACCGTGTCATTGTTTCTTGGGACGGCGGCGAAGTGTCTGGTGATGAAGTGGTGAAGCTGCTGAATTTCGTTCAAGTTCCGGAGTACGTCCAGGAGGTTAGCGCCTTCAACATGATCCTTCGATTGGTCGACGATATTCGTAAGGAGAATGCGATGGGTGGTGAAGGAGCGGAGTTGGACTCGATTTCGGTTTCGATCATGACTGATAGAGATACGGCCGATTATTCTGAGTTTGATGATCAATTAGCTTGATCGTAGTAGCTTATGAAATTTGTGCTTTAGCTTTAGTTTTTATATTTGAATTGGGAAATATTATATTCTTTATAATGAAAGAAATCCATTGCAGTTGATTCATGATTGTGTGTATAAGCTTAGCTGCTAGATTTTCAAATCCGAATCCATGATAAATAAACGGTTATAAGTACCTAAACTAGAGAAACTAGTTGGATGATTAGGATCAGCACGAGATTTCAAAAATATACAATCTAAAAAGTAGATTTTACATATTACCTATTATATAATATATAATAATTATTTATATAAAATATGAGAAATTTAGTTAAGATTGAGAATATCAAAACAAAAAAAAACATCATCAAATATAACCGATCGTTGTTCGAATTATAATCTCAACGATCGTCCACGATACCCAACACTATTTCAAATTCCCGATCGGACCTGAACTTGAACTGAAAATTGTACATGAGTTCAACGGCTTAATTCAGGCGTGACGAATCATACATATAAACTTGAAGATTTATGATAAATCCTAAACTCATTTGTTGGTTTATTTATATACGTTTAGGATCATTGATTGAGTATAATATTTGAATAGTCAAGACTAATAATAATAAAACTATCTAATAATACATAACAATTGGCAAGAAAAAACCTATCTATGTACGCTGAATATTTCTAAAAGAATATGTTATTGGGTTTAAATATTTTTTCTCATTATTAGTGTTTGCTAATATTTTGTAGATTTATTTAGATCTAATATCCTATTATAGCACATCTAGATATATTTTATAGATTTTAATGTAAAATAACTTAATATCGTGCAAAATTAAAATCACTGAATTTTGCTTAATGAGCAGACCTGAAGAGCATAGGACATCAGAGTATAGAGGATTAGAGGTTGAAAGAAAATCTGATTATCTGTAATACAACAAAGCTATACTATCTATCAAAAATTACAAAAGTAGACTAACTAATCAGATTTGTCCTAATATCCGAAACAACCCGATTAATCGGAGTTTCTTGATACAAGTTATCCTAACCTATCCAAAAGCTAACCTAGAAGCTAAGCAATCCTATCAACATTGTCAAGCAGCTACTGACAAGAATCACCATCCAACCCTTCGTCGTCTGAGCTACCTCGTTCCTGTCGTGACCCGAGTCTCCGAAAGACATCCGGACTCGTCTAGACACCAGCATCAGAAACGCTATACACATGAAGAAGATATTGACTGCTAAGACAGCAAATTCCCTGGTCTCTAGATTAGATTGGTTTGTTGCAACATTTTCTACTTCAGACCTGAACAAAATCAATATCATCTGAATCCTATGTTGTTTCATACTTGGAAATTTCAACTGTCATGAGTATAAATGCAGTTATCAGAATGGTATAAATGGATGAGAAACTCACCTCAGCTTCTTACTTTCGTCGATCAACGAATCCATTTGGGACGATACGACAGCTTTCCACAACTCCGTGTCATCTAAATCCTTATCCTGAAGAAACAAGAGGAAAATGGATCAAGAAATCAAGATAAAGAAAAAACAATTAGTGTTAATAAGACTCTTAAATAGAGCTTAGCCTACCACTGTGTCCTTCCATTCAAAAAGTTCCTTGATTTCCCTCCTATCGTTCTCAATATTCGATGAGATTCTTGAAATCTCTTTATCTAGCAGTGGTATAACATCCCCTTGCCTCCTGCTCAGTTCTCGGAGATACTCCTCTAACACAGACAAATTCAACTCCAAAGACCTAACCTTTTGCATCAAAATTTTGAGCACAGCATCCCCTGGGATTCTGTTGCTTGTTTTTGGTCTAACTTCTGGTAGATGATCAGGAAGTTTTCCTGGATCAACCAAAGTCTGGCTCGGAAACACATTCACGGTTTTCCCATCATCAATCTTTTCTATCCCTTCACCACCATATTCAGAGTTATTTACAGTTTCGCCACTCTTCCGAACTTCTAGACTGCTAGGCGCCGTTACTGTAAGGTTAGGTTTAGACAACTGATCATAAGCCAGCTCATCAGGAGCCACCATGAGATCCTCAAGCATCCTTTCAATAGCATCAATACCATAAACCTCAAAGACACTTAAAGTACAGTAATGTTCAGACCCGTAATGGCTGATTAAACTCAGATTCAAATACCTAACCCAATTCGGTTCTGGAAGAGTAAAGGTTTGAGCTTGCTTCACATTAGAAGCCGTAAACTTCCCTAAAGGCGTCCACGTCTCTGTCGGGTAAGCCAAGCTTCCCAAAAGTTCAAACTCCTTGAAATTGGAAGAATGATGCTCAAAATTCGCGATTTTCACAGCGTCAACAAGTGTTTCCTCTGCAAGCTCAACAACTACAAACTTCCCTCCAACCGAACACGGGTTTATCAGATACTTGTCATGGTCTTTCCCCAAGATATTTCCTGCCCCTTTAGCTTCCTTGTTATGAGACACTACCTTAGCACCTTTAGCCAATGAAGCATAGTTATACTTTGACCCATCTAGTTCAACACGGTGGGTTATATTCATACGCTGATTGGAGTCTCCCAATTTCTTCCCTTGTCGATTTATGTTCCTAAACTTATCAAGATCTAGATACCCATCATTTGTTGTCCTCCCATGGTGTTGATCCTCTAGAATCCTTTGCCTGTGGGGAACTACTCCCTGTTGGAGCGGTGACTGACACATCATTGCAGTGTATCCTAGAATGTAAAAGGCTAAATCTTCTACCTTACTTTGTCTTGAAAGCAAGCAACTAGAATTTAAGGTTTTGTATCCATTAACTGTCGTGCCGTTTAAGTTAATCGATACATTGAGCTGAATTGGTGAGCTATCCATGTCATTTGAAACCCCAATTGGTGCAGGCACATTTGCACTATCTTGTGTCTGAGACTTGTTACTGCTGTTGTTGGATAAGCTGCTAGTATTGGTAGCAAACAAGTAATCTGCAGATATATAAGCATAAGATAGTTACTACAAGAACAAGATCAAAGGAGTCAGACAATGACCAAAGATAATGCCACAATTTATGAGCAATCTAAATTACACTAGTTGTGAATCAAACAAAATTGATACAAAGGGATACACAATTTCAGGTATTTTATCTTTGAAGTTTGAACAAATAAATACTTCCATCTGTATTAAAAAGATACAAGCAGACTAATCAATTGGATCCCTAATTCCAAATAAACAAATGAAAGACCTGAATTCAATTTTAATGCTACAATCAATCTCAGACTCTCATAACATCTAAAGAGTGATAGCCTAAAAGCAATTAAGATCAATTTGCAATCTTCAGACAAAATCCACATGAAATTAGAAAGGAATCATCATAAATACCCTAGCAAACAATAATTACAGCATATAAACAGACACAAAAGGGGAAAGTCCAAATACTCAACGATTAGAAGATAAATTTAATTTGTTTTTTCTGGGTCACCTCCGTTGCCATCGCTAAGACAAACCCCAAAGTAGAACAAGAACGCAAGAGGCCAAATGACAGAGAAGAGGTCATAGAAACTTCTCATTCTCCTATTGTTGTTGTTGTTTCTTTTCTTGCATCCGCCATCTCTGCATTTGCAAGGTCTGAGATTGACCATGGAATTTTGAGTTCTCTTCATCTCTCATCCATAAAATCAAGAAGCAAAACTCTCGTGACACCCTGTTTCCAATTCCTCAATTACTTTTGTCTTCACATCAAACGGAGAATGAGAGAGCCGATTCTTTTCTGGTGGTTGAGATTTCTCAACTTTTTTTAGGGTTCGTTCCAATTTCGTTAGGCGAAACTCAAGAGTGTTGGGTCCAAATTTGGGGCATGAAATCCGGTAAAGTGGGGGTTGAAATAGCTCAGAGGGTAAGCCTGTGTTTAGTAGACTAGATGGGTAGGAAGGAGCTCAAAAGAAGGGGTTTTGATATTGAGGCGGTGTTCAATATTGAAATTTCAGACTTATAGCACTTGAGGGACGAGATTCACAACGGCCATCATAGAAGGGCATTTTGGTCAAGTGTTTTTTTTCGTTCTCCGATCCTAATCAAGTTAATTTGAGGTTAGGTGACGGTATTTAATATGCTATTATGAGGTTACCTAAAGCCCATTTTAGAAAAATAAATTCAGTCAACCGTCTTTGTTCGTCTTTAAGGCATCTTTGCGAATTCGTCTTAAGCATCTTTGCGGGTGAAGACGTTGACCTCGTGCGAAATCAAGTCGTTGGTAGTAGAGTAGTCGTGACAGATGAATATGGCTACATGATAGACACGGAAAAAAGATAAATTTTGGAATTTCAATTACCTGTGGCTATACAAAGTTGCTCCTATAAAAAAATAACTTAAAAAGACGAAGAAAACGCGCCCACATTACTATCGAGACAGCGTCAAATTCGCACTTAATGCTCCAATTTTTAGTTTAGTTGGTCGTGACAACATAGGATATTGACTTAGACAAAGCTCCCTACTATCGAACCTCCAAGTTTATTCATTTTAATATTTTAACAAGTAATCATGGATCACGTGAATAACCTGAAAATAAAGTAGGTTTCTTAGTGTTTAGTTGAACTAATAGAATCATACATTTGCAAATTTACCTTTTTCTTTATTGTTCACACAACCCTACATTTTTTTCCCAAAAGATAAAGTCTCAAGAATCATATACAGTGTGCTTCTTTTGATGCTGACTTGAACTTGGGTGAACCCTTCTCTTGTACATGTTTTTCCTTGCAAACGTCTCTCGAAAATATCCCAAACCTTCACGTCGTTGTGAAAGGCGTAAATAGTTAGGTACAATAATCTGAAAAACCAAAATGGCAAACAGAAAATGTTGCAAGCTGAATATAAGCTGCAATTGACAATGACAGCTTCATACAAAATCACATGAATACACCATATCTCTCCATGGTCCATGCATCTGCATAACTTGTGTGTAAATCAACTATTTAAGCACAATCTATCATCTAATTACAAAAAGGAACAAATGACTTTGCCGCCAAAACTTCGTAAATTTAGGCTAATGCTCCTACCTGTCACCTCTGAAACAGTGAAAAACTGAATGGCTCGAAAAGAAGCTAATCTGGTTCATCTGCTCGACTCCATATGTGGGTTGAGTGACTGTAAGTGAATCTTTTGTAGACAGACTTACTGTTATAGTTTCAAGAAGCAATGACCTTTGTTTCCTCCAGTTCAAACCCCTTCTCTTCTATAAAGAATGGAAGGCTCCCCGGGTTTTCCTCTTCTAAGAGAAGGCTTAGAGGCGTATCTTGGGGGTATTTGTCGAGAATGTAATCAATTTCTGCTCCACTTATTTCCTTGTGTTCCAGTAGAACCTTGTAATACAAGCAAATAATTTCAAGTACGGTATCACAGTTTACTTCAAAACTGCATAGTTTGATTTTAAAGCTTAATTGTGTTAAAATATGCATGGCGTTCAAACAAAACCCGAGTAGCTTTCTAATAAGTCAAGTCCAGAGCCGTTTCAACAGACTCGGGATATGATAGAGATAAGAATCCTAAACGAGAAAACAGTAATAATAAGATGCTCTTCTCCAATATCATTGATTTATGCAGAATGGAACATATCAACTGGAATAAACAATAAACAACAAGCCTACGATTATTTATTGCCCATTGCAAGAGAACTGGCCAAAAGAACCAATGTTTCAGACTTGACATACCAAAGCAATCAGTTAAGCACGTGAAACTTATAAAATAAAGGGAATTGGTGTTAAATAATACCTTGATTGCTTTGAGCAAAGCTGAATTATGCTTCCTGAGTAACTCGCATGTCTTGTGATACATGTCCTTCAGGAGCTTTTCGCTTCTCCTTGCAACGCCATCATCCAAATCAAAGTTTATTGGCCGTTCAATAAAACCATGGTGATTGTACAATGATCCTTCAAAGTCCAGCTTAGGACCCACAAAGTTAGTTCTTTTCCTCCAAGGAGGTGGTTCTCCATGTATGACCATTGGGTTCTCCAGGTTCCATCTGAACAAAGACGTATTATTGAGGTGATAAATGTTAAGTAAAGAAGGAAATGGAAAATAAAGTTCTAACAATGAGAAAGGTAAGGCTGATAAGTACACTGTAATAATTTTCCGTGCCAGCCAAGATGCATCAGCTAAATAGTTAACAGATGCCCTTGATGTATCCTTGCCAAAAATGACTTCCTCAGCAGCCCTTCCTCCAAGGAAAACCTAATTATGGTGAAGATCATCAAACAGCGGAAACTAACAATGATCTTATGAACTGTAGACACTAGCTCCTAGATTCGGACCTGAAGGCGATGCAACAATTGTGGTCGTCTCTCAAATATAATGGACTCCTCATCAAGGCGATGGAATATAACTTGTGAGAGATTCTGCATAGTTAGCATGTGTGACCATAGATACAAAAGAAAGTCACAATAAGATTATAGAACAAGATGGTGTCAAATAATACCCTAGAATTCCTACCAAAAAAAATAATACCCTAGAAAAATTGACTTAACCGAATGCATTTTCCTCCAATTTATATCTGGATGATGTTCAGTAAAGAAGAATGATAAAATAGTATCTTGGTTAGTTTGTAGAACATCACATTAGAACTTATGCTAGGTCGTTTAATGGGTTGGAAATACAGAAGCACCTTTTTTGCTGGCAGTGAAAATGTGAATCTATCTTAGCCCTGTAGACTTAGGATGGTTACAAGCATAGCTTACTAGCCCTTTAAGTGCCCCGTTTCCCTTTTTATATATCAGCAGAATCTAAAAGAGGAACTCCCATCACAGTATTTCCAACAATGAAGGCGGGGGCCACCATCATTGCATATTGGCATGGAGATTGGAGGCTACCAAAAGAGGAATCATATAGCTTGCCACCCTTGTTGTCATGTAAAAATTTGCCCAGAAAGATTTCACTACAGATTATTTCTGATGTATCTTATTGATCGAAGGTTTCTCTACGTAAAATTTACTCCTAAATCCCGATGAAGTTGAAATGAAAGAATGGCTGAATTTTATCACTAGATGATCTAAATATATCACAAAAGAGCACCTTTCCACGAGGGTTGATTGAAACACGATCACACCGTTCAATATTTGCATTTTCAAGGCGTCTCAACAAATGAGAGGTTATGGCTGTTCCAAGCTCTGTTGTTGCCCTACGAGATTGCCCTTGATGACCCAATTTCATGCCAAGTCGAATAGGACCAACAGTAAGGCGATCCACTGCTTCATCCATGTCTGACTGAACTATGACATCATGTCTTTTTCTGGCAGCCACTAGAGCGCCCTCTTGCAACAGCTGGGCCAACTTAGCACCCGTCCATCCTGAGAAGAGAAGCATGAGTTTACTGTGTCTGATGATACAAAGAACTAACAAATATAAAGGCAACACACAACACATGAAAACATGACCAAGAATTTGTATTTATCAATAAAGTAACTCAATACATACAGGATCCTAGAGTCTGGACCACATCAGTGAAAAAGAACAAATCTTAGGCTCTTAGCCACAGAACTCATATCAACCAAGGCTCAAAGGAAATGATAACGTGTTACCAAAAATATAAATTAAGTAGTTGGTAGTATTATCAACAGGAATGTCGTACCAGGTAAGTTGTTTGCATAAGTTGACAAATCAACAGAACGTGATAATTTCACCTTTCGGGCATGTACTTTCAAAATTTCCAATCTACCCTTGGCATTAGGAGGTCGAACCCTAATCTGCAGATGGGGTCAAAGTAACAACAATAAAAGCTTCTTCACTCACCTTGCCAAGAATAGAATTAATGAAGATCTTCACCGAATACTTTAGAGATTGGAAATCACATAATAGAGGGGAACGGGAGGAAATAAGTTAACTTTATTCTGATATAAAAAAACATTACAGACCTTTCGATCAAAACGACCGGGACGAAGAAGTGCAGGATCTAACAGATCCTTGCGATTTGTGGCACCCAAAAATATGACACCCTTGCCAGTATCAAACCCGTCAAGCTCAATGAGGAGCTGATTCAATGTAGTCTCCCTCTCTTGAGTAGCTGCATTATATAGATCATTGGATGATCCCTCAATCCCTTGACGCCTTGTAGAGCGGATGATACAAAAGAAGTAATTATTGTCACATAATAAAATGGTAACTCGCAATGGAATGCTTCAAGGAGAGCAAGAGGTTTTTTACCTCGTAGCCAATGCGTCAATTTCATCAATGAATACAACTGATGGTTTATTTACCTGTACAACAGATATAAATTAGCATCCTTTTAATGAGTGTATCAGGCATTTGTAGAGAAGCACCAAAGAAAATTTTAAATGGTTCAAAATGGTTTTATAATCAAATAGAGTTTAAACTTTTTTTCAATATTATAAATTGCATATAAAAGAGTACCTTCTGATGAAAAAAATAATTATTTTAAAGAAGAAATGGCAATTTTTCAATTTAATAAAATATTATTAATTGGATATAAAAGAGTACCTTTTAATTTTTCCACTTATCCACTACACAATACAAGTCAGAACCTCACAATGCCACACTAAACATGTCTAGCTAATTAACTCAGTGTTACTAAATTGAATCTCAAAGGATGTAAGAATGGTGGAGTATACCTTTGCTCTCTTAAATAAATCCCTAATACGAGCAGAACCAACACCGACTAACACCTCTACAAACTCTGACCCTGCCATTTGATAGAAGGGAACACCAGCTTCACCAGCTATAGCCTTGGCAACTAATGTCTGCAAAATCAAAGAGGTCATGCTTTATGGGACAGCCACTGGCGCACAGTATAAACAAGTAAAACATCATCATTCACCTTTCCACAACCAGGTGGACCCTCTAGAAGGACTCCATGAGGAGGCTTTATTCCCATCTGATCAAATAGCTCGGGAGTCTTCAGGTAGTTAACCAACTAGTACAAAAAAAATTAAAAAAAAAATTGAAACTTATCGGTGAACTTTGTTTATCAACGGAAAATGAATAGATGTAACTTCTTATTATATACTATGGATGACAATATAATTGCAAATATTTCAAAAGGATGAGTGAAATTAATTATTTATTTATATATCTACAGTCCAAAGATAGGAAAGGTGATGTTACAAGAAGAAAAGGAACATCTAGATAACAACACAACTCTTCTTGTGCAAAATTGAGTAAGAAAATGGCCATAGCATTCTAGTAAAGACAAAATATGGTGTGCCCTAACACATCATTGATGAGCAATAGGCTTATTCATTTTGAGCCAATTGTTCCCGAAAATCAACAAATCAATATGTGAATAGGAACTTTACAATCATCGTCATTACAATCTGAATTACAGACTCGTCATATGTGTGATTATGTGACACTATTTAGGACTCGGTTCAAGTGGTACAATATATTCCTCCACTATCTACTTTTGCTAATGGTGGGTAGTGGTTCCATTATGTCCAAGCATCAAGTTTAGCCAAATACTAAACAATCATATATTCGATTATTTTGCTGTATATAATCCGAGTAATACCTACCTTGTCATGTATGAGTATCAAGTCTCTTTACTACATTTATCTTTTCCATTCTCTTAAATTTAGCAACGAAGATATAAGAGAAATATAAGTCAACAATGATCTCCATGTATTCTACTCAATTTCATACTTCAGGTGGCTAACTTTGTTCTCTCTTTGTGACATATAATACGTGTCTATCTCTGTCATCTTTGGCACCCAACTTAGAACATGTAAGCACAGAAAATCGTATAAAAGCAGCAATGGAAAGAAGCAAAAAAGTGAATCGTCAAAGTTGGATGTAGTACACTAACAATTCCCAACACCATTAGAAAATAACACAGCAATCAATCAGACCTAGTTAAAATGTTGTTAAGGCAAACATCTATCGAAGTTTGAGCATGGTTTAATTTCTGAGCATGCAATCTCAATTATAAAAACCAAGCATCAGAGTTTATTACCTCTCGAAGTTCTTCAACTGCTTCTTCGATTCCGGCCACATCAGCAAATGTGACTCCAGTTGAGCCCTAACAATTTCATCACCAAAAGTGTTTTTCCATCAGATTCTCTATCTGATATGCAGAAGAGTCAGAAGACCAAACAGATAGATGGAATATTAGGTAACTTACATCGACACGGGCCTCAGCTTTGGATTGTGAAAAGCGAATGCCTTGCCAAATATCCTTCATATTTTCACCATCAAATTAAGAAAGATACCATAAGAACACTGATAAGAGTGTAGTGAGCAGTTTCATTTAAGCAATCAAGGAGATCCTTATAGATCCTACACAGAAGAGAGGTATTTTACCCACTTCTTGAAGTCCCTTGGCATTCTGGATATGGTGAACCGGAAGAGGAATACCATTACTGTTAAGACCATCAAAGTTGGTACTAGCACAACAAGAGCAGATGATATACCACCAAGAGTAATCGCATCATAAATCAATGTAAAAATCTCTCCAGCAAAGTCAGCAACATGTTCCCAAACTCTCTCTAAGATAGCAAGCAAGATGCCAAGGGAGACTCTAAGAATTGGCTTAACAACAGGCCAAACAACATAAACAGCTGCAACGAAGACAAAACTTGTGACAGCAAACACTAATGAAGCAACAAATCCTCCAATAACAGCTGCAGCTGCTGCAATTGCAGCAGTTATCATTCCAAGTTCCACCATTATTCTGCTCGATATAGAAGAAGCAGCGGGATTAGGATAATTAATCATTTTCCCCACCCATGTCTGCATATAAGAGACGCAGTAGCAATGTCAATACCAAGTTGCAGAACACTTGTACAAAAATGCTATTAATTCATTATGAAATAAGATAGCATTGAACAACGGATGAAAGTTTGTCCATTGCAAGAAAATCCTGTCATGCAGCAACATCCTGGGTAATAATTTGTTTTCCCACCAACATCTTCCATTGATTAGTCATCAAGCACCATCAAGAATTCATGATCAATGAACTAATTTACCTAGAAATCATTGATTGACCAACCATACATCTTCGTAATGACACTATGTACTTAGAAAGCAGACAATAAGAATTACAATGAACAAAAACACACCGTCTTTCGTGTCTCGATTTCATACTGAGGGCCTCTATAACTGTTCAAAAGTTCTTCTGCTTGTTCTGATGGCACCCTCATTGCCCTGCCAATACAATTCCAAAGAAAGGTAAGCAATTAAACCAGTTATTTCAAATAGTAAATTTTGGACCAGACAGCAAAAAAGCTTACCATTTAGTCAGATGCAACCTCTTATCACCAGGCTGTTCTTTTAGCTCAATAATGAAATCCCTAAACCCAACACCTTCAAGAAGACCACCCTCCTTGAAACTCAACATCTTGATCTGATCACTTTTCGAGTATTTAGTAAATTCATCATAGTTCATCCTAGGGAATGCTTCAAAATCCTTGTCAAACACATCTTCCTCAGACAAATTTGGCTCAAAGATTCGCTCGGGCACATAGAGTTGTCCCTTGTGTTCCCTTAGTATGTCTTTCAAATACACACTGTCACCTTCTCCAATTAGATTTCCTTTTTCTTCTGCCCTCACACCTCCATTCCTTTCAATAACCCCTTTTTTGCTCTCACTCACAAACTTCTCCCTTTGCTTCAAACGTCTCAACACCTGAAAAGCTCCGGAATCAAAGTATCTCTTCATCTTCTCCCTCTCTTTGAGGGTATAAACCTTTCCACCAACTTGAAACTTCGGTTCAACCTGGCTAGGGTTTTCCTTTAAAACCCTAGAAACAAAATCATCGCCATTTGAGGACGTGCTAGATGTCTTCGACTCACAGACAATGCCGAAATTGGAACGAGATAAGTGCGGACCTCTTAGTGTGAGGTTTCGTGAATGGAAATAGCGATAATTTGTGGATTTTACAGTGGGGAATGAGTACGACCCGTGAAGATTGCTGAACAAAAAGGGACGATAAACCCTACCTGGCGGAGAAGGGTTGATGGTGTACATTGTCTTTGATTGCAGCAGTCAGAATGGTAAGTCAGATGAGGATTTTCAATGATGGCATTGAATTTCTGATACTCAGCAGAGCGTTAATCGCTATCGCCATGGCTCTTCGAACTTGAGCTATCTGCTGGTGTTTCGGATGATGAGGAGAAATCGGGATAATGGAGGCTGCACTTACGAAAAATTACATAATATGGCCCATAAATATAGGCTATGAGTAAGGGCCCCTAAATTTGACTGAGAAGAGACGAGGCTTAAGATTGCAAATATCGCCCAACAAGGAAGAGGCCGTCGGGTCAAATATGTTTTTCTAAGGGTTTTTTTTTTAAAAAAAAAAAGCGAAAAGCGGTCAGATTAAGATACCTTCTCGAGATAGTCTAACCTAAAGCATTATTGCAGATGAGAACATTAAGTTCGGGATCATCAGAAAAATTGGTGTTGGGGTCGAGATTTTCAAGTGGGTCAATCGGTCAGCAACACAGTTGATTTCTCTAACAACATGTCTGATCTGGATTTCATCAAAAAAACACAGATCCAGTCTGGAGTCGAAAATAATCATCTCGACATCCCATGGGCAGCTCCACAAACCTTGGAGCTCCCTAATAACACACAGGTTGTCACCTTCGATTTTAATCTTTTTAATATGCAGTCTAATTGTCTCTTGTAAACCCGCCTTAAGAGCGAATGCTTCATCTTTTATGACTGAGTTGAAGTTATTCTTCTTTGCATCAAGGCTAATAACTTATCGATTGTGGTTTCGAATAACAAAACCAATGGATGTTATACCCGAAGCGAGTTTTGATCCGTCAAAATTGAGTTTATGGAACCCCGATTTTGGTTTTTCCCATTTAATATTGTGTTTTTTCCTTGTTGACGCGTTAAAGTTCTTTTGTTGTTTTTTAATGTCATAGTCATCCTCATCTGTTATTTTAATTTTCCAATTATGGAATTGGTTTTTAATGAAAACAATTACATTTTTATCAGGTCCAATTGGTTCATTATAAAAGATAATTTTGTTCCTAAAAGGCCAAATGTCCCACCAAATAGTTGCGAGGCACTCGAACTTGTTTTCCAAATTTGTTTTTCATTTCCTATAGGATTTCATGAGCTTTTTTATTTTGTATTCTTATTTTATTGAGATCAATCAAAATTGTTCTGTCGACTTTATTAATTATTTGTTTAGTGAAGGGGCATTCGATTATCAAGTGGGTCAAGTCTTCCAGATGATGGTTGCAGAGTTCACAGTGTCTTGTTACGGCAATTTTCCTTTCATCCAGTTTTGCTTTCGTAGGAATTCCGTTAATAGACATTTTTCAGATAAAGTTTTTGATTTTGGGTTGCGTGTCGAGTTTCCAGATCCATTCACAAGCAATGATTGGTTGTAAAGTGGATTCGTCCTCAATCATATCGGAAGTAGATTTAGTAGAGAACTAGCCGTTTTTACTGCATCTCCAATAAAGTATGTCCTGCAATTCGTTTTTGGGAATAATTGTTTCTTTTATTTTTTCTATTATATCTGAATTGATGATATTTTGTAGTTTTGTGTCAATTTTGGCGGAAGCGGAATCTGTTCCGTCATCGCCCCGTAAGTAAAATTTGTGGCTGCGAATAACATCACTCTTAACCTTTAATCAAAGTAATTGTCTGTGATTTTTCACCAAAGTGCATGCAATCATTTGGCATGATTTTATGAAACAACTTATGGCTTTTTGGACGGGTTAATTAGAAGATTAGTATAATTAGAGTTTGTTTGGTATCGTATGGGATTCTTTTTTTAGATTCTTGGGGATGGGGATTGTTGGGATTCTAGGAGATTGTTGTAGATTGTTGGGATTGTTAGTTTTGGGTGTTTGGTATGGGTTTATTGAGATAGATTGTTAATTAAGATTTTACAATTATACCCTTCAAATAAGACATTCAATATTACCCTAGAGTCACGCAGTGAATATTCTCGGTGTCGGATGTGTGTGATTTCCTTCTCTGCGCTTCTTTTTGAATCAAAAAGTTTTAACCTTCTTTTTGCACCTTCTTTGTTAATACTCTCTATGAATTGATCATAGACTACTGAACTTCATTGAAAAAATTAGAAGAGTCATGCACAAATCATAGACAACCTTCGTGAAATCTCATTGCAGAACCCTTCTCTGTGAATATTCTCTATGAATGTATCTAGGCATGGTAATATTATGGAAGGACATATGATAGGTGATGGAATCACTATCAATTTAGGTAGTTTTTAGAGTCGTTTTTATGTTTTCAAGTCATATTATGTTGTTAATGCTTTGATCCAGATAAAATAGTCAAAATGAAGCAAAAGAAGGTATTAGCAACACTTAGGAGTTGAAGAAAAGCGTCGAAGACAAATTTCTGATGTCACACCGCCCCCGCGGAGAAGTGTCACCGCCCCTGCGGTGGCACCCTTGCCGAGAGCCGCAGCCAGCGGCATCACTTGCGTAGAGAGAAGTTTGTCACCGCACCCGCGGCCGCCTCTGGCCGCCCCGGTAGTGACAACCCTGAAGACCCACGCCGAAGCCGCAACCAGAGCCTTCGCCTTCGCCCGCGCCCAAGAAGAGACATGTCACCGCTCCCGCGGCCGCCTCTGGCCGCCCCTGCGGTGACCCATCCTAAAGAAGCGAAGACAGCGCCGCAGCGCCGCAGCGCTCGCGTCTGCGCCCTTGCCAGCGGCCCTGTGAAGCCGAAGACCCAGTGCCACTGCCCCTGCGGTGACTCTGGGCCACGCCTGCGGATCTTCACTAGAAACGCCCGAAGTTAAAGAGTCAGACGTTTCAAAGAGCATTGAAGAACCCGCCCCCGCGGGAATGTCTAGCCGCCTCTGCGATCAAGAAGAAGATGGAACGTTTTTGCCTAAACCGCCCTTGGCCGCGGGTGCGGGTTAGCGTTAGAGGACTTTACTCCGGCTGTTTTCGTCGGCTTTATGGCCTTAATTGTGGCTGTTTGCACAGCCTCTTTAATCAATTCTTAATGGTGGCTGTTTGCACAACCTCTTTAATCCTTTTTTAATGCATTTTGTAGTATAATTAGAGCCCTTGGCTTAGGCTAAAATCATCTCATTTTTCACACAAAAACCTCTATAATTCTAAGTGTCTTTTGTATGGAGTGTTAAGTCTTCCTTTGCTACATTGGGTGGATTGAAGCTTCATATAAGTTGGTTGTAAGTTCTTTTAAATAGAAGTTTTTTTTAAATATATCTGCGTTATATTCCTTGTGTTTAACATAGTTTGTATGTTTATTTTCCACTTAGTTTGATCACCTAAGTTGTATAATTGCATGCATAAGGCTAAGGTTAATTGGTTCCGGGTTCGGATCATTAATCCAGTAGCAAACTCTTAGGTATGAACGGGTTGTGAATATCTAAGTGTAAAAGGAATATAACTACATAATAAGATTAACGGGTTGTTTATCTTTTATGTATCTTTTTATCTTTGGTAAAATGCTAACTTGTTTGATCTTGTAGGTTTATAGATTAACAACTTGTTAAGTTGTGTTAATGCCGGTTAGCTTAATGCATAAATATGATCAAGATGAGAACAAATGTTGAATACTTCTAAAAAGAACCAACCAAGTTATATGTATGCTAAAATCCTACCTAGTGTAGTTTTTAAATCAATCTTATTTTCACCAACTTTATAATTGCCTTTGTCTTGTGTTATTACAATCCAAATCCCCCCCCCCCCATTTTGTTATCAAATCAATACTTAAATCTAATAAAAACTCGATAAAACTCCCTTGGGTTCGACCCTTGCTTACACTATACAAATTGGTTAAGTGTAACGCTAGGTAATTTACTTTGACTAAAGCTAAAAGACAACGACATAGGTTTTTAGCCTCGTCAAATTTGGTGCCGTTGCCGTGAGTTTAATTTTTGTTTTTATTATTTTTGATTATTGATTATTGGTTTGGACCATTTTCATGGTTCAAACCCGTGCTACTAACTTAGAATTTGCCCCTTTTGATCCAGAAATCGAGAGGACATACAATCGGCAAAGAAGACAAAGTCGGAACGAAGAGGAAATGGTGAACCGCACACTCCGACAACTCACGCAGCCGGATTTGACTCAACACCCCTGCGGTAACCATACCGACAATTGAAGAAGGGGTCAACTTCGAGCTCAAGCCGGGCTTGATCCATTTGCTACCTTCCTTTCATGGGCTGAGCGGAGAAGATCCCATCAAGCACTTGGGGAAGTTTCATACCGTTTGCATGAGCATGAAGCCGGCAAACGTGACCAAAGAGCAAATCAAGATGAGAGCCTTCGGCTTTACTCTCAAGGATGCGGCGAATGATTGGTACTACCACCTTCCATCCGGTAGTATCGATACTTGGGAGAACCTCCACAGAGCCTTCTTGGAGAAATACTTTCCAGCCAAGAAGGGCAACAACTTGAAGAAGGCAATAAGCAACATCGAGCAAGAAGAGGATGAAACTCTTTATGAGTACTTTGAGAGATTTGCTAAGTTGAGATCGAGTTGTCCCTTCCACGGGTACTCCACCCAAGACCTTGTGTTGTACTTGTACAACGGGCTCTTGGACAATGAAAGAAGGATCGTGGACGCCGCTTGTGGAGGCAACATTCTAAACTCCACTCCCGAGATTGCTATGAAAAAGATGCAAGAAATGGCGGAAGGAACGAGAAACTTTGGTAGATCCTCTACCAAAAAGGAGTCCATGATATCAACCCCAGCCGTCCGGAACTTGTGCAAGAGATTGCGGAACTAAAGGAGATGGTGAAGAGGCTCACCTTGATGGGAACTCCACAACAACTCAAGGCTTGTGGAGTATGTTCTGATCCTTTCCACCCCACGGACTTGTGCCCACAAGTTCAAGAGGAAGCTGCTGAGGTGAATGCTATCGGGTATGGTCAACAACAACAACAACGCCAACGGGACAACCCATATGCTCAAAATTTCATCCCGGGTTGGCGTGATCAACAAAACTACCGGTGGAGGGATCAACAAAACCAACAACAACAACAACCCCGCCAAGGTATGTCCCAATCCACTGAAAATATGTTACAAATTTTAACTAAGCATTTTGCTACTCATGTCCAAACCACGGAGTCAAGCATCAAGAATCTTGAGAAGCAAGTGGGGCAAATGGCGGAGGCAATTACGAGGATCGAAGCTCGATCCTCGGAAAACCTACCCTCCCAGACTGTCGTCAACCCCAATGAGAGCTTATGTGCCATTTCTCTAAGGAGTGGAAGGATCATCAAGGAGAATGAAGAAACAGGGACGATTAACCAACCTTCTGTTGGTAACCCGCCCCTGCGGAAGGAGGATGCCGCCCCTACGGCTCAAGCCACACCGCCCCCGCGGCCTATCCACTCCGCCCTTGCGGCCAGCAATGCAGAAAGTACTCCGGAAGAAGATCCTTACGTCCGTCCTAACTTTCCACCCCTCTATGCTGAAAAACCGCCAGCACCCTTCCCCGAGGCACTCAAGAAGAGAAGAGTGATAGAAGACAAAGAACTCTTTGAGACCTTCTCAAAGTGTGAGGTAAACATTCCTCTCCTTAAACTCGTGAAAAGTGTGCCTAAGTATGCTCGATTCTTGAAGGAACTTTGTACCATCAAGAGGAAGCAGAAGATGAAGGGAACACATAAGGGAAGTGAGAAGGAGCACGTGTCCGCTGTTTTCCAAACCCAAATGCCGGAAAAACGTAGCGATCCGGGTATGGTAAGTGTTCTTTGTGTCATAGGCGATACTCGCTTTGACAAAGCTATGCTTGATTTGGGTGCGTCTATAAATGTCCTACCTTATTCCTTCTATCAATCTCTAGGCTTAGGACCTTTGCATGAAACACGGACTATAGTACAACTAGCTGACGGATCTAATATCCACCCTAAGGCCATAATTGAAGATGTTCTTATAAAAATTGATAAGCTAATCTTCCCTGCGGATTTCTTTGTCATTGATATGGAAAATAGCATGCACACCATCATGTTAGGTAGGCCTTTTCTAATAACGGCTAGAACAAAAATTGACTATGTTGATGGAAAACTTACAATGGAGTTTAATGATGAGGTTATTGAATTCAATTTATTTACATCTCTTGAAAAATCCATTAGTACTCCTTCTTTGTGTTCCATTAATGATATGCCAATAGAAAATTCTTCCTATGATGACAATGCTAATTATATGGAAAAGCATGTGAAGATGATTTTAAAAGTGGATTAGCAAGATGACCACAACAAAACAAACGAAAAAGATAAATTGGCCATTGGGCCCATGCTACTAAACCCAAGCCAAGAGCTTGTTGTTCCCATCTTGCAGGATACTCAGCACGGAATGGGAAGTCCTCCAACTGAAACGAGCAAGGAAGATCTAGGAGAGAAGAGAAACGCTCGTATCATGAACGGAAACGAAGGAACGAGCTCTCCACATCAAGCAATTGATCCGGGAGAGGTCATTGAGGCATGATCAGAGGCCTTACGTCGAGCCAACGACGTAAAACAAAGGCGCTGCTCGGGAGGCAACCCGAGAAAATAAGAGAAGAGGAGGTTCTGACGTTCTGTCAAGAAAACCGCACGCGCGGCTCAATGTCACCGCCCCCGCGGTGACACTACGCTCCCAGCCCGCCCCCGGCGCTGAGCCAGCGCAAACACAAAGCTGTCACCGCCCCCGCGGTGACAAACCACCGCACTCGCGGATTTTTCCCTTGACGAACGCTCCCAGCGCCGCACCCAGTGCTGGTCCTGCGTCTCCGCTTCCCTTGTCACCGCCCCCGCGGTGACAAGCCACCGCTCCTGCGGTTTAACCCAGAAAAGAAAAAAAATAGGATCGGGATTTTAAATCCCTAACCCACTCACCTCCCTCACTCTTCCTCACACATACCTCCTCAGGGGCATGAAAGGACCGCTACGTGGGTTAAATAGGAGGCATTTTGGACATATCTCTGAGAAGGCCAAAGTGGCCAACGAGGAATATGCCACATGCCTTGAGAATATTAGGTTGGATCCGACTTCTGAGGCCTTGCGGGCCCAACTTGAGAGTTGTAGAACAAAAGCCAAAAGGCTTTCTTCTGCAGAGAGGAGTTTCTTTGAACAACAGGCTAAGTCGAGGTACGTCCTTAATAGTGATAGGACTACATCGTACTTCCATGGTCTCATGAAGGCAAATGGACAAAGGAATTTTATTCCTGCACTCCATTTACCTAATGGCTCTACTACCACTTCCCTAGTAGAAGTAGCGGATGAGTTTGTGACGTATTACCAGGGGCTGTTTGGGACTGAGAGGCAGGTTGAGGTACCACCGAGGGATTGGTTTGCGGTGGGACCACGGGTTAAGGATCTGGACCAGGAAAAACTTATTGGACCAGTTACTAATGATGAGATAAAGCAGGCTCTCTGGTCGATTGGAGACCTCAGAGCACCAGGACCAGATGGTTTCTCTTCCAAGTTCTTTAAGCAAACTTGGGAGACGATTGGGAGTGAGGTTTGTGCTGCAGTTAGGGAATTCTTTATTAATGGGAAACTGCTCAGACAAATTAACCATACCTCGGTTTCTTTGATAGCGAAAGTTGACTCCCCAACTCGTGTAGACCAGTTTAGGCCTATCTCCTGTTGTAATGTTGTCTATAAAATCATCACTAAACTGATTGCAAACAGATTAGAGCCGTGTCTTGGGTACCTCATTGACCCGACACAATCTGCTTTCATCCCATGGAGGTTGATGTCTGACAATATTTTCCTTGTCCAGAAACTCCTACGGAGATATAGTGTCAAGAGGGATACTAAGCGGTGTTTCATGAACATTGACTTAGCTAAAGCTTACGACACGATATCTTGGCAGTTCCTCCGCTATGCCATGACAGAGCTGAGTTTCCCGACCAGGTTCATTGACTGGGTGATGGAGTGTGTCACCACAGCGTCCTACTCCATCCGGGTAAACAAGACAATGCATGGGTTATTTCCGGGAAAGCGTGGGCTTAGACAGGGGTGTCCTATGTCTCCGTTGCTTTTTGTCATCTGCATGGAATTCCTTTCCAGGATGATACGCAACGAGACCTCTAGACCTGGCTTCCGTTTCCATCAGCACTGTGAGGAACTCAGGATTTCTCACCGGATGTATGCGGATGATGTCGTTCTCTTCTGTAGAAGGGATGTGCAGTCAGTAAGCATCCTTATGGATTGCTTACGCAGGTTTGTAAAGATATCGGGATTAGCAGTTAGCCTCCCGAAATCTTCAATTTTCCTAGCCTCCGTTTCTGAAACAGAGACAAACGAATTAAATTCGCTTTCGGGATTCTCTACGGGAACCTTTCCTTTCCGATACCTGGGAATCCCCATAGCACCTCATGTTTTACGGGCAGTTGATTACACCCCACTCCTGGATAAGATTGGGAGGTACATCTGCGCGTGGAACAAGAGACATTTGTCTTTTGCAGGTAGACTGGAGCTGATCAGGACGGTCCTTCAGGGCACGGAGAACTTCTGGCTGTCGATACTACCGGTCCCCGCGCTGGTGATGGATAGGCTGACAGGACTATGCAGACAGTTCCTTTGGAGCTGGCCCAGAGTAGCTTGGACACGAGTATGCATTCCCCGGAGAGAGGGTGGCTTGGGTCTTCGTAACCTCAGGTGCTGGAACTCGGCATTTATGTATAAGTACTACTGGCATATTCATGCTAAGAGGGACAACCTCTGGGTTAGGTGGATCCACCACAGATACTTACAGGTGGTTGAGCAAGACCACTGGATGGCCCACATACGTGACTCGCCTCTGGTGAAGGCCATAATCGGAGCCAGAGATCAGTTAGCCACGTTTGTGGATGAGGAGACGACACTAGAGGAGGTGCTGGACAGCTGCTGCCATGGGGACAAGTTCAGAGTCACAGATGCCTACGACGTGATCAGAGAGCATGCAGAGGAGATGGACTGGTCCAGGATAGTTTGGGACACGGGCAACACGCCCAAGCACTGCTTTATCCTTTGGATGGCGATTCTAGGACGCCTATCGACCAGAGACAGATTACACTTCCTCGACATAGATCCTACCTGCCATTGGTGTGGTCAGGAGAGTGAGTCACATGACCACTTGTTCTTTGGATGCACCTATGCCAGGGAGTTTTGGAGGCAGGTATGCTACGGATTCCGGATGTCTACAGAGATGATCTCGAGGACAGACGTCATAGCATATCTACTACACTCTGCACCAGGGAGGAGCTGGACGAGCAGGGCACGTATATACGCCTTCTAAGCGACGATCTACTATTTATGGCACTCCAGGAATGCCCTGGTATTTGACCGGAACAGGATCCCCATTGATATCCTGGTCCGGATGATTAGAGGGCATACATACATGTTACTTTATGAGGCCTTCCCAGATAGAGTTGGAGAGAGGTTTGAGGTCTAGCACTTTGTATGATTTATTCTTTATGCTAGAGTTGTATTCTTCTCTTGGCCTGCATGTTTCATTGTTGATATTTTGTCCCGGACTTGAGACTCATTTGCTGATGGCAATGCCGAAGGTGAATGATATCATGATCCGTTGGTTAGGCACCTTGATGGTCTGTGAGTGCTCCATTCTGCTGATGGCATTGCCGAAGGTGGAAGGACCTTATAGACAGTGCCGTGAGATGTATTTTATTTATATTCATAGTGAGTTGATGGTAGATGGTACGTTCAGGGGGCTTGCATGCCTACCAGGAGTACTAGGGCCTTGTTTTAGCCCTTATGTTTGCATGATGATAAACTTTGATGCTCTGTAGGTTTGACCAGGACAACTCCGGTCCTTGTTGAGCCCTATTTCTTTTCTACTCTTTATGAATTTACCATTTACCATCCAGCAGCAGCAGGCGTGGTAGGCAAATTTTGAGAGGAGGGTGGAGGATCAGCAGTTGGCTTGGCAAGACAACTTTGAGACCTCTTTCGGAGCTCGGATGGACGTGCAGCCGGCCCGCCTTGACAGCTTGTATCAACGTCAGGAGCACTTTTTCAGCCACTTCCCATATCCTCCGGAGCACGGTCCGGATGGTCCAGCCGGACCATCCCATTAGTGAGCTTCTTCTTTTGCCCTTCTCCACATATTATCTTTGCTTTCATTTCCACACTTTGAGGGCAAAGCGTTCTTTAAGTATGGGGGAGGATACTTATCATGCATTTCTAGTTATCATGCATTTCTAGTCATTTGAGTTTGTTTTAAAAATCCTAATTGTAATTCATGTTTCATTTCAGTTTTTCAAAAAAAAAAAAAAAGAGAGAAAAAGTCAAAGAATTGAGAAAAGGCAAGAAATCCTTGGATAAACCGAAAACCCGAGAGGGCGGTTTAGGCAAAAAGAAGGTAGTCCGACCAACTCTAGGTTGGTGCAAAATTGGACTTGAGGGATGTGAGATTTTTGTGAGATCATCATGAAAAGAAGAAGAGTGGCAAGGTGAAAACCCGAAAGGGCTCCTTGGCAAAATGAGTGATACCGAGTGTAGGTTCTCCTTCCGGCGTTGGCGACATAAAAAGGGGAGTCAATAAGGAGGATGTTCGGGTAAGTCACTCTTGGAGCAATAAGGATGTTAGTTTTTCACATTTTCTTTTTTTTCTCACATTTTCTCACTTTCTTTGGTCATTTTTTCTCTTTTGTTCCTCATCTTTCTACTAAACCATATTTCCTGAGACTTGTGCTGATTTGTTTGATGTTTTGTTTACTCGGGATGAGTAAAGAGTCTAAGTATGGGGGAGTTTGATAGGTGATGGAATCACTATCAATTTAGGTAGTTTTTAGAGTCGTTTTTATGTTTTCGAGACATATTATGTTACTAATGCCTTGATCCAGATAAAAGAGTCAAAATGAAGCAAAAGAAGGTATTAGCAACACTTAGGAGTTGAAGCAAAGAGACGAAGACAAGTTTCTGGTGCCTCATCGCCCCCGCAGAGAAGTGTCACCGCGCCTGCGGTGACACCCTTGCCGAGCGCCGCAGCCAACGGCATCACCTGCGCCGAACGAAGCATGTCACCGCCCCCGCGGCCGCCTCTGGCCGCCCTTGCAGTGACAACCCTGGAGTCCCATGACGAGCGCCGCGGCCAGCGCCTTCGCCCGCGGCCAAGAAGAGCCTGTCACCGCCCCCGCGGCCGCCTCTGGCCGCCCCTGGCCGCCCCTGCGGTGACCCATCCTGAAGAAGCGAAGACGGCGCCCCAGCGCCCTTGCCAGCGGCCTTGTGAAGCCGAAGATCCAGTGTCACCGCCTCCGCGGTGACTCTGGGCCGCGCCTGCGGATCTTCACCTGAAATGCCCGAAGTTAAAGAGTCAGACGTTTCAAAGAGCATTGAAGAACCCGCCCCCGCGGGTGTGACGAGCCGCCACTGCGGCCAAGAAGAAGATGGAACGTTTTTGCCTAAACCGCCCATGCGGTGCCCTTGGCCGCGGGTGCGGGTTAGCGTCAGAGGACTTTACTCGGCTGTTTTCGTTGGCTTTATGGCCTTAAGTATGGCTGTTTGCACAGACTTTAATCCATTCTTAATGGTGGTTGTTTGCACAGGCTCTTTACTCCTTTTTAATGCATTTTGTAGTATAAATAGAGCCCTTGGCTATAGCTATTTTCATCTCATTTTCCACACAAAAACTTCTATATTTCCTAGTGTCTTTTGTATTGAGTTTCTAAGCTCCCTTGGCTACATTGGGTTGATTGAAGCTACATTACTATTTGGTTGTAAGTTCTTCTAATATAAGTTTAAGTTCATTATCCTTTGTGTTATTTTCCTTGATCTTTAACTTATGTTTGCATGTTTTTATCCACTTAGATTGATCACCTTAAGTGTACTAATGCATGCAAAATGCTAGGATTAATTGATTCCGGGTTCGGGTCCTTAATCTAGTAGCAAACCCATAGGTAAAAATTGGTTGCGATTATCTAAGGGAAAGGAAAATAACTATAAAGAAAGATTTAACGGGTTGTTTTATTCTTCTTTATATCTCTTTATCTTTATTAGAATGCTAACTTGTGTTTTAATCTTGTAGGTTTACGGATTAAATAACTAGTTAAGTTGTGTTAATGCCGGTTGGCTTAACACATATCTACGATCGAGATGAGAACATCGGTGAACAACTTATAAAAAGAATCAACCAAGTAGTGTGTATGCTAAGATCCAACCTAGTGTAGTTCTTTAAATCAACTTTTCACCAACTTTATAATTGTCTTTGTCTTGTTTTATTTCAATCCAAATCCCCCCCCCCAATTGTTACCAAATCAATATTTAAAATAATAAAAACTCGATAAAACTCCCTTGGGTTCGACCCTTATTTAATCACTATACATTGGTTAGTATTAAGTTCAGATTTACCTTGATAAGTTTATAATAACGACCTTAGGAAATACGCTTCTTAGGTGCACCGAGTAAGGTGTGGAATGTGCCTCGTGCAAAAATCCGCTCTCTCAACTCCTGATCCGACGGTACACAAATACGTCATTGACGTCTCAATAGCCCGTCTGCTCCCGTGATAAACTGCGGTGCCTCTCCTCGGGACATCCTGTCCCGGATCCTCATCAAAATGGGACATCTCTCCTGCTTCTGCAGGATCTCACCGCACAGGTCAGGTAATATCTCTAACTCGGACAAACAACAGTCCGTACCCAAAAACCAGATATCCAACTCCAACTCTATCAAATCCCTTTGTAACTGTGGCTGAACCGTAAGCCGAGCTATAGCCTCCTCTCGAGGTGTCCTCCTACTCGAAGCATCGGCAACTACGTTCGCCTTCCCCGGATGGTACAAAATCTCCAAGTCAAAGTCCTTAATCAGCTCCAACCATCTCCTCTGGTGGTTATTCAACTCCCGTTGAGTGAATATATACTTTAGACTCTTATGGTCTGTGAAGATCTGGCATGTAGCCCGTACAAGTAGTGTCGCCAGATCTTCAGGGCATGAATCACTGCCGCTAGCTCAAGATCATGGGTAGGGTGATTCTCCTCGTACGGCTTCAGCTGCTGAGAAGCGTACGCAATAACCCTACCTCTCTGCATCAAAACGCACCCCAAGCCTAGTTTGGAGGCGTCACTATACACAACCAAATCCTCTACGCCCTCAGGCTGGGTTAAAACAGGAGCGGAGGTCAACCTCCTCTTTAGCTCCTCGAAGCTGTGCTGACATGGCTTGGACCAGACGAACTTGGTAGACTTCCTTTGCAAGGAAGTGAGCGGTCGTGCAATCACGGAGAAACCCTCAACACAACGGCGGTAGTATCCCGCTAAGCCCAAGAAACTGCGCACCTCCTTGACCGTCCTAGGAGGCGGCCATGAGGAAACAAACTCTATCTTCGCCGGGTTAACCATGACATCCTCTACTCTCGGCGGCCATGCCAGCCGGTAAAACACTTTCCCAACTTGCGCTAAGATCTCAAAAAAGTCCGCTGTATCGGAAACTCAACTTCCTTCTCGGGTCTTCCTCACTACAACATTTTCCATTATGTTTCTTCTTTGCTTGTCTCTAACAAAGAAGATCGAACTTCAATTTACACCGTTGGCTTTGATTCTTGTCAAACCAAACTTCGATGTTACTTTTCCTCAATTCTTGTTGCAAGTTCTAAGTAATGAAGGAAGTACTTTGCTTCACACTGCTTCTACTAACGAGACATGTATAATATAACTTTTACATCTTCTCTCGATACTCAATCAAGGCCATGTCTTGAAGAATCGCTTGTACACTTCAAACCGATCGTACCTCGAGGCAATTTCCAAAACAATTGCACAAATGAATCCTCTTTTAACTCTCAACAACTCCATTGTCCATTTTCGTCCCACTCAATACTTCATCGTCATCCGGAGTAGGTTAGCCATAGATGGTGTTACTTGGAGAATCTCTCCACAATCCGGTAAAGATCAGCCCATCCAAGAAACTTGCAACTTCTTTCCCATCCTTCGGGGATTGTCATCCCGAGACAACTAGTCATACAACTTCTCTCTTCTTCGAGAGTAGACCAGAATGTCCAATTCGGGCATTAGTAAGCCCATAAGGAATCACTACAACTCGTAGTGACCATGGTTTGTCCAGAATGCCATGTTTGCACTACCCCCGTCTCGACTTCTCAATTGGTGACAATCAAACCTTAACTCGATTTTAGAAGAGACCACCGACCCTTGCAACCGGTCGAGTAGATCATCTATACATGGTAAGGGGGTACTTGTTCTTCATTGTAATCTTTTTCGGTTCATTGTAGTCGATGTACAAATGGAGATAACCGTCTCTCTTTCCGCAAACTGGTGTTCTCCATAACAACTTCAAATCAAGAGTTTAAGATATAATCTAAGCTCTTGTTACCATTCCTTTATGATCCCACAACCTGGTTACTCTCCCCCACACCCATCCATAAACCATCCGCACATGCGCGTTCTCGGTTGTCACCAATTAGCTAATAACTGACCTTCTCACATGTCAATGACTTACCATTAATCTATGCTTCCATGTTACCATTCTCATGAGGGCTACCCTCTCGGGGCCCTTAAACTCTGTTAACTCATTCTTCATTCTACGCTTCCTTTTCCTTCAGCGAGATAAATATACCCTTCTCGGCGTTGTTGAGTCACATGACTCGCCTTCATAGGCTTAACCGCGCTTCATGATATCTTGTAAGTGCGTCTTCTCAAAATCTCTAACGTTAATTAGCATCACGTGTTGCTCTCATCTTCTTAGGATCATCGTTTATACCTACTCCATCCTTTTTGGCGTTCCTTCGCCTTATCGTCATAGCAGAAACCGGTCGACTCTGCGTAAATCCCCACCTTGCCATTCTTCTCATAACTCTCGTAATGTTAACTCTTCAGTTAATGATACCTCGTAAGCTTAACTTACTGTATCTTAAATTTTTCACACCTGGTTCGATCACGTTTGTCATCTTGACTCCAAAGCTTAGGAGCGTCTAAGGAAATCTTCACTTCTCGTGATGGAACACCGACTTTAACCTTGTTAGAATGCACCCATCTCCTCCTTGATTCGCATCTTTAGTTGTCCATGCGTCTTCTCGACGAACTTAAGTTTGCTATCTCCATTGTTCTTGTCGTACGTAGTCCTCAAACACGGTAGCTCCAATGGACGCTCCCCCGGTCCTAGAAGATGGAGAACTCTGCGCCCAGACCTCCCAACGGTCCTATCCCCAGCCTCGGGAACGATGCTCTCGGCGACGTCCTCTACGGGAACCTTAACTACTGGTGGATCCACAACTGGCGGGTCTGCAATGGGGATACGTCCCCGACCTCTCGCGCCTGGAGGTCTTCCTACTCGTCCCCGTCTCGGGACGGTAGGAGAAAGAGGGGGTCTACCCCTGGCGGGTCCTACGTAAGCGGTAGCTCTCGTACGTGCTATCTAATAGCATATGGAGTTTACTTATGTATAAATACATAGGTAATGCTTACTATATCGGTATGATAAAACTTCTAAAGGCATAAGGTAAGCATAATCATAATACACATCCAAAACATACAAGTCCAAAACATCCTAAGACCACATACGTAGCTAGGTACATACAAATGCACAAACAGCCTAAGGTCATATATATATATAAATATGTATACCTATTTCTAATCCAGAGATCTATGTCGCCGAGGTTTGCGGAAGGAGTGGTGGTCCCGTACATTCTAACCCAAACCCGACTCATGCACGATTTTGAAAACGAAAATTCAGAACCCGTGTGGGTTCTGTTTATTCCTCATTCGGCCTTTAACAAGATTGCGAGTGCCATTGTTGTCAACCTAGGGCTCTGATACCACTTTTGTAACACCCCAAATCCGCGGGACTCGGGATGCTACGGGCGAGACCGTACAATGGGTCCCGACCCTTAGCTTGACAATAATTTCACCGGACCTTCCAACAAGACACAAATAGAGGCGAAATCTCAAAACGTTTTTAGTGCATGCGAAAACGAAAAGTGACAAATACAAGGTGGAAACTCAGCCGAGTCCTCAAAACAATACAACCCGATACGAAAGTCTAAACGCACAACAACATCCATGAAAAACGATATGAAACATGACTAAAAAACATCCCCGTCCTATAATGTACGGAGACCCCGGTTGTCCACTCCTCCACCTCACTCGGCGGCATCCCTAACCTGCAAGTCATCTACAACACGGTTTAAAACCGTTAGCTCATATTCGAAGCATTAGAAAAGTGGTGAAGGCACAAACACATACATAACACAAAACATGAATCACACAAGTCCGGTTTATTATCTTTTTATTATTAAGTTGTATCCCATTCTAATTCAACTTCGGTTTGTGACACGAGAACCACTGTGGTCTCGCCCCGGTCCCTACTTACCGGCAAAGAATGGTACGGATGCACCCGACCATATCACCCGCCGGGCTAGTCGTCGAGATCCTCTTAAGCTTCACGCAGAGCCAGGCAGAATGTCACCGCCCGTTATCATACACTTGGGCCAAAATATACATAAGGTCGGTGGTCCTAATTACCGGTTTAATTGTTATAACAAGAACATAAACACACACCACCGAACACACATCAATGCTAATACATAGAATACAAGCTAAGTAAGTCCGGAGACTTACCTCGTCACCAAACTCAAGTCAACACACTCTTGCTTCCTTAAGGAGGAAGCCCACAACCTGCTCACAAGAGATATGCATATCAATACATACTCACTCTCAAGAAGTCTTAGACTTCACTCTTAGTGATCTATGCAAGATCACTTAACCCTCAAACTAGGAATGCATCCTAGGTCCAAAGTACTCACCACACACTCTCCACACATGAAACAACCCACAACAGTTCATAATTCCACAAGATATTAATCCTCAACCAAAGAGGCACAAGCTAGCCTAGAAGATCCATCATGCTCACATCCAACAATTACATCGAGCCTTAAGGGCTCCTAGGTTCACAACCACTAAGTGGCATTCTCAAGCTACTCTAGGCCATCCTAAGCATGCTACTAACATGATACAACTACAAAGCTAAGGAAGGAACGAAGGAAGGAACGAAGAGGAAGGGAGAGGAGGAACCTACTGTCGAAGAAACGCAGCCGCGGAGTCAAGTTGGCGCCCCGGCAGAGCAGACGCCGCCCCTGCGGAAGGCTGGCGCCGCCCCAACGGTGTAACACCCCAAATCCGTAGGACTCGGAGTGCTATTGGGCTAGGATCTCACAATGGATCCTGACCCTAGCCTGACAACAATTTCACTGATCTTACAACAAGGCACCGATAGATAAAAACAAAACATGAAACTGATATATATATATATATATATATATATATATATATATATATATATATATATATATATATATATATATATATATATATATATCAAAAAGGTAATACAATGTACCGCCGAGTACAAACAAAACCATATTGTACAACAAAAGAACCCATATCCCCGATAACGCCCCATTGTACGGAGCCCTCAGCGGATCACCCACTCTGTGTCACTCTGCAGCTCTCCTATCCTGCAAAGTATCTACAACACGGTATAAAACCGTTAGCTAACCATACACATATATAGGAAGATGCTAGAGCACAAACACACCTCTGAAATCTTAACACATCATCATGCTTTCACACATTTACCCGGTTCATTATCTTTATAAAGTCCAACAATCAACTCGTATATAAATATCCATATAAACATATGTGACACGAGGAATATAACCCTCGCCTCTGGGTCCAATAGCCAACTGGAATGGTGCCTGGAACACTACCCCGTGTACCCTAAGGGAACGGGGAGTGCCCGAACCGTTTACCAGGTCTGGCCTGCCTACAGAGAACCTCCCAGACTCCCGGCGGGATGAAAGGGCAAGTTATCACGCCCTACAATGGGCAAGCAATATACCATAGTTCGGTGACCATCATAACACATGCTATAAACATATAACAAATACCACTCATGCACAACATCCTATTAAGGAATGGCAACTAAGTAAGTCCCACGGACTTACCTCAACCTCGTAGTCGTCTCACTGGATCAACCCTCAACTCAGTCCACTCCAAACTGGAGGATAACACGGCCTATACAAGGCATATATATATATATATATATATATATATATATATATATATATATATATATATATATATATATATATATATATATATATATATCAGACTCCTATCACACAAAGGGTCACACCTAGACCCAAGGGATCCATAAGGATCATATCCAACTCGTAAACCTCAAAGCCGTAACCGGCATAACTATATCCTACTCAACTACATCCGCTACCTAGCATGCTACTACCTCTCATACTAGGAAAGGAAAGGATCTACCTAACTCTAGGTAGATCCGGGACAAGACGCACCTGGGTAAAACAAGGGACGCAGGGGCGGAGCAAGCAACCCGCAGGCGCGGCGGAACTCAGCTGCGGGCGCGGTGACAAGGCTGCAGGAAAACGCAGGCACGGCGCAGGCGCTGCGGCACGGCTTCCGCAGGGGCGGCGGCTTCCAGGCGCGGGGGCAGCGATAGTGCAGAATGTAGCCCCGCGAGTCTTCTTCCACTCTTCACGTGATCAAATCACGTCTTTATCATTCCAGATTCATACACAAGCATAAACATACACATTTCAACATCACCCTATGATCAACACATCTAATCCTAAGCTAAGGAAGGAAGAAACAAAGGAAGAAGGAAGAGAAGAAGGAGAAGAAGACTTAGCATTGTTGTGGCCTAACTAGGAACTGCTCACCACTAGCACCTCAGCTGGCTTCCAAGCTCAGCCATGCACATAGCTCATCAACAACCACAAAACCACAGAAAGCTCTTCCAACTCAAGGGAAAACCAAACTCAAGCTCAAGGAGAAAGAAAAAGAAGCAAGAAGGACGTGAAGCTGGATTGGAAATGTGATGAAACCCTTGCTCAGCAAGGTGAAACGGAAGAAGTAAGGAAAGGTAAAGCACGGGTCAAAAGAGTCAACAAAACCGGCTGCAGCTGCCAGAAATTGCAGGGGCGGAACAACAGGGGAGCCGCAGGGGCGGCCTCACATACCCGCGGGGGCGGCTAAGGCCAAACTAGCTCCCAAAACTAAGGCTCTTACAAGCGGCCTTCTGGCGGAGCAGGCACCGCCCCTGCGGCGGCAGGAGCCACACCTGCGGCGGTCTGCGCCGCCCCCGCGGCCGTGGTCAGCCGCACCGGCGGCGGTCCGGCGTCCTGGAGCCTGGAGCCGCCCCTGCGGCTGTGCTGGCCGTGCGGCTGTGCTGGCCGTGCGGCTGTGCTGGCCGCCCCTGCGGTTGTGCTGGCCATGCGGCTGTGCTGGCCGCCCCTGCGGCCGCCTCTGCGGCTGTGCTGGGCCGCACCTGCGGCTGGCCGCTCCCACGATCGTGATGATCCGCCCCGCGGGTTCTGTGTAGAACGTCGTCTTCTTCGTTTTCGATCGTGGATCCTTGGCTCCAAAGTCCTTCTTTGCTTGCTGGATCTTCTCCAAACACCCACCACTGGTCTTAGGCATCTCTCCTCGACCTAAACGAGCTAAGAACCTATGCATGCAAAGAGTTGAGCAAAAACTTCTCAAGATCTTCATCCATAGCCATGGATGAGGGAGAAAGAAGAAGAAGGGAAACCAACCAAGAAGAGAGGGGAGGGAGAGGAAGGAGCTTACCAACAACCTAGGATCTTTTTCTGCAGTCCACAACTTGGATTCTCAAGCAACAAGGAAGAAGGGAGGAGAAGAGAGGAGAAGAGAAGAGTGTGGAAGAGTGAATGAAAGGAGTAACGTGAAATGTGAGCAAGGGAGGAGAGAGAGGGAGGGGACAAGGCTGCAATGTGGGGAGGGGAGCTGACCTCTTGTCACATCACCCCGGAACGAGGGGTCGGAAATGACCCCTTGTCACTTCGACTCGGAACGAAGGGTCGGAACGCGGGGAAAAGGGAAAAACGACGAGTCGGCTCGGGATTTTAGGAATAAATCCCGGCACTCGGCATCTCGGGCCTACGGGAAGATCTACAAGGCGCTCTAAGTCCGGAATAAAATTCCGGGCGTTACATATGGTTAGATAACGGTTTTATACCGTGTTGTAGATCCTTTGCAGGTTAGGAGAGCTGTAGAGTGATCCAGAGTAGGTGATCCGCCGAGGGCTCCGTACACTGGGTTTTATGCGAGGGTTAAGGGACATTTCATATGTACAGTTTATGTTTACTTTTGTAATCAGCGGTACTTCTGTATGACCTTTTGATATATATTTATATATATATATATATATATATATATATATATATATATATATATATATATATATCAGTTTTATGTTTTGGATTTAATCTATCTGTGTCTTGTTGTAAGATCCAGTGAACTTGTTGTCAGGCTAGGGTCAGGATCCATTGTGAGATCCTAGCCCAGTAGCATCTCGAGTCCTACGGATTTGGGGTATTACACTATTGTCCGAAGGTGTACAAGTGGAAGATCAAGGGTGGCTGTGAGACCTTGCAAACACACATGCAAAACGTGCATCCGGAGAAGCTAGGGATATCACGGGGACAAACACAATTGTCCCACGGGTTTGCATCTTCTACCTCTCAATCTCCTTTATTTACGTATAATCATAGTGAAGAAAGTTTAGGATTAGCCGATGTTATTTGTTCTCATGTATTTCCATTTTCTTATTCCGAATATGAAGAAGTTAGAGAATATAACACTAAATATCTTCAACCTTCTTTTAAACCAACTTCTTGGAAACCGTTTCTAAATTAGTATCTAAATCTTACCTACAAAATAAAGAAAATTTTGTATCGACTTTGACATCTTTTGATCATCAAATATCTATTTGTAGTGATATTTGGTATACACAATCTCAACAACATTTTTACATGGGCATTACTTTACAATTTATTTATAACGCTATGTTTTGCATAAATATGTTATTGGATTTCGGCATTTCAACGCAAGACATGATGCACCGGGCATTGCAAGCTTGATAAAAACGGTTTTACAAGAATATAATTTACAACATCGAGTTTTTTCATATTCTTTTGATAATGCATCCGCAAATACCGCCGTCGTAAACCATTTGGTTGAGGACGCGGGACAGTATTTGCGAACTCCTTATACTCATCAAAGATGTGCATGCCATATTTTAAACTTATGTGTTCATGATGGACTTAAGATTTTAGGAAATATGATAACCTCCATCACCAACGTTATTGATCATATTTGGCGCAACTCCGATTTGAGGGGAAAAAATGGAGAAATTTACGTTTAACTAAAAATGTTCATCCACTGGATTTTTCAAAAGACATTGGAACTCTTTGGAACTCCAATTACAAATTACTTGGCGAAGCCGTACGTTACAAAAAAAATTTTACAAGAATTTTCTTCAATTCACGTACATTGGTCAATTCTTGATGATGAAAATGTTTGGCAAACTTGTACCGATATTCGTAATGTTTTAAAGGTTTTTAGTGATGCAACTAATGTCATGAGTAGCGTTTACACTCCAACTTCTTGTAGATTTTTAGAGATAGCCGTTAACGTTTTCGAAGTTTTTCTCAATTGTTTTAACATATCAACCCTTATAGATGCTATGTGTTTAATTTCCGTATTGGGTGTGTATGTGCTACTTAATATTCATTTATATATTGAATTGTTAGCTAACGGTGTATGCCGTTGTTGATAGATATTGCAGGGTAGACAGTTGTCGAGAGATCCAGAGAGGTGGTCAAGCGGGTTTTCGTACGAGTCGTTTTGGGTTGTTGATATTCTTTTAGTGACGAGACTCAATTATTTTCCTTTAGATTCTGTCACGTTTCTTATATTGAATGATGGTCGTTCTCTTCATGACTTTTTACTTTAAAACATTTTATTCGTTTTTTTTAAAATTTGTGCCTTGTAAGATCCGGCAAAGTTGTTGTCAAACTAGAATCGGAACCCATTATGAGGTCCTAACCCATAACATCCCGAGTTTCTAAAATTAGGAGTGTTACTTCAAATTTGAAAGTTTTTTATTTTTATTTTTATAATTGTCTTTTATTCCTTAATGTTACTTTAAATTTTCATGTTCATATTTTATCTTATCTTACATCTCCACTTTTGTATTTAACTATCTATTGAACTTACTTAAGCAAATGTTGTGGGTTAGTTCTGTCACTAGCAACCACTTTACAAATTTCAAGTAATTGCGTGGTAGTTGGCTTGTAGAGACTTACCCCCGTTTGGTTGTAACTCCGGAAACGGAAACGGAATGGAAACGAATCTAGTCCACATATGTACTTTGTTCATGGAATCATTCTGGTTGGTTCCATACAAAATGCACTTGCTTCCCCTAACTTTGTTACCCTATAGGGTATTAAAACTAATCAAATTCTACTACAATTAGTTCAAATCACAAGGAATGATTCCCAACAACTTCATGAACAAGGGTGTACATATGGACTAGATTCGTTTCCATTCCGTTTCCGTTTCCGGAATTTAAACCAAACGGGAGTGCATACAAGATGTTTGATGTAATGTCCGAAAGAACTAATGTCTATACAGTTGGTTTGGTGTTGCAATCTTATGAATACATATACTCTCATATCTTATAATTGACAAATTTTGTTGTTTAAATTTTTTGGGTCGACGGCTGTTATAAATACACACTTTAAAACTGTTTTCATTTATTGTTCATCTCGACACGCTTCGGTCCGGCGTCACAAGCTCGTCCCGCTTCGACCCGGATGTCCGCGTGCTACCCCAACAAGTTTATTTTAAAAATTACAAAGAATATATAAACCAAAGTTGCTCAAAACTAATTCAAAATTTAATTTTTTTAAGAGTCTCAAAACATGAAAACACAGTTTTTTAAATTTAATTTTTGTATTACATTATAATTTGAAAATAAAAAAATAAAAAAATAGTTTTAAATATACTTTTCAAAACTCTTAAAGATTTTAAAAATTAAAATTTAAAACTATTTTTTTTATAAACATAAAAAAACAAGTATTTTTATTTTTAAATTAAAACAAAAATATAAACTAAATTCAAAAATAAATAAAATTTTACTATAATTTTTATATTTCTAGACTCTATTTTTTTTAATTTTTTTTTTTAAAATTTAATTATCAATAACTATATACTTTACTAAAACAACCGTCAAAATGCTGACGTGGCGGCCTCACGATTTTTCTCCTATATCTTTTTTTACTAAATTATTTAATTTAATAAACCATAAAATCTTTTTTTTACTAAATTATTAATTTAACCGTAAAATCTTTAACCATAAAATCTTTTACGTTAGGTGACAATAAAACCTAAACTTCCCTGTACATTATTTTTATTAAAAAAAAAAATTAGCCATCAAATCTTTTAATTTTAAATTACACTATTTTTTTGAACGATTTCACGTTACTTTTTTAACGCGTATATGCCACATCGACTATATGTAAGGTTGATAGTTTGAGAACATGTATAAATAGAGGGGTTTGAAGATTTAACAAATCATCCATTTCTTGGCCTTTTGGCTAAGTTGAAGTATAATTTTTATAATAATGGATTAGTATCCTTGATGTGGGTCATTGACCTACTATTTGGGTCGATAAATTTTGCTATCCCACGTTAACCAACGATTTTGATTAAACAAATTGTATATTTTTCCGGCTTTTTTGCTAAGTTTAAGTATAATTTTTATTCATAACGGATTAATATTCGTTAATTTTTCTATCTTTTTGGCTAAGTTCAAGTATAATTTTTATTCATAACGAATTAATATTCGTTAATTTTTCTATCCCACATCGACTATATGTAAGGTTAATAGTGATAGTTTAACAAATTAACATGTATAAATCTATATACTTTACTAAAACAGCCGTCAAAATGCTAACGTGGCGGCCTCACGATTTTTCTCCTATATCTTTTTTTTACTACATTATTTAATTTAATAAACCATAAAATCTTTTTTTACTAAATTATTAATTTAACCGTAAAATCTTTAACCATCCAATCTTTTACGTTAGCTGACAATAAAACCTAAACTTCCCTGTACATTGATTTTTTTTTAAAAAAATAGTTAATTTTAAATTACACAATTTTTTTGAACGATTTCACGTTACTTTTTTAACGCTTCTATCCCACATCGAATATATGTAAGGTTGATAGTTTGAGAACAAGTATAAATAGAGGGGTTTGAAGATTAAACAAATCATCCATTTCTTGGCCTTTTGGCTAAGTTGATGTATAATTTTTATAATAATGGATTAGTATCCTTGATGTGGGTCATTGACCTACTATTTGGGTCGTTAAATTTTGCTATCCCACGTTAACCAACGATTTTGATTAAACAAATCGTAAATTTTTTCGGCCTTTTTGCTAAGTTTAAGTATAATTTTTATTCATAACGGATTAATATTCGTTAATTTTTCTATCTTTTTGTCTAAGTTCAAGTATAATTTTTATTCATAACGAATTAATATTCGTTAATTTTTCTATCCCACGTCGACTATATGTAAGGTTAATAGTAATAGTTTAACATGTATAAATAGAGGTGTTTGAAGATTAAACAAATCATCCATTCCTAAGTTGAAGTATAATTTTTATAATAACGAATTATTATCTTTTACGTGGGTCATTGACCTACTATTTTGTGTGGGTTGTTAAATATTTTCAGATTACTAGAGGGGTTTGAAAATTAAACAAATCATCAATTTCTTGGCCTTTTGGCGTTGAAGTATAATTTTCGTAATAACGGATTATTATCCTATACGTGGGTCATTTACCTATTGTAACTGTAACACCCCAAATCCGTAGGACTCGGAGTGCTACTGGGCTAAGATCTCACAATGGATCTTGACCCTAGCCTGACAACAAGTTCACTGAATCTTACAACAAGGCACCGATAGATTAAATACAAAACATCAAACTGTTATAAAAGTATCAAAAGGTTTATACAACGCTGCTGATTACAAACAAAACATAACATATATACATGATCAAAATATCCCGTAACCCACGAGTATGACCCCAGTGTACGGAACCCTCAACAGATCACCCCTCTGGATCACTTTGCAGCTCTCCTAACCTGCAAAGGATCTACAACATGGTATAAAACCGTTAGCTAACTATACACATATATAAGAAGATGCTAGAGCACAATCACATATCAGATATAATAAACACTTCGGCATGATATCAAACATTTACCCGGTTTATTATCTTTAACAAGTCGAATCAATTAATCGTATAAATAGATATATATGAAGATAGGTGACACGAGGAATATAATCCCCGCCTCTGAGTACTCTAGCCTGCTGGAGTAGTATCAGCACACCTCCCGTGTACCCTGTGGGAGTGGTGAGGGTCCTTCCCGTATACCAGATCTGGCCTGACTACAGAGAACCTCCCAGACTCCACTATGGGATGAAAGGGAAAGGTTATCACGGCCACTACAATGGGCGGTCAGTATAACATAGGTCGGTGACCATAATAACACATGCTATAAAGCATAAAACACACACACCACTCAAGCATACATCCAATATAAGGATAGTAGCTAAGTAAGTCCTATGGACTTACCTCGATCTCAGAATTAACTCGCTACGAACAACTCTAAAAAACGTCCACTCCAAACTGGAGGACAACTCAGCCTATACAAGACACACACACACACACACACACACACACACACACACACACACACACACACACACACACACACACATATATATATATATATATATATATATATATATATATATATATCACAATCCTATCACACAAAGGGGTCACACCTAGACCCAAGGGATCCATAAGGGATCATATCCAACTTGTAACCTCAAAGCCGTAACCAGCATATCTATATCATACTCGTCAACATCCGAATCCTAGCATGGTACTAAGTTCCTCATACTAGAAAGGAAAGGAACTACCTAACTATAGGTAGTCCCGAGACAAGACGCACCTGCGTGAACGGATGACGCAGGGGCGGAACGCAGGAAACCGCGGGCGCGGTGGCACTCAACCGCGTGGGCGGTGACAAGGCTCGCTGGCAGCGCAGGCACGGCGCAGGCGTTGCGGCACAAGGTCCGCAGGGGCGGTGACTTCTGGCCGCGGGGGCGGCGACAGTGCAGAACAAGATCTCGTGATTCTTCTTCGGCTCTTCACGTGATCAAATCACGTCCTTACCATTCCAAAACCACACATCACATGCACATACACATACCAACCATCAATATCCTTAGCATACATCTAATCCTAAGCTAGAAAGATTGAATCGAAGAAGAAGAGAAGGAGAAGAATAAGCACTCACCACTATTGAAGATCCTAGGCTGCAGGGAGGATCAACACACACCAAAGCTAGCTTCCAAGCTCAGCAACATACATCACTAGCATCCACACACACTCTAGCCACAACAAACTCTCTTCCAAACCAAAGGAAACCAAGGCAAGATCAAGGTGAAGCAAAGGAGAAGCAAGAAGGACGTGAGAAGCTGAAGAAAGGAATGAAGATGGAACCCTTGCTCAGCAAGGTAAAACAAAGAGGTAAGGTGAAAGGTAAAGCACGGTCAAAAGAGTCAACAAAACCGGCTGCAGCCGCCGGAAACCGCAGGGGCGGTCCCATGAGCCGAAGGGGCGGAAACCCGCAGGGGCGGCAGTCATGCCCGCGGGTGCGGAAAGGCCAATCTCGGCCCAAAGCCAATCTCGGCTATGATCCGATCTCAGTCCGAAAGACTACGGCTCTTACATCCCCCCCCTAAAAACAAGTTTCGTCCCGAAACTTGTACAAACCCGGAAACCTCTCGGACTCAGTATCGGAATACACTCTCTCTATCGGAGGTATCACATCTCGTACATTAGGTATCAACTCATATGACACTATACCTCAAAAGATCACACTACTATCCGGGGTGTAGAGGGACATCTCTAGCCAAACCATCATCGGGGCATGGAGAAGACATCTCCATCCAAACTATGTCCATCAAAATAGCATGGAGGTAGGAACCATCTCCAACTATCCCTAATAGTCATATCACAATAGCATGGAGTTAAGTGATAACATGAATTATCGACCTAGTTTAGTAGAGCATATAGTTAGTTTTCCCTTTTCCCGCATGCATGTTTTAGCCTTAAGTTGTGTTCTTTATACTTGTTCAATGCAACTTTGCGAGTATAGATGTCTACACACACTTTTGGTGTCTTTGTAGGTATTTTGGCATGTTTCGGAGCTAAAACGATGCATTTGAGGATCATGCCTCGGGATGGAGGCTTAGGAGCGATCACGCAGGCACGGGAAATGAGGAAAAGACGAGCCAAGAAGAAACGCACGAGATTGGAGCAATCTCGGTCGAGATCCACATGATCTCGGCCGAGATCCGAGAAATCTCAGCCGAGATCCAAGCCAGCTCGACCGAGATCCCATATCAGAAGTTTTTGTGAAGAATCTCGGTCCCCATCTCGGTCCCGATCTCGGCCGAGATTTGTTCCATCTCGGCCGAGATTTTTCACATTTGACCGAGATTTCCGACCGAGATTCCTGTTCGCCGATTTATTTCGTTAATTTTCAGAATTTTTTTAGGGCAGCCCGTTGCGGGATATAAAAGGAAAGCCCTAAATGATTTCCGGGGGGTTCCCGTTTCATTCAAATTTCGAGCTCCTTTGGAGAGAGTTTTTTCCCCTTTTCTTCTCCCTTTACCCTAGACCATTGTTGGCCATTGTTGAACTTGTTGGAGCTTGGAGGAACTTCGCGAAAATTGGGAAATTTGACGTTTTGCTAATCCTCTATCAATAAAGCTGAGTTTCTTCTTTAATCTCTATTTTAGATTCTTGTTTATGCATTCTCTCTTGAATTGATTGGATTGATAATTGCTTCTTTCATTGAATTGCTTGGATTGATGATTGTTTCTTCCATTGAATTGAGTGGATTGATGATTGTGTTTGAAATGTCGATTGTTGGCTAAATCTCTTGTGGATCCAAGGTGAATTGGGATTTGTTATTACCCGGACTATGATGGAATTGTGCTTATTGCTTGGTTTGAATAGCTTTGAAATCCTATGGTTGGCTGGTTCTTAAACCTAGTTAGAATTCATCTAGCTAGTAACCTAAACCGGAATTGAGACCTACCCGGTAATGTTCTGCTTAGATACTTGAGTGTTCGATCATAGGTAATAGAAGTGAAAACCTCTATTGGGTTGAGTGTTCCTAGATTCTGTCCTAAGTAGGGTAATACCTGAGACTTACCCGGTAATGGTTTACCTTTCCCTTAGTTCGGAGTTTGGTTTGTTTAGAATTTCCTACCTCTCTACCTTGAGACTTACCCGGTAATAGGTAGTTGGTTTGGAATTAGATAGTCTTGAGACTTACCCGGTAATAGACTATCAGTTTAGAAACGTTCTTCCCTGAAGTTTGTAACCATAGATCTTTTGAGAGATTTCCTGAGTCCGTGCGTATAAACAATGACCTTGAATCCTTGGAATCCGCATTTTCTTTATTGATATACTTCCGTTTGTCTGTTTTACTTGGTTTTCGATCAAATCTGTTATTTGATTGCGAACTCTACAGAAAACCCTTCAAAACTCCTTTGATCTTTCTTCCCTTCTTTTCCAACCTCGTTCTTTTATTTTGATTTACGCTATTTGTGATCACATTTGCATTCCAAACATTTATTCCCTGAGTTCGACCTTGGAATACTTACCCTAACTGTAATTGACCCATACACTATGGGTTCGCTACAAATTGGGTGTTTATTTCTTGTTTATAAATTTAAAACATACCGTGTTTTTACTAACCTATGAGCTTTTATCATTCTTGATAAAAGTTTATAGGGGCGTGAAAATAGCGAACAGTAAGAACCATCTCCGGCTATACCAAACAGTCGTACTAGCACAACAAGATCTAGTAAGATCATAAACACATCATAGCTAGCACGAAAATAAACATAGCATAGCATATAAGCACATAAGCACATATGCACGTAATCAAATCGCTCCTCAGGCTAGTCCTAAGACCTACTCCTGGATCCTATAGGTATATCTATCCTCGCCTATAACTCTGGATAGTTTCTCTGGATACTATCCCCAGTCTCTCCCGTAGCCTCATCAGGTTCTCGTCTCAACCACTATATCCTCAACACAGTAATGTTCTATACACGCAGACATCTCATGCCTTTGCCTAGGACTGTAATAGAATGCTTGATATAGATGTGGTCCGGCTCAACCACCAAATCATCATAACTCACAGTGTGTTTCGGAGCTGGTATGTAGTCCCTCAGTTGAGACACATGAAACCCAGGGTAAATCCTCGAATCTCGAAGACAGGGCTATCTGTAAGCTGCGCTCTCAAATTCCTCTTAATGTCAAAGCATCTAACACCTCGTGTCGGAGACACTCTCAGCCATACTAGGCTCCAATTCTAAACTCTAGAGGTCTACGCCTCCTATCTGTATACGACCTCTGACGGCTCTGCACAGTCAACAATCATTCTCTAACCAGGGCTACTCGAATCCCATCATCCTGAACCTGATCAGGTGTCAAATCACTGTCACTGCTCTGCTCATCTCAGCCTAACAGAGTCCGATATCTCTGTCCAATCACTGTCCTAGGGCCATCCGAAAAGATGCATACCAACCATTATTGTGTGAGAATTCAACTAGTGGAAGATGATCCGTCTCCACACATGTCCCCAATCCAACACACAAGCTCGCAACATATCCTCCAGCGTCTGAATGGTCCTCTCTGACTGACCATCTATCTGAGGATGAAACGCAGTCGTGAAGTGCAAACTCGTCCCCAGGGCAGTCTAAATCTGCTGCCAGAATCTCGAGGTAAATCGTCCATCTCTGCTTGAGACGATCGTCCTCGGTACCCCATGGAGTCTCACTATCTGTCTAGTGTACTCCTCAGCTAATCTGCTCATCAGCCACGTTTTCCGAATAGAAAGGAAACGTGTCGTCTTCGTCTATCTATCTACGATACCCCGATAATATCAATCTTCGATTCGGTCTCAGCCCAGTCACAACATCTATGGTGACGAGCTCCCACTTCCTCTGTGGAAGAGGAAGTGGGTGGAGCTCACCTCCCGGTCTGTGGTGCTCTATGCTGACCTGTTGGCAGGTCGCACACGGTGCCATAATTCCGGCTACATCGGGCTTTAGCCCAAACCATCACTACAACGTCTCAAATCCGGGTACATCTGCTCGTACCAGGGTGCACTGACTATGGCGTACAATGCCTCCTGCAAAATCTTCTGGCTCAACTACGCATCAGCAGTACCCAGACGCGATTGCGGCGTTTCAAAGCTCCATCTGCTCCTAGCAGGAACGGTGGGGCCTCATTCTGAAATATCCCTTCTCGGATCTTCATCAGGAAACTAGATATCCACTCTAACCAAATCAAGTTCTCTGTCACTGCTACTGAACTTTCAACCTTGTTGTATCAATGTACTTCCAAATTCTAGCTTGGATGCATCTTTGTAACCACAAAATCAACTGTACTCTCTGGCTGTGCCCACCCAGGAACGGAAATCAGACATCTCTTCAGCTACTCCAAACTCTGCATACCCTGATCAGACCACACAAATCTGGTAGTCTTCCTCAGCAACCTCATCAGTGGATGGGTAATCATAGAAAAGCCCTCCACAAAGCGTCTGTGATAGCCGGCTAGGCGAAGGAAATTACGTACTTCCTTGACGTTCGTCGGTATCGTTCGTGCTGCTACAACCTCTATCTTCACCGAATCCATCTGGATCCCTTGGTGGAAACAATGGAACCCAGGAATGCTACCTCTAGCATCCATAACTCACACTTAGAGAACATAGCATAAAGTTCTCTATCCCGCAAAACTTGCAATACAGTCCTCAGATGTCCTGCATGCTCCTCTCCACTGCGAGAGTATACTAGAATGTCATCAATAAAACCACCACAACTGATCCAGGAAGTCGATGAAGATACTGTTCATCAACTCCATAAAGACGGATGGGGCATTCGTAAGCCTAAATGGCATCACTACAACCTCGTGGTGGCCATATCCGGTCCGGAATGCTGTCTTGTGCACATCCTGCTCCCTCACCCTCAGCTGGTGATACCCGGAACGCAGGTCAATCCTGGAGAACACAGTCGCTCCCTGTAGCTGATCTAACAAATCATTAATGCACGGTAGTGGATACTTGTTCTTGATGGTCACCTTGTTCAGCTCTCTGTAATCTATGCATAACCTCAGTGATTCGTCCTTCTTCTGTACGAGGAGGACAGGTGCTCCCCATGGGGACACACTAGGGCGAACGAAGCCCTTCTCAACCAACTCCTCGAGTTGCTTCTTCAGCTCTAGCATCTCGACAGGCGCCATCCAGTATGGGCCTTCGAGATGGGTCTTGTACCAGGCTCTAACTCGATACTGAAATCCACACTCCTCTGAGGCGGCAAACTGGATGGCTCAGCAAAACATTAGTAAACTCACAAACAACTGGGATATCGTCTAACGCTGGACTCTCCCCCTCCTTCATGGCATAACACCAGAAAGCTTCATCACTTGTATAATCAATTTCGCTGCATGTACCGCACTGATCACTATACTTAACCTAACTCGGTGGAGACTGTGACAGTCCTCCTACCTACATATCATACAGTCTAATGCCTAACCCTCCAAACCATAACTAAAAGGATATTCTCATACACTACTGGCATGATACAAAGATCAACCAGTAACACACGGGTCCTACAGAAACGGGACAGTCACGGATCTCACGGGTACCTCTGACCCCACTACCTTCGGTAACCCTATACTAAAGGGTATTCCCTCAACCACATCTAGGCTCAGGTACTCTATACAGGCATCGGAAATAAAAGAGTGCGTCGCACTCGTATCACATAAGACTCTAACAGGCAATCTAGGAAATTAGAAAGGTACCTGTATCAGTCGGTGTGGCTGGCCCCTCTGCACTCCTCAGTGCAAAACTAGACCCTGTGGTCCTCTGGTGTCCACAACATCACCATCCCGACCTAAGCCTCTACTCGGCCCCGGAGTAGTAAGGCAATCTGGGATTCTCCACGGTCCCTGTATCTGCTGAGGTAATCTCTGTCCACCTCCCACTGCAAGGGCAGGAAAAGAACTTTGCTGTGATAGAACTCCACCCCATCTATAGAAAATCTCCAGGTGACCTTGCCCACCACAAGTGAAGCAAGTCACTAACGGATACGTGCATGTTGGGTCGTAAATGTCCAGGATCATTACAGTTAAAACACCGTGGACCCGTAGCAACAACCAATGCAGCTGCGGGGTAACTTGAGCGTCTCTGATATCGTTCAGAACCTACCATTCCTTCAGCACCTCTGGTTGGCCCAGGTTGTTGTCGCTGCTGTTGCTGAGGTGACCTTTGTCCACCCCCAGCTACCCTAACAAGAAAAGAACCCGGCTAAGACAAAGCTCCACCATGTCTACAAAAAATATGTCTGTGACCTCGTCTGCCACAGATATAACAAGTCACTGTCTGACTCGTGCACCTTCGTTGCGTATGTCCATACTTACCACAATTAAAACATCGCCGTCCTTGATCTGTAACTGGTACAGGTGGGGGTTGACTCTGGCGATTCTGGCCTTGCCCTGAGCCAACAACCCCACCAGTATCACTGATCTGTCCTATCCGCTGTCTCTTCCCAGACCTTTTATGCTCCCCTGAAACTCGGGTAATCTCAGCAGCACGTGCCGGTACAACTGGCACCTGAGTAATTCTATGCAATCCTTCAAATGATTCCCCCTGTACTGGCAGATCAGGAATACGTTCACCTACTCTAGCAGCCTCCTCCACTTGTCTAATATACGCACGGAAATCCGGTCCCCTCATAATGACATAACCCGAGTCATCTGACTGGACTCGCTGTGGTGTATGTCTCTCAGCTATATACCATTCCCAATCCCCAAGGCGGCACTCTCAGCCACATTCTCCTGAAGCGCTACTGTTACCTGTACATCAACAGCAGGAATCCTACCCCGTCCTCTACATAGAGGGGGTCTACCTCTACCTCTACCCCGTCCAGCTGCAGGTGCTCTAGTCTGAAACATCTGCAGAGGACGTAACCTACTCAGGAGGCTATATATATGCCGTATGTATAGATATATATATCACACATCACATCAAATAGTATTTATCTATATATATATATATATATATATATATATATATACCTATACTGTCGAGATCTTCAGAGGGGGGATGGTTCACGTACACGATATCCCAAATCATTTTGTACTCATTTCAAAACCAAAACCTTTTGAAAAGTCAGACCCCTTTCAGGTTCTGTTTATTTATCTATTCGAACTTTATTGCAGATTACTAGTGCCATTGTTGTCAACCTGGGCTCTAATACCAACTTTGTAACACCCCAAATCCGTAGGACTCGGAGTGCTACTGGGCTAGGATCTCACAATGGATCTTGACCCTAGCCTGACAACAAGTTCACTGAATCTTACAACAAGGCACCGATAGATTAAATACAAAACATCAAACTGTTATAAAAGTTTCAAAAGGTTTATACAACGCTGCTGAGTACAAACAAAACATAACGTATATACATGATCAAAATATCCCGTAACCAACGAGTATGACCCCAGTGTACGGAACCCTTAACAGATCACCCCTCTGGATCACTCTGCAGCTCTCCTAACCTGCAAAGGATCTACAACACGGTATAAAACCGTTAGATAACTATACACATATATAAGAAGATGCTAGAGCACAATCACATATCAGATATAATAAACACTTCAGCATGATATCAAACATTTACCCGGTTTATTATCTTTAACAAGTCGAATCACTTAATCGTATAAATAGATATATATGAAGATAGGTGACACGAGGAATATAATCCCCGCCTCTGAGTACTCTAGCCAGCTGGAGTAGTATCAGCACACCTCCCGTGTACCCTGTGGGAGTGGTGAGGGTCCTTCCCGTATACCAGATCTGGCCTGACTACAGAGAACCTCCCAGACTCCACTACGGGATGAAAGGGAAAGGTTATCACGGCCACTACAATGGGCGGTCAATATAACATAGGTCGGTGACCATAATAACACATGTTATAAAGAATAAAACACACACACCACTCAAGCATACATCCAATATAAGGATAGTAGCTAAGTAAGTCCTATGGACTTACCTCGATCTCAGAAACGTCCACTCCAAACTGGAGGACAACTCAACCTATACAAGACACAAACACACACACACACACACACACACACACACATATATATATATATATATATATATATATATATATATATATATATATATATATATATATATCACAATCCTATCACACAAAGGGGTCACACCTAGACCCAAGGGATCCATAAGGGATCATATCCAACTTGTAACCTCAAAGCCGTAACCAGCATATTTATATCATACTCGTCAACATCCGAATCCTAGCATGGTACTAAGTTCCTCATACTAGAAAGGAAAGGAACTACCTAACTATAGGTAGTCCCGGGACAAGACGCACCTGCGTGAACGGATGACGCAGGGGCGGAACGCAGGAAACCGCGGGCGCGGTGGCACTCAACCGCGTGGGCGGTGACAAGGGTCGCTGGCAACGCAGGCACGGCGCTGGCACGGCGCGGGCGTTGCGGCACAAGGTCCGTAGGGGCGGTGACTTCTGGCCGCGGGGCGGCGACAGTGCAGAACAAGATCTCGTGATTCTTCTTCGGCTCTTCACGTGATCAAATCACGTCCTTACCATTCCAAAACCACACACCACATGTACATACACATACCAACCATCAATATCCTTAGCATACATCTAATCCTAAGCTAGAAAGATTGAATCAAAGAAGAAGAGAAGGAGAAGAACAATCACTCACCACTACTGAAGATCCTAGGCTACTAAAGATCCTAGGTTGCAGGGAGGATCAACACACAACAAAGTTGGCTTCCAAGCTCAGCAACATACATCACTAGCATCCACACACACTCTAGCCACAACAAACTCTCTTCCAAACCAAAGGAAACCAAGGCAAGATCAAGGTGAAGCAAAGGAGAAGCAAGAAGGACGTGAGAAGCTGAAGAAAGGAATGAAGATGGAACCCTTGCTCAGCAAGGTAAAACGAAGAGGTAAGGTGAAAGTTAAAGCACGGTCAAAAGAGTCAACAAAACCGGCTGCAGCTGCCGGAAACCGCAGGGGCGGTCCCATGAGCCGCAGGGGCGGAAACCCGCAGGGGGCGGCAGTCATGCCCGCGGGTGCGGAAAGGCCAATCTCGGCCCAAAGCCGATCTCGGCTATGATCCGATCTCGGTCCGAAAGACTACGGCTCTTACAGTAACCTACTGTTTTGTGGAATGTAAAATATTTCCGTTTTCCTATCCCATTTTTATTCGTAATGGATATTCCGTTATATTGATTGTTAACCAACGATTTTGCTACCCTACGTAAACCAACGATTTTGCTATCCCACATCGATTATAAGTAAGACTGATAACTTGAGAACTTATATAAATTGAGGTTTTGAAGATTAAATAAATCATAAATTTCTTCCCTTTTTTGGCTAAATTGAAGTATAATTTTCATCCAAAACGAATTAATATTCGTTACATAGGTCGTTGACCTACTATTTTGTGGGTTGTTAAATATTTTCATTTTTTCCTATCCCACATCGACTATACGTAAGGTTAATAGTTTGAAAACATATATAAATAGAGAGTTTGAAGATTAAACAAATCATCCATTTCTTGACCTTTTGTTTAAGTTGAAGTATAATTTTTTATTAATTAACGGATTAATATTCGTTATATGGGTCGTTTGTGAGTTACTATTTTGTGGGATGTTAAATATTTTCATTTTCCACTCCCATTTTTTTCATATTTGATATTCCGTTATATGAGTCGTTGATTCTAATGTTTTCAACGATTTTACTATCCCACATCGATTATAAGTAAGAATGACAGTTTGAAACTTGTATAAATAAAGGTTTGAAGATTAAACAAATCATACATTTTTTTGGTGTTTTGACTATGTTTAAGTATAATATTTTTAATAATATTTTTTGTTAAAAATATTGTCATGAACTTTATAAAAAAATTATATTCTTAGTACAATCATATTTTTAAGATTAATATTCAATACCTAATATATAAACATTATAATAAAAAAATTTTAAACAAAACCCGCACAAAGTCCGGTCAATGAACTAGTTTTACTTTAAAACGAAAAAAACATATTTGAATTAATAAAAAAGCTTTAAATTTACTTTTCTATGTTGTTTTAATTAAAAATATATTAAAAATACTTCTGTTATAAAATTTCTTAGTTTAAATTTAATGAGGTCATAATTATTTAAATTTTATATTTTTGATTTTTTATTATTTTATGATAATAATTTTATATAATATATTAAAAATGGGTATAAAGAGAAAACAAATTAAACCATGAGAGTACTAAGAGAAATTTTAAAACTTAGTGGATATTAAGAGAAAAAGTCATAACTTTGAGGGTACGAAAGAAACAATTCAAAATAAAAATTGTACAAGGAAAAATCATGAAAAGGGTCTAACTCAAGATAATAAAATGTGAACATTGGATATGATATAATGTTTAGAGTTAAAACTTTACGTGAAAAATGACATTTTATGGTCTTCTGAATAAATGTGGTATGTGAAAGATGACATTTTATGGTCTTCTGAATAAATGTGGTCTATGTCAACCTCCGATAGAAAATGTTAAAACACTTTTTTTGTAAATGTCCTTACATAATACATAGTTAACAACAAATCAAGTAATCTTTAATAATGATAATGCACAAAATGATGTAATTGAGGGTTTTTTTAAAAAAAAAAATAATGACATTGAGTTTAAACAGATAGATAATAAGAAAATCAGATAATCTTTATTAATAATAATAATAATAATTATGCACCAAATGATGCAATTGAGGGCTTCTAAAAAATGATGTAATTGAAGTGAGAATGACACGTAAATAAATAAGGGGTCGAGATGAGGCTAATCTAACACCCACAAAAAGTCCATACAAATACATCTAAATAGAGACGAAAAATTAAGAATATCATATGGTATAAACCTAAAACAAAATTCGTCAAAATATATTTTGATGGATCTACACACTACACTTATAAATGAAAGTAGTGTTTATGGTTTTAGAATCCACGACCATAATGTCTAAACATTTGTTATAGACATGGGCATACGTGGTGCTTCAAATAATCTTCGTGTGGAAACTTTAGCCTTAAGAGAAAACAATCAATTAAGTGTGGAAATAATCTCTCACTCGTTAATTAAATCAATCAAACAAGTGTGAAAATAATCTCTCACTCATTAATTAAATCAATCAATCAAATGTAGAAATAATCTCTTACTCGTTAATTAAATCAATCAAGTGTATAAATCAACATGAGAAGCAAACATCATCGTTTTAAATATGTCCTTTATGATTTTCAAATTTTCTCAAATATAAGAATTTCACGTATTCAGAGAAGTCAACAAGATAACCAACAAACTTAAGTCTCTTAGTCATGATTCGGGTGATTCGAATACGAGAGACATTACTCTCACAACTTCCTTTTCTCTTACCTAATATATACAAAAAAAAATTATAATAATCATTGGCTTAAGTTATGATTCTAAATCTTCCAATAATTTTATTATATTTTTTTAAGTGATTTGGTAAGGGTCACTTGTCTTTTCGTGTATGAAAAAGCCAAAATAATAAATAATTATCTTTATTGATATAAAAGAGGTTACATGTGAAAATTTTGTTCTTCAATATACTGCGACATTTAATTTCCAAATGTTGGAACACACAAACATATAAACGGCAACACAACGGGGAATTATGGTGAATTTGTCCTAGGAGCATTTTTTCTCATGTACTCAGCAAGACCTCCAATGTAACACTCTTGATGCAACTTAGAATCACCAAAAACTTTAGCCACATTCCTAGTACAAACCCTAATCTTCTCTCCTTCCTCTTCAACCATAGCCGATCTCAACGCTCGAGCTACATCTTCCCTACTAAACGAGCCGTCTTCGCGTCTTTCAACCTCAATAGCCAAATCTTTATCAACAAGCAACCTCGCATTGAGCCCTTGATCTATTATAAACGGCAACACTACGAGTACATGCCCGTATTGAAGACTCTCAATAACCGAACCCCAACCCGAATGAAACAAACACCCTCCAACCGAAGGATGTGCCAAAAGCCTTTGTTGCGGTGCCCATCCGAAACACACTTTCCCTTCACCCGAGGTTCGGGTTTGGAACCCGTTGGGTAAAACATCTACTTCCATGTTAGCCCATGAGGGTTTTCGAAGCGCCCATATGAAAGGAAGCTTTGATAACTCTAACCCATATGCTATCTCGTGAACTTGTTCTTTTGTTAGCTTACATTCACTCCCAAATCCAACAAACAAAACCGATTTAGGGCTTTTCTCATCTAGCCATTTGAAAACCTCGCTCCATGTTTTATCTAGGGTTTCGTTTATCTCCTCTGGTGGAAGTAAGCCAGTAGCGATTACTGGCTTCTTCATGCAACTCTCGTACAATTCTACGTACTCGCCTTCAAACTCCATGCAAGTACGTATAACCACAACTTGACATCCTTCTAGTACCCTCGCCAACCTTTCGGAATCTCGAATCCCGGATGCGTTTTCTCCGAAAAACCCGGCATGATAGCCTTTAGCCTCATGTAACCGGAAAGCCACCGATGACCGGAATGTTACCCATTCCGGCTTTGTTGTTAGACTCTCCGGGTTAGGTCTTACCCTAACTCGTCCCTCGTGTACAAGGAATTCCTTTGGACCCACAAAGCAACGAACAGCAGCATTGAATACAGAGAAGAACATATGAGGAACTCGATGGTTATTTGCAATGTCAATTGCCCAATAAGAGGCGAAATCTGTGATTATCCAATCAGGAGAGTGATTAGCAATGATTTGAGAAAATGGTTTTTCTAGAAGGTCATAAGCAACCTTCAAATACTGGATCTTATCAAATCCCACATCGACTGTAGCTTCAGCGCCATCAGGCAATTGCTGAACTCGTGGAAATGAAATTTCTTTGTAAGTAAGAAGTTGAGATAAGGACGGAGAGACTCGAGGAAGTCGTTTGATGTTTCGAGGAGTCGAAACATACGTAACTCGAACACCGGATTTGGCTAAGGCTATGGAGAGTTGAAGAAAAGGAATCATATGGCCAAAGGCTGACCATGGAAGAACAACTACGTGAATTGGGGCAGACATGGGCGTACAATTGAATAAGAAGAAAGAAGATGATTAGATGAATCAAAGAGTTATATGCATTCCCTATTTATACAAAACAATATTTCCTCAATTTAAGCCAGGTAGCTGGTATAGTAACTCACTTGAGTCAGATCCCCACTCAAATGAAGAAGATTGGGTAACCTCGTGGACTATTAGGTACAGACAGCAATTTATTAATATATTTTCGGTAGTTGTGTGTAGTACAATTGAAATATGTTACATACTTACATGGATTATTTATTTATTCTTCTAGTTGCTAATTTGTTTTAAGATAAATTGATAAACTAGATGTGAAAGATTTTTGACAAAAACTACAGATCTAGAGTGATCTTGCAAAGATATAACGATTCAATCAACAAACAAAAACTTGGTGACACAGTTCGGGTTGAAACCCTACTCTGCGGGATTTCAGGAGGGGAATTCCGTCCCAATCCACTAGGTAGATAGAACGTTTGATTACAAGTAACAACAACTTCAAATCAAGACCAATAAAACCCTAACCAAGAGAAAACTAAACAAGAACAGCAAGATAACAGAAGCCAGATGATGCCAACGCAACTAGATACAAGCTTCCAGTGAAGCTTGTGATCCAAATCTGATCTTCCCACGAAACACACAAGATCGCTTCTCACTTCTCTCTTTTTCTTCTCTCTTTCTCTCTTTCGCTGCTTGGAGAAGAGGAACTCAGAATCGGCCGAGGGTTTTGCACAGTACCTCCACACCTTTGGAATGAAGCTTTTATACCTAGGGTAAAAAAGGAGACGGCAACAGCACGTGAGGACATCACGTGCTCTCATTAATCCAGTAGCAAGACGGATCAAGACAAGTCCAGCAACAAATAGGCCCAGCTAACCAGAATTACATCGGCTAACCCCAAGATTACACATATATACATATAACATCCGAAACTTATTAAGTTTCTCATAATGGCACATTATACAAGATCACCATACACATTGTTGCATCTTAAGTTATGTTTGAATCATGTCAGGAATCACTTAACATTTTAAGTGCCCTTGTACACTATCAAACAAGTCCTAAGCCACCAACTAATGTATAGGCATTCAAGCATATGTGTAATAGGGATTAATGGTACAAGTATTTGAAGTTGTATTAACTATATGTACAACCTATTGATTATTAACATAACAATATGTCATCCTAATCAACATGTATCACAGTTCTATCTTCCAGTAGTGGACTGGTGTCTCTCCTGTCCTTCATCAATCCATAGCTCCACATATCTCAGTGTACATCATAGATATGTAGAAAATTCCTGCAGTAAACAAATTTATCAGCAGTAACAATCTTAGTACCAAAGTCAGAAGGATTTAGATCACCTTTAATCTTTTGTACAATTATGTGCTTGTGTTTCACTTTCTTTCTAATATAATGAAACCTAACATCAATATGCTTAGTTCTTTCATGATACATGAGATCCTTACAGACATAAAGAGCACTTTGACTATCAATATTGATAACAGGTATATAAGATTTATTATCTATTTCCTCAAGTAAACCTTTTAACCAAGTAGCTTCTTTGGCAGCCTCAGTGGCAGCCATATATTCAGCTTCTGTTGAAGATAAGGCAACCACAGACTGTTGTTGAGATTTCCAGGAAATACAATACCAGCCCAAGTAAAAAACAGAGCAGTAGTAGATTTCCTATTATCTTTATTACTAGCATAGTCAGAGTCAACATAGCCACACAATTCATCAACATAACTGTGTTCTTTATAAACTAAACACTTATTTTTAGTTCCATTTAAGTATCTCAAAATGTACTTCATAGCATCCCAATGTAACAAACCAGGATTAGACATAAACCTACTTAGAACACTAATACCAAAAGCTAGGTCAGGTCTAGTACAAAGCATAACATACATCAAAGAACCAACAACAATATCATAAGGTACATTCAACATTTTTGCTTTATTTTCAGGAGAAGTAGGACAGTCTTTCTTAGACAACTCTAAGTGCCCTCCTAATGGAATAGGTGCTGGTTTAGCATTTTCCATGTGAAACTTAACTAACACCTTTTGAACATAATCAGTTTGGCATAACAACATGGTCTTATTAGGCCTATCTCTTATAATAGTGATGCCTAATATTTTCTTAGCATTTCCAAGGTCTTTCATATCAAAATTATTTTTAAGGTCATGCCTGACACTAGTAATGAGAGCTTTAGAAGAAGAAATAATCAAAATATCATCAACATATAGTAAAACATACAAAGGAGCATGATTTTTAATGTTCTTAAAATACAGACAAGTATCATATTCACTTCTAATAAATCTCAGTTTGATCATACAAGCATCAAATTTCAAGTTCCACTGCTGTGGAGACTGTTTTAAACCATAGATAGATTTTTTAAGCAAACATGCAACATTAGGTCTATTTATATCAACAAAACCTTTTGGTTGAGACATATATATAGTTTCAACTAAGTCACCATGCAAGAAAGCAGTTTTAACATCCATCTGTTCTAATTCTCAATCATAGACAACAACTATAGCAAGTAAAAGTCTCAGAGTTTTGTAGTTAACCACAGGAGCAAAGATATCATTATAATCAAGACCTTTTTTCTGTGTAAAACCCTTAGCAACTAATCTAGCTTTAAATTTGGTTGGCTCATCTATATTTGTCCCTTCTTTTATTTTATAAATCCATCTACACTGTATGAGCTTAGATTTTTCAGGCTTATCACACAAAGTCCAAGTACTATTAGCATTCATAGAGGCAATTTCATCATGTATAACAATCACCCATTTCTTAGCATCAGGGCAACTAATAGCTTGCTCATAAGTCTCAGGAGTGTAAGGATGTGACACAACATTAGCAGTCAAAAGAGCATATTCAACAACATTAGCAGCATGATACTTTCTATTAGGTATAATAGTTCTAGGTAATCTGTCCCTAGTCAGTTGATAATTTTTAGTGTTTTCAGAAACATCAGAGATAGATGAAGATGAAGCATGCATATTAAACATATCATTTATATCATTCACATCAGAAGCATGATCATTAGACACTTTATTATCAGAAGAACTATTATGAGAAGAGAAAGGATCAGAATTACCCTCCCTTAATGGTTGCATGTGCTCAATAGCTGTGTTGTCATTCATTTCAGAACGAGAATCTCCATTGTTTGCTTGTGAGCTGATATTATGCTCCAAGCTATTATTAGGTTCCTCAGAACCCTCAATAGAGTAGTCTCCAATGTCAAACTCCACCTCTGAGTTGTGTGGAGCTTCACTGGGAGTGAAGAAGTGTACAGGCACTTCTCCTTTATCACCTGTAGGCTCAGTATTGGTAGTTAGTTTCTTCTTAAAATAGAACTCAGTTTCATTAAAAGTAACATTCCTGGAAGTGATCACTTTGTAACCTCTAGGTTGAATTAAAAGAATTTTATACCCTTTAACATTCTCAGGATAACCAAGCATAACTCCCTTTATAGCCCTTGGTTGCAGCTTACCTTGCACTATGTGTGCATAGGCAGTGCATCCAAAAGGTCTAAGGTATGATAAGTTGGGTTTCCTGGAAGTCCACATTTCCTGAGGAGTTTTAAAGTCAATTACAGAGGAGGGAGATCTATTAATGAGGTAAGCAGCTGTCGTGACAGCTTCACCCCATAGGGTTGGCTTTAAGCCAGAACTGATTAACATACATCTAGCCTTTTCAAGCAAGGTTCTATTCATTCTTTCAGCATTACCATTCTCCTGATGCCAGCTACTTTACAAAATGAGTTAAACTCATTATTACAAAACTCAAGACCATTGTCTGTTCTAAGACATTTGAGTTTATGTGTTTGATTTTCAACTAGGGCTTTCCAATTTTTAAAAGTTTCAAAGGACTCATCTTTAGTTTTTAAAAGATATATCCAGATTTTTCTGGAAAAGTGATCTAGAAAAGAGATAAAATATCTCTTTCCTCCTACAGTGTCAACCTGTGCAGGCCCCCATAGGTCAGAGTGAACATATTCTAAAGGGTGATCAGCTTTGTAACTAGAGGTAGTGAAACTGTGTTTGGATTTTTTACCCATTATACAACTCTCACAGAAGGTTATGGTAGTGGGTTTTTGGTCTAGTAAGCCTTAGTTATAAAGGCTTTGTAAACCCCTGTTTCCTATATGTCCTAGTCTATTATGTAATAGGACAGTTTGCTCTAAAGTCATAGGATTTTTGTCTTTAGTTAAATTGATTTCAAGTGAAGTAACTACATGATACAACCCACCCTTTTTAACACTCTTAACTAAGACAACTCCATGCCTAATGACTTGTCTAACCCCATTTTTAGTGTGTATAGCGCAGCCTAGATCATCAAAGACAGATTCTGAGAGTAAATTTCTCCTAAGCTTAGGCACCCATCTTACATTTTGTAAGATTCTAACTTTACCATCATGCATGATCATAGGAATATTTCATATGCCTTTAACAGCTAAAGAGGAATTATCTCCTAGCATTACATCACCACCATCATACAAATGCAGATTATTGAACAAATGTTTATTAGAGGTAGCATGCATAGTACAACCTGAATCTAAAATCCAGGAGTTATTATCATGAGCATGATTTATAAAGTCACACATGAGCCGGTTATTAGAGCAATATATATCACAAGATAAACCAGGACACATGCTTTTATTATTATCAACATATAAACTGGAACAAAGTAAAAGTTCACAGGGATAGTCATACTCAAAGACAGAAGCCGTGTGAGTATTTTTGTCTTTGTTTTCTAACTCATCCTTCTTTTTCTTTCTACATTCATCTATGAAATGTCCCAGTTTACTACAATAAAAGCATTTTTTTATTAGATTTATCTTTATGATATTTATTTTCAGATTTTTCCTTAGAGAAGTGTTTCTTGCTATCATTTTCCTTTTTAACATTCTTTTTGCCTTTAAACAAGAGAGCTTCAGTTTGATTTTCACTTTTATTTCCAGTTTTAGTTTTAAACACTTTCATGCTTTCATTTTTCTGGACAATTGACTCAAGAATCTTATCCTTTGATATTTCATCTTGACTATATTGTATAACATCTTTAAAGTTATCAAACTGAGCAGGCAAAGAGTTTAATAAAAGAATAGCAGCATGATCATCAGAAATTTTATCATTGCATCTTTTTAAATCCTGAGTTAATTTCAGAAATATATCCAAGTTATCTTGCAAAGACATGTGAACATCCATTCTAAAATTAAACAGTTTACATAGCAAAGATATTCTACTAGGCAATGATTTTCTAAGGTACAAATCCTCTAATTTTTTCCATAACAGAGAGGGATCAGTAATACTTACAACCTGTCGGGCTACATAATCAGATAGTCTTATGAATATTTCAGAATGAGCTTGCTCCTCCAACTCCACCTTTTTGTCGGGTGAAGTGTCAACTGAGAATTTTCCCTGGACAGTGTTCCAGCACTTTTCTCTAATGAGAATAACCCTCAACTTCAGCTGCCATATGGCAAAATCTGAAGTGCCATCAAAGGGCTTTATTCGGACTGTGTTCTCTGACATAGTCCCTTGTTCACAAGAACGAGATCCAGATGTCAGATACTATTTTTCTTTGAATTTTTCAAAGCAAAAAACCAAAAACAAGATTGAGAACACTTAAGTTTCTCAATCTCAGAGTGTTTGTTTGGTGAAAAAAGGTTTTAAAAGGCACAAAAGACTAGTAAAACACTTTTGACTCGAAAAGTAATATCATCAGCGGAAGCAAAGACAGGATCAAAGTTTTCAGACTCAAAGAACACAAACTAGGGTTTCGAAGTTCTTTAAAAGACTATAATATGCTCTGATACCAAATTGATAAACTAGATGTGAAAGATTTTCGACAAAAACTACAGATCTAGAGTGATCTTGCAAAGATATAACGATTCAATCAACAAACAAACACTTGGTGATGCAGTTCGGGTTGAAACCCTACTCTACGGGATTTCAAGAGGGGAAATTCGTCCCAATCCACTAGGTAGATAGAACGTTTGATTACAAGTAACAACAACTTCAAATCAAGACCAATAGAACCCTAACCAAGAGAAAACTAAACAAGAACAACAAGATAACAGAAGCCAGATGATGCCAACGCAACTAGATACAAGCTTCCAGTGAAACTTGTGATCCAAATTTGATCTTCCCACGAAACACACAAGATCGCTTCTCACTTTTTTTTTTCTTGAATCTTTCTCTCTTTCGCTGCTTGGAGAAGAGGAACTCATAATCGGCCGAGGGTTTTGCACAGTACCTCCACACCTTTGGAATGAAGCTTTTATACCTAGGGTAAAAAAGGAGACGACAACAGCACGTGAAGACATCACGTGCTCTCATTAATCCAGTAGCAAGACAGATCAAGACAAGTCCAACAACAAATAGGCCCAGCTAACCAGAATTACGTCGGCTAACCCCAAGATCACACATATATACATATGACATCCGAAACTTATTAAGTTTCCCATAATGGCACATTATACAAGATCACCATACACATTGTTGCATCTTAGGTTATGTTTGAATCATGTCAGGAATCTCTTAACATTTTAAGTGCCCTTGTACACTATCAAACAAGTCCTAAGCCACCAACTAATGTATAGGCATTCAAGCATATGTGTAATAAAATTAATGGTATATTTGAAGTTGTATTAACTATATGTACAACCTATTGATTATTAACATAACATAAATTTTGTGAACTCGTGTATAATTTACCACACGTCCGTCTCATCATTTGAATAAGAGATGTCTATAAGTAAATTAAACATATATTAAAGTCAGTTCGACCGAAATTCATATTTCTGATTTTAAAGATTAGGTAAAAGAGAATGGGAAACTAGTATATTGTGAAAATAAAAAAAATGATAATAATTCTAACTTATATCCCACTAAACTAACTTAGCTAAAACGACACCAAGTCCCAACAACTCCTTTAAAAAAAAGTCCCAACGATCTAACAATTTAGGTGTGTTTGTCAGTAGATTAGTGAAGTTTAATTTAGATTATAATTGAAGAGATTAATTTTGTTGATTTGTTTGGTTGTAGATGAAAATTTTAAGGGGATCATATGCAGAATTTTATTAGGGATTAAAAATGACTACAAATTAATCTTGCTCCAGCAAGGTTAAAAGGGGTTTAATTTTGTTCAATTATTATTGATTTTACATGTACCCCTCACAAAATAAACAAAACTCGACATCGACACTCTCGACTGAACAGAAGAAAAACCAAGGAACGAATGTTCTTCACCATTTCAAAGTGACAACGACGAAGAAGAGTGTGCCAGGCGGCGGGTTGAAATTGCTTCCGGCGACGAGGTACCTATTCCTTTCTAATTTTGCTTGCTCTTTCTGCTCTTCTTTCCTTTCCGATCCAATTTCGCTCTTTGTTTGAAGTCCCGACGAGGTCACTTGCGACATACTTCTTCTTCATTCTGATTACCTTCAACAATTTTTCTCTTTGTTGTGAAGTCCAGATGAGACTCCTTTGCATCTAATTAGGCTCTTCGTTCCTTTCCTATTCAATTTTGCTATTTGTTGACTTCAATTTTGGGCATCTCTTGTCTACTATGATTCTATTAATGGTGGTCAATCAACTTCAATTATACCTTATATGAAACCCTATTTTCTCCCCTTATGGACATTATTTCATTTACAAAATTTCTAATGTCATAAGTGGGCATTGGACCTTCTCTAAATAGTGTTAAAGATTGATAATTTTGCTTTGGACATTGTTTTCAGGTCTAATTGGTATATCTGCTCTGCTGTTCTTATCGATCCACAAGAATCTGCACATTTTCTTTGCTGTGCTCTCTTTAACAATCAGTAGCTCTGCAGTAGCAATAGCAGACGTGACAGTTGATGCATGTGTGGCACAGAATAGTAACACACATCCATATCTTGCTTCTTCTGACATGCAAACCTTATGCTCGATGAGTTCCTCTATTGGATCATTGGCTCAGTGGTATTTTGGTTCACCATATTGGCTCTATGGTTGGTGCCTCATCCATTCATCCATTTTCATTTTTCCTGCTATTTTGGCTTATTTTCACTTACGCTTTATCTGCTCCATTTGGCTTGGGGACTTTGCTGTTACATGACTTGCTTTTAATATGAATAAAGCTTTTTGGTTTTTTTTTTATCAAAAAAGAAAATGGGCATTGATTCCCATTCAACTTCATCTATATCCACACTAGGAACTTTTGCCCTGCCACAAAAATCCACCAAAGTTTCACAAACTTTCTTGATGCCTATTGGTCTCTAACAGGTATGTATTGCTTTACATAAAGTTTAAACTATTTTCATTTACCAAATTAGTGAGAGGTAAAACATTAAAGTTTAAACTATTTTCTATTATTTTTTATTACTGAATTGGTTTACGTACATTTCATTTAATACATTCCTCAAAAATAGTGTGTTGCTAAACTTAGCAATAAACTACTCTGTTTGAAACAAAATTATGGCTACTCATATTCTGTTGAAATCAATAAGTTTTTGAGATTTTATAATTAAATTGAAACAGATGAATTAATTCAAAATGGATTTCAAAGAGACAAAATTTAAGAAGAAACACAAATTAGTTCAACAAGTCAATTTTATCTATAAAAATTCCCATGAACTGAATAAAGAAGAAGAATTTCGATTCACAAAAGACACGTGAACAAAATTGAAGCAGGAGACGTTGATCAGATTAGACAACAAGAAGATAAAGAGACGGTGAAAAGATTTCACAAATGAAAAATATGAACAGATTACTCACATGTTGAAGGCCGAATTAGGATGTTGAAGACATGAAAGGAAGGCGGAGTTCGATGGCGGTTGAAGGCTGTTCGCAGAAGAAAGAGGCCCAGAAGCTTCGTTTGCGGCAGAGCTTCGTTCGTTCGTTCGCGGGAGATCTTCTTTCTTTCGCGACAATTTTCGTTTTCGCAGCAGTAAAAATAATTTATCGATAACCTACAAACTATTTAAGGCTATAATTTAAGGGTGAATATGTAAATTTCTATTAATTAAGCCCATTAAAAATTCCTACCAAACAACCAATTAAATTATCTTAAATTAATTAATTTCTATTAATCCTATGTAAAAATTTTAATCCCTTTTAATTCCCATCTAAAATAATCTTTAAAATAATCCTAATCTACCAACAAACACACCCTTAAATTGGGTATTGTTTAAAGAGAAGTAAATCATTTCAGGGTATTTTTTTTACCTATTTTATTCAATATAAAATTAATTAAATTTAGGATTTATTTTTTTATAAAAAAATAACAAATGTTTAACAAATTTTATTTTAAAAGGTGATGGAGAGAAACTTAACAAACAAACAACCTAGAAATTTATTATAAAAAATAAAAGCTCAAATCTTGATGACACCAATAAACACATTTTTATCTTAAAATAGGTTAATTGAAGGGTTTGTGCCTAACACATGCTTCTATTACATGTACATGATATTTGTTTGAAGTCTCTTGGTGTTGCAAGGAGGGTGATTGAGTCAAATATACGTGTGAGATGCGGGCTCGAGGCTAAAGACATTGTTCATGACTTGATGCTATGTTTGGGTATTTGACCGTAACGGAGGTGTGGGAGGGTGCACGTACTAGTGTTTGCCCGTCATACATTCCTACCTTCGGAAGAGTTGGTGGTTAATATGTGGGACAATTATGGGAGATAACTTCATATAGATAGAAATCAAACGTCATAACTTTCCTATTACTAATACAAATCTAATATTACTTTTACTAATGTTCAATTATCATGAGAATCAGCCTACAAAATCTCAACTCAAATCCGACAAATTTAGAAAATTATTACAAAGCCAACCAACAAGAAGCCTTCCCTTCATTTGAATCCTTCTTCCGCTTTCCCTCTGCTGTTCATCTCCCCCAATTATCCCAAACCCAATTCCCAGTGCTCTTCCAATTTCCTTTATCTCAAAATTTCATTGAAATTTTGGATAGGAAAACGGAAGGCAGGGCCTGGGATTCATTAGGGTTTTCCTTGCAAAACTCGATGGGGTTGATGAAAGGAGAGGGAGGTGTTGCAGGAGAATGTGGAGGGTTCGATGTAAATGCCGTCAAATTTCATACGACGTCGTTTCCCTTTGAAGAGATTCATGACAACAACAATAGTGTCCACCATCGGAATGAACATATTAATGGCAAGTATAATAGATACGATTCTTCCAAATCATGTAAGAATTTGCCGCCGCCCATTGTTTCTTCAGTTGGTACCGTAATTGAGCTTCTTGAATGCCCAGTTTGCACAAATTCCATGTACCCACCGATCTTCCAGGTACAATTTTGCCCTAATTAATTTCGATTTATGGGGGCGTCTTGTGGTATAAGTTTTTGCTTGTTGGACCAACTTTTTCGCTTTTGCTTGGTTATTGTAAAGAGAATATTGTGATTGTGGTTTTGTGGGGAATACATTTTGATTTCTCTTCAGAGTCTGGGTCCCTATCGCCTCATTAGCTTGCAGCTAAAGGTGACAGGGTGACTTTTGATCATTTATAGTTGTCAGTTTGATTAGGTGACATTATCCACTGATTGCTATGAAGATGGATGTTTTAGGTTTTACTTATTGGCAAAGCTTGTTCTACAAAGACTGGCTTGCGTGTATGGAAGCATGAGCGCGTATTTGTTGTTGTAAAATTTGAATTGAGCATTATGAGATGTTGTACTCTTGTGTTGTAAAATATGAGCGAATTTAGCTGGTATGTGAAGAGTTGTTCACACTTGAACCTTACCATTATGTATCTGGGTTTTTTTTGCGGCTTGAGGTGAGGTGGACATGGATTCTAGATTAGATGAAGATGATGTATAGTGGTTTCATAATGTTGATTTGGGTAATTGACATCTTAGGTTATTAATGTTCTCCTTCTGTATGCCTAACTTATCTCATGCTTGTCAAGAGGATTGCAGATGTTTTAACAGGGATGATATTGTAGTACTTCTCACGTATGAGAGACCATGGTGAGGGTTCAACGCCTTCGAAAATATCCATACTATTGCAGGCTTTGTTTTTCAGGCGATTTGCCAAACTTGGCTGTTTTAAAGTTTAACTTGCAAAAATAGGTTTTATGTTAGGGGTGAAATGCATTTATTAAGGTTTAAGCAGTAATGTGGCCTATTAAACAAACTCTCTTGTAGATGGCCTATTTCGTACCATTTCTGTAGCTTTTCCTCATTTGGGGCGCAAAGCTTGTATTTGCTCATTGCAATTTTTATGTCAGATGATTCATGCCATCTCTTACTACGACAAAGAATTCATTCAATAGCTTGAGAACTTCAGCTTCAAGACAGGCTCTTCTAATTGTTTCTATATTTCCTCATGTTTTGTCTTGGAGTCTTGAACTTCTCACCTATTGTAGTTCATTGTGGCGATGCACTTCTCCTATAGTTGGCCTATTTAGTACCATTTTTTTTGTGGTCATTCAAGGAGCAAGTATTGTATGTGCTTATTCATTTACTTATTTGTAGAAAATTGTTTACTACAAGCTTTGAAAGCCTGTTTTGTTCCTCTCAGTGCCACAATGGACACACAATCTGCTCAACATGTAGACCAAGAGTGCACGACCGGTGCCCCACCTGTCGACAAGAGCTAGGGGATATCAGATGCTTGGCTTTAGAAAAGGTGGCGGAATCACTTGAACTTCCATGCAAGTACAACTCTCTTGGCTGTACGGAATCCTTTCCCTACTACAACAAGCTAAAGCATGAGCAGATGTGTGACTTCAGACCCTACAACTGCCCGTATGCTGGCTCCGAATGTTCATTTGCCGGGGATATTTCTTGCATTGTTTCCCATTTAAGAGACTATCACAAGGTGGATATGCACAACGGCTTCACTTTCAATCATCGATACGTCAAGGCTAATCCTAATGAAGTAGTGAACGCCACTTGGATGTTGACTGTAAGTGTTAACTACCCTTTACAGGCTTTAATGAATGAATCTCCACCTAGAATTGAATGAATCTCGACCATTAAATAATAATCCAATGGTTCCAAATCTTTATTTATTTATTTTCAATTACCTTCTCTTTCTATAGGAATTTTTGAACTTCACCTAAAGTAATTCTAAGAGAACAAGACCCACATTGTATCTTTGCTTTTTCCACTAAGTTCAAATTAGACATATATACAGTAAAATTAACACTTGACATCTAACATTAATTTTTTTGCTGATCCTAATCTTCATTTTCAGTTCTGAGCACTCATGGTTTATCGAATGCTTGCTTGTGTCAGGTTTTCAATTGCTTTGACCAGTACTTCTGTCTGCACTTTGAAGCCTTCGAGCTTGGTACATCCCCAGTTTACATGGCATTCATTCGTTTCATGGGAGATGAAGCTGAGTCAAAAAACTTCAGATACAGCCTAGAGGTAGGCGGAAGCGGGAGGAAGGCAACATGGGAAGGTATCCCGAGAAGCATACGTGATTCTCATCAGCAGGTCAGAGATAGCAACGATGGACTCATCATCCACCGCAAGATGGCTCTTACTTTCTCTGGAGGTGACCATAAACAGCTTAAGCTACGTGTAATCGGGAGAATATGGAGAGAAGAAGATCATTCATAGTCTCGGGCCTTGTTGAACCACTTAACTTCCATAACTGACCTGTTGTATTCCTCTTCGTGTGCATAATGTTTGATGTTTGGGTTTAGCTAGCAATATTGGTTGTTGTTCTGGGTAGGAAGAAATTCGGCTCAAAAGAGTAGATGCATAGGGAGCTTTGGGTCATGTGTTGGTCATTACTGAGATCAATCTGTATAATGTCAGCTATTATGGCTAATGGAATTGTTCTCAGGTTATCCAATGAAGAAAAAGAACACTTAGAACACTACTTGGTGGTACAAATTTGATATGTATGTCATTTAAACGAGGAGATGTTATCTTGTCATCCAGAATCCAAAATGTTAATGCAACTGTTATTTTCCTTGGTTTTATCTGGATATTTAAAAATATATATATAATAGCTTAAAAAGGAATGCTAGCTTACACTAACTTGTGTCCAATAATATTAGCTTAGTGGTTGTGGTTAGAGTTGTGGTTTTGGTTTTAGACGAAACAAGATTATATAAAACCCCAAATCTTGTATCATGAGATTGTAGTATGAGATTGTAGTATTGTGGTTTTCAAATCTACAAAACTACAAGGTTGTGTTTAGTAGGGAATTTGGAGATTCAGCGTCGTCGTTTTATAAATTCAGATTATAACGTTGTGTGTATAGTTTGAGTTTTAGTATGTTGTGTGTATAGTATGAGACTATGAGTTTTAGGAGTTTGGGAGTGTCATGGTTCTGTAGATTTGAAATCACAATTATACAATCTCATAATATAAAATTGTTTTCTTAATAATCTCATATCATTCAAATCTACAAATCTGAGAATACTAAACTCTTAAAATCCTAAAACCCACACTAAACAACGTTACAATCTCAATCTAACGATACTCAAAACTAGGGATGACAATCTCACCCGCAACTAGTGGTTATCCGAACCACTCGAATGGTCAAAAATCCGATAAAATACGGTTGAAATGCGGGTGATGATTGATCGGTTGATGGTCCGATTACAGTTTAGGGCGAGAATATTAAAAACCATCACCCGAACCACCACCCGACCCGACATTCACCCGATGCTCACCCGAACTTTAATTAAATTAAGATAAGATAAAAATACAATAAAATAAAATAAATCTTAATTTTTATAAACCCTAAAATTCTAACTCCCTACGTCCTTAGTGAGTCTTATATAATAATTATTTAATATATACATAAATAAATTCAAGAATATAAACTTAAATAAAAATTTGTTAATCATATTTTTATTTAATTGTTTGTAGGATCTTTTAATGTTTTGAGGACCACAATCTTGAGCCTTTTATGTTATTAAATGCCGAGTTGTTGAGTTGTTGTGTGTTGGTGAATTGTTGAGTTATTGAGAATTGTTGAGTTGTTGTTTGGTTTGCTAAATGTTAAATGTTGAATTGTTATTTGCTGATTTAGATTTTTTAATTCATGACTACCATTGTTACGAGTTGTTGAATTGTTGTATACAGCTTGTTTAACAACATATATGTTTTTTCAAATTTATTGATGACTACCATAGCTGTTTTTTTTTTTATAAAAAAAAGTAAGTAATTACGATTTACAAGCTGAATTTGCTGGTTTAACCGAGAAAAATCCGACCCATCCAATCAACTGCGATCATGGTTTAGGGCGAAGGGGAGCTTGAGTGGGTGATGGTCCGGATGACCGATTTTGCCGTACGGTTCACCCACCACAAGAACCATTGACATCCCACTCAAAACCCCAAATCCCATACTAAACCCAGATAAAGCCCAATAACAACGAAATGGGCCCAAATCCCGGCTTTTCAGTCCATGGCCGCCTGGCCCTTTTCCTTCGTCTCTGTCTCTCAGCTTCACAAGTTCTCAAACTTACCTTCGCAAATTTCTTTCTGTTCTTCTAGCGACAAGCAGCTCCAAATCTCTCCCGTTGAAGATTTCTCTTTTAGGTTTGCCTCTCTCCAACCATCTTTCTTTACTTTTTATCATACTGGTTTTTAGGTTTAGATTTCTCGTTGTAGCTCTTTGAATTTTTGTTTTTTTTTCCCCCTAGGGCTTATGTAAGTTTCAGCTCAATCTTCTCCTCCTCTCCAAGATCTTGTATTTTCAGTTTATCCTTCCGTTCTTTCGTCTGTTGTTCCGATGAATCATTGATTTCGGAATTACTTGTCGGGTGATTTTGGAAATTACTAAGTATGGTGCTTGTTAAGCAAAAATAGCTACTTGTTTAGATTTTATTTATGTGATGTAGATAATGTTGCTTGTTCGATTTTCAGCGTTTCTACTTTTTCTTTTTTCCTTGCAGCATTCTCATTGGCATTTTCACCATGTCGTGGTGCACGATTGAGTCTGATCCTGGTATAGTTTCACCTCACCTTTTTTTTTATAAATGTTTTCTTCTGTTTAATTTTTTTTTCCAAATTGCTTCTCTCGCTGAATGCCCTTGATTTGTTCTTACGAAACAACTCTTCGGTTGACTGAATGTGTATTTGCACTGTTTATTGCACATGTAAACAGTGCTCTGAAGTCTGGCAAGGCGTTGATAACTAACATTTATTCATATTTAGTTGATAACTAGCAGTTATTCAGATTTAGTTTGTAATATTCACTCACTTTCAGTTTGCATGATTAAAATGTTAGATGGGGAAAACTTTAGATATAAGTTGTAGTGCATGAGGTATCTGAATTATTGATAATTTATACCAGAGGAGGTCAAGTTAGGGTTGGTGCATGGAAGTGTTAATGGTAATGCGAAGGTTTATAGTTGGTTGATGTGTTAGGAGAGTATCCCTTGTTGGTCCTTGTGGACGGCTCCGACTTTTATAGTGGGTGCTGTATAGAGGAGGGTCGGGCCTTTCAGTACTATGGAAGTTCTCTGTGAAGGGCTTGAATTGGACAATATAAATTAGATAATTCTTTGTAGTTGCCCTCTTTTATGATGGGTTGGAATGTTAAATATGACTTAAATTCTTAAAAGGTTGTCCATGATGTACTTTGTTCTATCTACGTTTTCCTCATAGGCATGTCATTGAATAGTGGCATAGATGGACATGGTAAAGTCTGACAAAGCCATTTTCCACTTCAGGTGTCTTCACAGAACTTATTCAACAGATGCAAGTTAAAGGCGTGCAGGTGTATTTCTCCCTCAAGAAATTTATGCAAGACTTTGTTTTACTTTCATTAGCATGTCACAAAATTACTCTAATTGCATCAATTATAAACTCCTTAGACTAAAAGTTACTGAAACTCTTTAGGATTAGGACCATGCCATTTTCCAAAATGAAATGTCAGTATAACATGATACATGTAGTTATCAGTTCTCCGTGATTTTATATACTTCTAGGTAGGACACTGGTGGCTATGTAAACTTTAACTTCGATCTGTTGCAGATCATTCAGGAAAGTGTAGTATCTTATCAGCCCTATTTGTGATTCATTGTGCCTACTGGTTCCTATGATTGTCAGGTTGAAGAGTTGTATTCATTGGATCTGGAAACGCTCTACAGTCTGAGGTTATTTACCTGCTGAATTATGTTTTGGTTTCTTGAGCTGTTTACACTGGCTAGCATTTGCTCGACTTTGTTTTTCGTTCCCATCACAGGCCAGTCTATGGGTTAATTTTCCTCTTTAAATGGCGTGCTGGGGAAAAAGATGACCGTCTTGCCATCAAGGAGCCAAATCCTAACCTATTCTTTGCTAGTCAGGTTGACATCAAATCTAATTACACAAACCAATATCTTATGCAAGTGATAAAAGCTTATGTTCACGAAATTTTCTATTTTCGTAGGTCATCAACAATGCATGTGCAACCCAAGCGATCCTTTCTATCCTCTTGAATAGCCCAGATGTTGACATTGGACCAGAGCTATCAAATCTAAGAGAGTTCACCAAGAATTTTCCACCAGAACTAAAAGGCTTAGCGATCAACAACAGCGAAGCCATTCGTGCAGCACACAACAGCTTTGCTAGACCGGAGCCTTTTGTACCAGAAGAGCAGAAAACTGCAACCAAGGATGACGATGTATACCACTTCATAAGCTATCTTCCATACGAAGGCGTGCTGTATGAGCTTGATGGCTTAAAGGAAGGTCCTATTAGCCTTGGACCCTGTCCTGGTGGGCAAAACGATGGTGATTGGTTGAGACTAGTGCAACCCATGATCCAAGAAAGGATTGAGAGGTACTCGAAGAATGAAATACGGTTTAATCTGCTGGCTGTTATAAAGAACAGGAGAGAAATGTACACTACTGAACTCAAGGAGCTTCAAAGGAGGAGGGAGCGGATCTTGCAACAGTTGGGTAATGCTCAATCCGAGAGGGATAATATGAAGATTGAGGAGCTGAATAAATCACTCTCTGAGATTAACTCGGGCATCGAGGGTTCAACTGAGAAGATCTTGATGGAGGAAGAAAAATTCAGGAGGTGGAAAACCGAAAATATTCGTAGGAAGCACAATTACATTCCTTTCTTGTTCAATTTCCTGAAGATTCTTGCAGAGAAGAAGCAATTGAAGCCTCTTATAGAGAAGGCTCAACAAAAGAAAGTCAACAATTCCGATTGAGGTTCATCTTCCTCAACCCCATCTTTTTCGGGCCTGTGGAGGTATGTGATGCTTGAGGAACTGTAATTTAACTAATTTTATCAATTATGATGGATAAAGGCAGCCATTAGTGTCTGATGCTTTGGTGTTACAAGGTCTGGTGAATTCCTTTTGGTTTATTGCTTTGTTGGCTTCATTTTATGTTGTTTCACATGCTCCTCTGCTTATACATTGAATCCATTGATAAGGTTTATTTGCAGATCAAAAAGTCCATTTTTATTTTCTCAGTAAGGTGCAAAAGTTTGTATCAAATTGGTTTCTCCACATGCTTATTTCCTAGTCTGGCCAACCAAAAATGAACATCAACTGAGTTGTTGCTTGTTACCGAAGCTTTATAAGATTTTAAATGGAGCACTTCTTGTGAAGATAAATGTTTTGTAGATCTGCAGGGACGATGCAAGTAACTCTTTTGTTTCATATGGTCCATTTTCAGTTTTTGTTCATGGGAAGAGTCGCGTTTGGTTAGACTCAAAGTTTGCCCATGGACTGCTGACCGATTGACCCACCTGAGAATCTCGACCCCAAACACCAATTTTTCTGATGATCTCGAATTTCGTGTTCTCATCCGTAAGAATGCTTAAGGATGGACTACCTCTAGAAGGTAGCTTCACCGAAGGTAGCTTCACCGGACCGCTTTCTGTTATCAACAAAAAAATAATTAAAAAAAGTTTGCCCATGGACTGGTTAGACTCAAAGTTTGCCCATGGACTGCTGACCGATTGACCCACCTGAGAATCTCGACCCCAAACACCAATTTTTCTGATGATCTTGAATTTCGTGTTCTCATCCGTAAGAATGCTTAAGGATGGACTACCTCTAGAAGGTAGCTTCACCGAAGGTAGCTTCACCGGACCGCTTTCTGTTATCAACAAAAAAATAATTAAAAAAAGTTTGCCCATGGACTGACTTTGCTAGCGATTGGGTGGCGTGTATGCTGAATTTTGTTATACTTAAATTGCACAATAGCAATCATACAAGAAAGGAATTAGCAGCACAGCAAATAGCAATCGTAAAAGAAAGGAATTAACAATGTCAATGGGAGGTAAAGATATCAAGTATCAACTGGTGGGTTTTGGTCCTTTTGGATGGGTGCTAGAAACCTCAACACACTAAACCTCCATTTTATTCCCACACATGATTGAAGAGTTTTTCATAATTTAACTAAAATTTGAATTTCTGTTAGGGTGATAGTAAAATACTCAACAAGGACATGGCGAAGCTCGTTTTACCACAATCTTTATTCGTAGACCGTAATCGGTCTCATCTCATCTCCCTTCTTGTGAAGGAGATATCCAATGAGTATTTATAACTCCTAGTTTTATTGACACCTCTAATATCCGGGAATCTCAAATCTCAATAGAAAGCTTCTAACACATAGACGAAGATAGGAAAAATTATTGGAGACATGTGTTGTAAAATCATTTTATTTGATATTTTTATAATATTTATGCTTTTTCCGAGCAACTGTTAATTAGAGTAATAATAAAGTCTACAACATACGTCCAATACCAACTATGTTTTACAAAAAAAAATGTTAGAGATTGTGTAATGCTTACTCTTATAACTTTTTTTTGAAAACGGATAGCGGTTAGGTTGGACTACCTACTTGAGGCAGTCCAACCTAAAACATCCTTGCGGATGAGAACACGAAGTTTGGGATCGTAAGAAAAAATTGGTGTTGGGGTCGAAATTTCCAGACGGGTTAATCGGTCAGCAACTCAGTTGATTTTTCTAAAAACATGCCTAAGACGAACTTCGTCAAAGAAGAGAAAGTTCAACCTGGAGTCGAATATAATCATCTCGACCTCCCATGGGCAGCTCCACAAACATTGGAGTGTCTTGATAACACACATATTGTCACCCTCTATTTCAATCTTTTTAATTTGTAGCTTGATAGTTTCTTGTAAACCGGCTTTAAGAGCAAAAACTTAAGCTTTTAAAATTGAATTGATTTTTTTTTTTCATTTAAGCTGATAACCTCACCATTGTGATTCGAATCACAAATCCAAACAGATGTGACTCCCGAATCAAGTTTTGATCCATCAAAATTAAGTTAAAGAAACCATGTTATGGTTTGTTCCATTTAATATTGTTTTTTTCCCTTACGGGAGGAGTTATAGTTCTTCGGTGATTTTTCTATGTTGTAATCGTCCTCATCGATTATATTAGTTTTTCAATTTTGGATTTGGTTTTTGATGAATATAATTACCTTGTTCACAGGGCCCATAGGTTCGTTGTTAAAAATAATTTTGTTCCTAAAAACCAGATACTCCACCATATAGTTGCGAGGGACGCAAACTTATTTGTTCTAATTTTGTTTTTTATTTGTTGTAAGATGTCGTGCGCCTTTTATTTTTAGTGTTAATTTTGTTAAGTTCAATCAAAATTGTTTTTTTTTATATCAAAATTGACAATAATTTGTTTAGTGCGAGGACATTAAATGAGTAGGTGGAATAAGTCCTCTCAAGGTGATGGTTGCATAGTTCACAGTGTCTTGTTACGACAATTATTCTTTCATCAAGTTTTGTTTTTGTTGGGATTCTCTTTACTGGAATTTTCCAAATAAAGTTTTTAATTTTGGGCTGGGTATCTAGTTTCCAGATCCATTGAAAAGAATAGTTTGGTTGGATATTGGATTCCTCCTCAATCACATCAGAAGCCGATTTTGTAGAAAACCATCCATTTTTACTACATGTCCAATATAGTTTGTCTTGGATTTCGTTTTGGGAAATTATTATTTTCTTTATCTTTTTCCTAACCTCCGGGTTTATGATATTTTGTAGTTTGTTATCAATTTTGTTAGTTTCCCAATTTCTTGAGTTGTTTGTGAAGTGACTAACTTTGATACTAGTGTTAATTTGGTTGGTATTTTGGATCATTTTTATTAGTGTTGCCGTTGTTACCCAACTATCGTGCCAAAAGTTGATGGTTTTTCCATTACCGGTCTGCCAAATAATACCTTTTTTGGAATCAATTTTTAGTTTCTTAAGGTTGTTCCATTGCCACGATACTACATCTTTCATTTGGTAATGGAGAATGTTTTGATTTTTTAAAGTATTTTTCATTGATAATTTTAGCTCATATGTTGTTTGGTTCCGCAAGAATTTTCCATAAGAGTTTCATTTGTAGAGCTTTATTAGTGATTACATATTTTCTTAATCCAAGACCGCCATTCTTTTTTGATTTACAAACCAATTGATGAGAGGGTCTATGATGATCTCCTTTATTCAGAATTTTTGTTAGTTTTATCAAGTTTATATAGGTTATGTGTTGGGAGCATAAAACTTTGCATGATAAAAGTCGGTTTAGTTGCCAAATTGTGTTTTATGAGAGTATTCATGCCTTCTTGTGAAAGAAAGTTTGCTTTCTATTTTAGAAGTTATTGTTTAGCTTTAAGATTAGTTTCACCAAATGTTTCCTTTATAACTCTTCCATTTATGATTGGGAAACCAAGATATTTATCAAGAGATGTGGTATGACACATGTTTAGCACATTTTTTAATTGGTTAATATTGCTTTCACATGTGTTTCTTGTTGTTTGGAAAGCCGACTTTTAGAAGTTAATTTTCTGGCCCGATATAGAGCAATACATTTTCAGAATTTGCTTTGCTCTTTGGCAAGAGGCTTCATTTGCTTTGGCAAAAATGATCATATCATCAGCAAAGGATAAGAACGAGATAGGTGTTACTTGTCTACATACCGAAAAACCGATAAAGTTATCATAATTGTTACAGTCATCTTGGAGCATTTGGGTAAGAATCTCAGCTCCCAAAATGAAAAGATATGAGGATAAGGGGGTCACCTTGTCCGAGTCCTTTCTTCGGAAAAATTGATTTGTTGGTCCGTTGTTCACGATAACAGAAAAAGAGACACATCCAACAAATTTATTATTGAAACCAAAATTTGTAAGGATACAAATGATAAAATCCCAATTGACTTTGTCATAAGTTTTTTCCATATCGAGTTTAATGGCTGCCCATCCTTCTTTACTATTTTTTTTAACGAAAGGAGTGAAAAATTTCATGTGAAACGAAGATATTATCGTGTATAGACCTATTAGCCACAAAAACAACTTGAAGAGGGTAAATGACTCTAGGCATGATGGATTCCATTCTTTTCGTTAATATTTTAGCTATGATTTTGTAAATTGTTGAGCAAAGACTTATGAGTCTAAAATGGTTAATTGATGTGGGATTATCCGTTTTATGGATCATGGTTATAAAGGTATGGTTGATTTGTTTGAGCATTTTTTCACTTTTGAAAAAACCTTTTACCTCCTTTGACACATCCGTTCTCATAATATGTCAGTACTTTTGATAAAAAAAAACGGCATGCCATCTGGCCCGGGAGATTTATCACACCCAATATCGAAAGTTTTATTTCTTATTTCTTCATTATTTGGAGGTTTTGTAAGGATTTGGTTATCCTCGGGGCTAACTTTATTTTTGATGAGTTGGAGTTTCTCTTCAAGAAGAGATTGGTCTATTGTTGTTTTAGAGAATTTGCTTTCAAATTCCTTTTTTAACTTCTAAACGGATCTCAGTTTTAGAGGTTACAATAGCTCCCATTCTGGTTGTGAATTCTTTTAGATGTTTTCGATTTCTTCTTCCAGTAGCAATGCAATGAAAATATTTGGAATTTGTGTCCATATTTTTCAAATGAGTGTTTTTGATCTTTGTCTCCAAAATCTTTGGTGAAAAGAAAGTAGTCGATTTTGTTTAGTTAGGAGATTCCTTTGGATTTTTTCGATGTTTTGGTTCAGCGTATTAGTTGAATTGCTTTGAATTTCTTGTAGTTTTGACTCAACATCTTTCAATTGCTTGAAAATATTTCCGAAATTAGTTCTACTCCATTCTTTTGCTTTTGTTTTCAGAAGTTGGGTTTTTCTTGTAAGATTAAACATTTCATTTCCATTAAAGTTGGATCGCCAAGTTTGTTTCACAATATTCTCAAAGAATTTTCGTTTAGTCCACATCATTTCGAATTTAAATGGATGTCGGATAAACGTCTCCGTATCCGCTAGCTCGAAAGAGATTTAACAGTGATCCGACATGGCGTAGTTTTTAGTTTTTAAATTTAGATACCATTAGATAATTTGATTATGCACCAAAACACGGTCTAATTTTTCAAGTATATTAGCTCGGACCATCCCGTCTTTTCCTCCATGTAAAGATATTGCCAGAAGATTGAATGTCTTCCGTATTGCAGAAATTCTTAAAGTTCAATAATCTATTTAATCTATTTGAGTTGATTGGATCTTCTCCTTGTTTTTCGGAATGTTGTTGAATTCATTAAGGTCTCCCATTACAACACAATGAATAGTAAAATTCCTTATGAATATGTCGTTTTTGAACGTAAAATTAATAAATTGGTTTTTAAGTTGGCGAGCCTTGCAGATAAGACAATAAATTATGTTATCAAAACTTGCTGATTTTCAAAGACGGTCGTCCTAGATGTGATTTTTTTTTTCTTTTTTATATTAGATTCTATCTAATGACCCAAGATATAATCCTAGTCGTGAAGCAATAAGTTTTTTTTATTCATAAAAAGTAGGAAGATAAATAAAATAGTAAAAAACCAACATAAACAAAAATAAAGGTTTGGATTCCAACCCTCAGTTCAAATCGCACAAAAACGTATAATATTTACAAAAAAATCCTTTTTATAGTTTTTTTTAGGTTTTCAATTTATATAATAATAATAATAATAATAATAATAATAATAATAATAATAATAATACAAATTTGAATTAGAAAGCTTTTACTTACAAGTCATTACTTAGCAAAAAAAAAAAAAAAAACTTAGCAAGTTGACAGGAGTTAGTTGGTCGGCTCCATCCCATACAAAAATTGCAAATTCTACGATTCTTCTTGCTATTAGGAGTGAATTAATTGTGACACTTCCACATATTCAGCACATAATGCACACATCAGTTTGGACCTTGATACACCTGCTACCTCAACAAATTCAGGCTAGCCCGGCCGGCCGGTCCGTCCGCCCGCCAAAAAACACGGGTACAGACTAGCATTTGGTCCGTTCGGGTCGGAACGGGCCCGTACCGCTTGTTCACGGAACAGGCCTGAATGTTGGATTTAGCCCGCAGACTAGCCCGTATATATATATATATATATATATATATATATATATATATATATATATATATATATATATATATATATATATATATATATATATATATTTGAATAAGTGTAAACACGGGCGGGCCGGCCCGTCATGCCGCCCAAGTTTACACGTGGGTGGGCACGGGCCTTGTTGGAGGCCCGTTCAAGGCGGATCAGGTCGGGCATGATTTTAGATTTGGCTCGGCCCGTGTCCAGCCCGAGCCCGCATTTGTTCAGGTCTACCTGCTGTATGTTTATGTTTGGAGTTTGGACTAGGGATGGCAATCTCATCCGCATCCGATGGGTGTCCGAAAACCCGCCCCGAAAAAACGGGTGAAAACCCGTTAACATGCGGGTGAAACTCGGGTGACGGGTGGAACGGGTGATGGGGCGGGTTGGATACGGGTGATCATCTCAAAACCCATCACCCCACCCATCATCCGACCCACCACCCGCATCCATCACCCGCACCCATCACCCGCACTTATCACCAATTTTATTATGTTATATATATATATATAAATTAATTATATATATAAGATATCATAAATATAATAATAATATATGTTTATATTAAAATTTCATGAGCTCTATGTTCATAATATTTTCTTACTATTATTTGTCTTTATGACCTTGTCGATACTACTAATTTTCACGTTCTATGAATTTTTAGGGTAAATTTATTTTTGTAACATACAAAAATAATTTTACTAAAGAAGTCGAGTCAAATAGAATGTGGCAATTTTGAGATAATGACGAGAGTTGAAGACAATTATGTGTAGAGCTACTTGTTTTGACGATTTTGATTTTTTCATTTTGGTTCATTCTATGTTTTGAAGGAATCTAAGATATTTCGGATTTATACGTATATTTTAATTATGTTTGTTAAGGCATAAACCCAATTAAATTGTAAATTTAATTTTAGGTTGCACAATTTCACTTTATTCAAAATTTGGTTGAAAACTAGCTTTAAAATCGGGTTAAATTTCACCCGAAAAATCCCGATCCACCCGTTCACCCGACGGGTACCGGTAGGGTGACAAAAACTACGGGTCGAGTGATGGATCGGGTGAAAATTTTAGATAACGGGTTGGGTGATGGATGTAGTACATCCACCCAACATCCGACCCATTGCCGTCCTGCTCTGTACTTTCAATACACGCTTGATAAATAGGACAATTACTGCAAAACTAAAATTTAGAACATGTTTTCTATCACATTGAAAAGGCAATTTACATAACATATTATGCTTTATTGTTCTCTCAATTACCTTTCCCCACGTCAAGAGAATATTAAGGAGAACATGGTCACGTTGTTAGAACCACCATAACACGGTCACGAAAAAGCATATTCCTAATATACGAACCAATGAATATCAGGTTTATTGGGCTTATGTATTTTAGACTCGACAACCCATTATCAATCATACCAAATAGACGATAATTACTTAGTACTTTATTCAGACAAAATACATATTATGAACATCATGATACAAAATCAAAGAGAATTCAAACAGATTTAAGAAATAAATATTCTATTATCAACTGCTAATATATTTAGATGTTTATATATATTTATATTAACATCAGTAGAGACCCCATTTACAACTATGAGATAGCTATTCAAGAAAAGTAGACTAAAATACTTCTTTTTTTCTTATTCATACTGCTATAATAAGCTAAAACAGCCAAGCTGAGAAAAAAAAAAGTAAAGGTGAAAGATCCTTAAACTAATCACTTCCATCTTTACAGGTCTTAACCACCTTAATTTGATCTCAATCAGTAGTGCCATTAACAGTACCATTACCATTAGCAGTGGTACCATTACCATTAGCTGAAGCATAGCCATATGGGTTCTTGTTTGCCCAGTTCCATTGATCCCGGCACATCTCTTCGATCCCATACTTTGCTCTACAAATCAAAACATTGCTTTTCTCAGAATCTCAAGATCATTAATCATGATCATATTTCAGTCGGTTCAATGAGATATAATCTCAAGCATGAAATTGGTACTTACTTCCATTTCAACTCCCGCTCTGCCTTCTCTGTCGATGCATAGACTATCTCAGCATCTCCAGCTCGTCTTCCAGCCATTACTAAGGGAATTTTCTGAATATATACAAAGCAAGAGACAGGGTCAAGAGTAAGTACTATATTCCCATGTAAATGAGAGTATAAAGGTTGATTACTTAAAATCTGCAATTTGAACTACTCTAGTACCTTTCCTGATGCATTCTCAAATGCTGCAACCATTTCCAGAACCGATGTCCCTTTGCCCGTTCCTAAGTTATACACTTCGCAGCCTATTTCAGAGTTGAACAGCTTGCGCAGTGCTGCGATGTGTCCTTCAGCCAAGTCAACCACATGAATGTAGTCTCTAACCTGGAATGTAAATCATCATTAGTACCAAAATAAACAAGGCTAATATTTCTGTTCCACGTGAGTGATGACAAATTAAGAGAATGATTTAGGGACTGAAAAACATACCCCTGTGCCATCCTTAGTATTATAATCTGTTCCATATACTGTTAAAGCAGGCCGTCTCCCAACAGCCACTTGCTGGACAAAAGGCATAAGATTATTTGGTATTCCGCGGGGATCCTCACCTATATGACCACTAGGGTGTGCACCAACAGGATTGAAATATCTTAGCAGAACAATTTTCCACTCAGAATCAGCACGTTGTACATCGCGGCAGATTTCTTCAATGAAAAGCTGCAATAATCAAACGTAATTATTAGTCCACCCAAGAGTACTAATCAGCTCTAATTACTCTCAAAATCCATGCGAGCAAGCCCCAAAATAAATTTAAAAAAAACAGGTCAATAATCAGTTACCTTAGTGCGTCCATAAGGATTGGCTGCAGACAGGGGGAAATCTTCGGTGCAAGGAACCACCTTTGGCCAACCATAAACAGTAGCTGATGATGAAAACACAAGCTGAGAACAGTTGCATAAGTTGAAGTTAGTAAGCAAATTTGATTCAGTTTAGAACTGAACTGGAAGCTTCTAGTACACAAATAAAATATTCAGCTATTCAGAATATATTCTCCCACCAAGTGTCATTACAAAATAAGTACAGGAATCATGCAAAAAAGAGGGTAGAACTGTGGAAGGGATTTATCTAATCATGGAAGGTAAAGTTAATGGCCATAACGAAGATTGTAAAAAAAAAAGCATACCATCTTGCAATCATGGGCAGCCATAACTTCCAGCAGTGTGACTGTGCCAATAAGGTTATTGTTAAAATACATAAGTGGCTTCTCTACACTTTCACCCACTGCTTTAAGTCCAGCAAAATGAATCACAGCATCAAATCTGGGGAATGTCAAAGCAACAATCTCAGCAAATAGTTTCTTGAAGCAAAAGAGGCAATCTCAGGAGCTGTTCTTTTGTATTGGACATTCTTATTACCGTGTGGAGGAAAATAGTGTGTCGAGTGCTGGTCTGTCGCGAAGATCCATCTGCAGATAAAGGTCAACTGAATCAGCATCAATTGATATAAAACAGTCATATAAGAGCTTCTCTGACTTGATTCCTTTCAATCACACTAACTAATTGACCATACAATCCATCCCTCAATAATTGGCAAGCCAAAAACATGGAAATAGCGAAGCTAATCTATTGCAATACCCGTCCATCAATAGAATGCGGTTTTATATTTGTTAGTTGTACTTGGAAATCCGAGGAACATAATAACAGTACAAAAAAATGAAGTTTTTGACCTTGTTAATAATTTAGCTTAGATTAGGAAAATCTTTTTTTAATCATTAGGCTTCATTAGTCAGGAAATAATAATATACAAAATTGAATTCGTCTCTGCCCCCTAAATCGGCCCCCATATGCATTCCAAATTCTCCTAGGGACATGATTTTAGTGCACTCAACCAAGAGGATAAACAAAGAAATCAGAACTAGTCCCCAAATTCGCCAGTAGTGCTCCAGACTGTACTAGGGAAAAGTCCCACCCAACGCATCCTTCCTTTCAGGGCTAAATAAAATTGTTGGCAGGGGAATTCTGCTTTTCAATCCTCAAAGTAAACTCAAGGACTTTATTTAAAAAAGCAAAAAAGTAAAAGGCCTATTCAATTCTTTCACATCGTAGAAGAATCAACAACCAATTTTATTTTTCTGCAATCCCAAACGGTCTGATCTCAAACTCCTCCAAAATCCACCGAAATTCGTCCAAAAAGTAATCATTCAACAGCAAAAAAGTGCGTTAAAATCATCGAAATCAATTGATTGATCGGACATGGAACCTAACAATCGAAGATATGAAAACGACTAGCAATTTCACATCAAAACAACAAACAAACTGGACAAAAAGTAAGAAAATAAAAAAAAACTCCAAACCTTATGAAAGTCGAGGTTAGAGCCAAACTCGCCGGCGAGTTCTCTAACACGTTGGAGAGCTATATCAGATGAATTATCGAGGTTATCAACCACCACAACGTTGAATCCACCAAGCAACAACTGCAGAGTCGTGTGACTCCCGATGTAACCGGCACCACCAGTAACAAGGATATTCTTAATAATCGCCATTACTAAACAAAGCGATACTTTTACAAAGATAGAAAAACTTGAGATTTATAGCGGTTAGAAGGAGAAATCAAAGGCTTGTTCAAAGTGGAGAGAGGGGAAGAAGATGAAGAAAGGGAATTTATAGAAGGAACATTCTCGTGGGGTTTGGGTTTTTCGATCTAGGATGACTTGTTCACTAAACCGGGCGACGGGCAGTTGAAATTCGCCGGACCCATTTCTCTTTGGTCAAAAAAAATAAAAATAAATTAAAAAATAAATTAAAAAAAAAAATATATTTCAAAATAAAATAATTTGGTCAAAAATTGGAAAAAAAGAACCACGAATATTATGATTCGAAGGAAAAGCAAAATAAAGAAGCAACAGATAAGCCACGTGGAAGGAGATATGATGCCGTTTAATGTGTCAGGGGTATGCGTTTTGACTAACCTACATTAATTAGTTACGGTGGTTAATGATACGTCAACCGCCACCGTCCTCTCGCTTCTCTCGTGATTCTGCCTAAAAGCTCATATTTTTATTTTTATTTAAGATAGGATAAATTGTGTGAGTTAATACTCAAGATAAAGGAAAGCTAAATTCACGGAATTTGAAAAGAAAAAGATATGATGGAATCTTATCTTACAATGTATACAATTAAATTGATACAAGATTTTGTTAGGTTGATAAAATTAGGGTTTTAGAAGATGGATATTCCAGCAAAGTCTTATATTATATTATTGTATGTCTCGTTTTGATAATGAAGCTGATTGTTAGTTTTAAAAGCTAATTAATAAATATACACGTTATGAGACTTGTTTGATATGAACACGAAAATAAGGATAAAATTAATAATTAAATAGAATAAATGATTGAAATAAAACATTTTCTTATTCTTGATATTTGAATGATGTTTTTTTGGTTGGATTTTGATAGAGGTTGAAATTATTTTTAAATAAGATAATTTGAGTTGTTATTTGATTTTATCATTCTAACAAAATCTTCTATAAGGTATACAATGGAGGTTTGTAGATAAGATTAATATATATTTTTTTTTTTTTAAATTTATTGAGTACATAATGTATACAATGTATATAATTAAATTGATACAAGATTTCTAGATTAACAAATCATATTAAATTGATACAAGATTTCTAGATTCACAAATCATATGAATTACGACATTTTTTTTATTATGTTATTAAAATTTTTATTTTTTACGAAAAATATATATTTAAGATAAAATGTTTAATATGTATACTTAGGTTAGAAGTACGCAAAATATTAAGGTTGTGTTTGGCAGGTCCCAAACTCTTGTGTTTAGGAGTGTTTGAGAGGATTTTGTGGGTTAAAGGGTGTTTGGCACTAGCCAAAACACGAGTGATTAGTGTTTGACAGGTCCGTTTCTCAAACCCTCGAGGGAGCCGCAATTTCTTTCCTTTCACTAGTATTTTGACGGTGTAATTACTTTGTTGCCTCCTATCTTTATCCCTATTTTACGCAACATACCATGTATATATATAACATTCATTGTCTCACCTACCCATACACAAACAAGGCCGTTGTTGTAAAGAAGACGAACGACGAATTGAACTTGGAGACGGGCCTGGTGGTCGAAGAAGAAGACGAACGACAAACTTCAAGAGGAAATCACAACTGGTACAAAAATCCTTGTTTCGTTTCGTTAATGATTTATTTTGACCTAGGGTTTATACTACTTTATTGGTATCTCTCTGTTTAGTTAATGGCTAGGGATTTGGATTGGAATATCTTTGTTTGGGGTTTCGATTGATTGAGTGCTTGGGGTTTTGATTAATCGAAGGAAGAGGACGAACTAGTTATTTGCTCAGTTGTTATGCAAAATATTTCTTCGACAATGCCTCAGTATCTGAAGACGAACTAGTATTTGCGTTTTTTTCGATATATTAGTTTGAAATTGATTAGATTAGGTTGTATAAAGAATGGAAATTGATTAGAAGCTTGTACAGTAGGCAAAAGAGCAAATTGATCTGCAAATTAGTGAAGTAGCAATGTTCATGTTGCAGTCGGTTGTCACTGCAAATTAGTCATGAAATAGGTTTGTCCTGATCTCGTAATTGTGTTTTGGTAATTGTGTTATGTTGTATGTATATGTGAAGCAATGAAATAGGTATGTCCTTGATCAACTGTTTGTTCATGTTTATGTTTTGCTTAAAATTCTCATGGATTTCTTTCTTACTTAGTGTCTTAGTATACTCATATTTCATCGTTGTCCTGAGATTTTACAGACTTGAATGGAATGAAGAACCAATGTGTTTTGTTACCTTGAAATTGATTGTATCTTATATGAACTCAAGTAAAATGAACACTAGTGTTTAGTTCACCGTGAAAAGAAGCCAAGACAAGGTGATGTATACTTATGTTGCACAAATTATTCATTAATATTTGTTTCTATTTTATGTTTTACAACTGAAGGATTTCGTATTGGAGCAATCATAATGGAGATAGGTTTTCCGAAGATGTTGGAAAACCTCCTCTTGGAGAAGTTCTTGAAAAGCTCATAAAATAGAGAGATGATGATGATAATAAGATAGAAGAACTATAATTTGATTCAATTCATGTATCCATTCAACACTTTTATTTGAAGTTGAATATTGAAGAGTTGTTGCATCTTGCATCTTGCATTCTTCAATGTTCAATACAGTTTTGATTTTTTGACAGTTAACAATGCATTTATGTATATTTTTCATTATTTGAAGTTGAATATTGAGGTCTGTAAAATTTACTTGCCACATGAGTAATGAACACTCGTGTTTAGTTCCCTTGCCAGCCAAACACTTGTTAACATTTATAAACACTAAACACTAGTATTTACCACAAACCCTCTCCTAAAACACTTCTAAACCCTAACACTAGTGGTTTCACCTTCCCTGCCAAACACAGCCTAAGTGTTAATAAATAAAAAGTCCAAAAAAATAACATACATAAAGTACATGGCGTTATGGATTTAGCTCCAGTACGTAAATTTGATCTGAAACTTTTTTTTTTGGTTAAAAGGGGGATTGGTGCCTCCGCGTATCTAGACGTGCTTTTATTAAAAATAAAATTAGGCTGAGTAGTCATCACTTGGGGGTAGCCCGACCCCTTGCATCACAAAGTAAAAGATCTACTATATCCTCGAGAGGGTCAAACAATACACTTAGTCCGACAGAAAAGTTAAAGGCAATATCAGCGAGGTAATCAACAACGTTGTTTAGCCTTACGATTGGTGTGACGGATCTAGATATTCCTGTTCCTTTTAGTAAAGTCTTGACATTTGCTTACCAAACTAGTAAGAGGGTGACAACGTGGTAGATTTTTTCTTAATAGAGAGGTAGCCAACATGAATCCAATTCAAGGATTACCGAGTAAATACAACTCTCCCAGACAATTTTAAGTCCATGGTATATGCCCCATAGTTCAGAGAGCGGAATTGTGCATATACCAATGTTATTCACAAAACCACGTTGCCACACCCCTTCACTGTTTCTTATAACTCCTGCAACAGAAGCACGTCCATCACTTCTATAACCGAGCCATCCGTAGTGATCTTCATGACATCAACGGGAGGTGGGATCCAGTAGACTAAAATGACGCTTCTCAGGTTGATGTGCTCCGGATTCTTGCTCTTCTTCCAACTTCGAATGTATTTCGTAGCCTTGTTCTCTACATACTTTGCCCGCTCCCTATTAAAATTTTTGTTCTCAAAGGTCCTCTCTTTCTCCCCTTTCATACCCACCAGTCCACCACAAACCTACTCTCGGTCCAATCACAAATATTATTAAAACAAGTATGTTTAACTTACAACAAAATTATAATTTTGATAAATTGGCTTTTAAACGGAATTTACATTTAATCATTTGAATTTTCCATAAACAAAGGGTATGCTAATCGAATATCAAAAAACTACAATTAACTTTTATAATAATTATAAATAGTGTTTGTTGGACACAATAAACAAAAGACTAACGAACCCAAGTACTAATAAATCTAATATAAACCCTAGAGGCAAAAAGATGTTTTGAGGCGATTACAATGATTGTAATCTCCACCACCCACCTGCCTTCCCTCCGACGCTACTGTGAGGGCTAGTGAGATCACCGAACTATCCGAACGGGTTGGGACAGTCAATTGCCTTTAATGGAGAAAGGGAAGTACAAAATACATTTGATGGAGGAGAAATGTTGGTTGTTAAAATATAGAACGATGTTTGCCAGTGAGGGAGGCGATACCGACTACTACCGTTCTTATTGGCAAGATGATTACGTCAAGGCCTTTCAATGTTTATGCTTTGCAATCCACGATGAAGGAAGCATGGAGATTGAAAAAAGGTTTTAACTTCTGGGAGATTCATAAAAATTTGTTCACGTTCCACTTTGCTGCCGTGAGGACAAGTTGATGGTGATAGAGAAGAGTCCTTGCATTAGATCTTCGACAAGGCGCTTTTGGATCTGAAAGAATCAAGTACAATTCAACCATAAAAATCACCTTCAAGGAAGTCCCTTTCTGGTTTAGTGTTCAAGATATACCACTAGAAGTTGGTGATATGGCAACGAAATTGGCAAGGGATATTGGTGACATGGTGGCGGTTACATGAGTGTAGAGGAGAAAACTAGGACCAACTAACAACTCTCTTTGAATTAGGGCATCAGTGATTATTACACTACCCCTTAGACAAGGAGTTTTAACTGTGGTTATTGGGGAAAGAATCTGGCTTCCGATTCAATATGAACGGTTACCAAACTTTTGTTACTTTTGCGGTACGTTGGGACATGATGAGTTGGAGTGCGAGGATGAGGAGGATAAGGGGTATACACATGAGTATATAGATACACTCCGGGCACCTATATACAAGTTGGTGAGTTGCAAACAAGATATTGGTAACAAGACTTCATAAATCCTAAGAGATGTTAATGAGGAGGATAGTGAGAAAGAACAAGAGCCAACAAGGAAGGAGAGGAAGAAAAGTGGAAAACATTGATGGAATTGCTGAAGGTTCATAATTATGAGGTGATTGGGCTGTCAAGGGATACAAAGAAGATGATCTCGAATGTGAACGAGGCAATGGCACTTTAGCACGGGACACTGTGGGAGGAAACAAGTACACACTTAGATATAATAGACACTAGTGAACTAATGGATGTGATTAATACATTATTGCATGGGAGTGGAGAGGCCAAAAAGAAGTGGAAACGTTTAACACGTGATCCCATGCAGCTTGCTGATGGGCAAACGAATTATGAGAAAGAAGGGGACAAGAGACCATGTCTGTTCCGTGAAGAGGAGGTGACAAAGAGGGTCGAATAATCTAGTAAGCGTCAAAGGAACGACACCAAAATTATAGGATCGATGGGAGAGAGGAGGTTGTCTCTTGCCAGGAACAATGAATGTGTAGAGATGGAATTGCCGGGGATTGGACAAAGGCTCGGTAATGTCAAAACTAGTGAAGCTAGTTAAAGATGAGGAGCCCGTCCTACGATAGGAAGAGGATGGAAAGTCTTCAACGTCGTATGTGTTTTGATGGATGTTTTGTTTGTGATAGTATGAGTACAGCTAGAGGTTTATGCTTAATGTGGAAGACAAGTAGTGGGGTTTCTATTCAATCCTACACTCAACATCACATTGATGCAAAAGTCGGGGGCTGGAGATTTACAGGGTTTTATGGATGGCCTAAGGGTAGTGAGAAAAGGCAGGCTCTAGAGCTTATGAAACACATCCGAAAGATATTTTTGAACCTTGGATGATACGTGAGGACTTCAATTTTATCTAATCTTCCGAGGACAAGAATGGTGGGGATAGTCCCAATTCAACCTTATGGTGGCTTTCCGATATACTCTTCAATAATGTGGCTTAAGATATATTTTGCTTGAAAGACCTAGATTCATTTGGAACAATGGCCAAGCCGGGAGGGGTCTTATACAAGAATGACTCGATTTTTCCTTTGCATTGGCTCCTTGACTAAACCTCTTTCGATGGCTAATATATTCATCTTCCCATGGATATGTCCGACCACCTCCCTCTTCTACTGAAGACCAATGGTGGTGAGGATACCTCAGTGCGGGTACGTTGTTGACTCATGATGAAAGGTGTGTTGTCATTATCGAGAACGCTTGGGCAAATCCTAGAAGTCGTGGATCCATGTTAGGAGTTGAAGGGAAGTTGGTTAAATGATATTTGGATATGTCAGACTTGATCCAGGATATGTTTGACCACATTGGATGTAAAATGGGAAAGGTCAGGAAAGTTGTCTGTGCATTGCGTGAAAGCGAGTTATGTGGTGAGACGGTTCAATGCATAAAGCACCTCGAGGGGGGAGAGAGAGAGAACTCATACATCATGAGGAGGTTTTGTGGTTTCAACGACCTAAGGCTAACGAGAAAAGGTGTGGTGACCGTAACACAACCTACTTTCATCAAAAGGCTAAAAGTAGGAAGAAACGAAATTAGATCTCTATATTGGTTGATGAAAAAAATGGTTTTGTCTTGGAGTACCACCGGGGAAAAAGCTAAGGTAGTTGTTGATTATTTTTTATCACTATTTTTCTTTGAGAGTTGTGAGTTGCCTTTACCTGTTATGACTAACTTCAGTAGAGTGGATGCGATCAGATAACTCTGAGATTCTAAAGTGTACTGTGTACGGAAGAGGAGGTTAATAGTGCATTGTTCGACATGCATCTGACCCCAAGTCTCCTAGTCTTGACAGGCCCCCAAAACTTTTCTTTTAGAGACATTTGAATATTGTTGGTAATGATATTACTTTTTTCATTATTGATTTGTTTGAAGGGTCCCCTTTCCCTTAGGCTTTAAATAACACTTTTATATCCCGTATCCCCAAAGTGAACAGTCATGTGTGTATGCATGATTTACGCCCTATTAGTTTATGTAATGTGTCTATTTTTCTGAAGTGCTCGCTAATAGGCTTAAAAGTTGTCTTGACAAGGTGATTTCTGATTCCCAAAGTGCCTTTGTCCCTTAAAGTCTTATCTTTGACAACATTATTGCAACCTTTGAGATTTTTCATTACATGAAGCATAGGAAAGAAAAGCATGGATACATAGGTTTAAAACTGGATATGACCAAAGCCTACAACAATGTTGAATGGAGTTATCTTAGAAGTTGCATGACAATTATGCGATTTGAGTGCAAATGGATTGTTTGATGATGAAGTGTACAAGCTTAGTCTCATTTTCTGTACTCATGAGCGGTTCTCCTATTGAGCTTTTCTCCCCTAGTAGAAGTTTGTGTCAGGTAGAGCCGTTGTCCCCCTATTTATTTCTGATAAGGGTTGACTAATATAGTTAGAGCGAGTGAGGAACGTGGGGGTATCTTGCGCCATCTGTCCCTCGCATTTCTCACCTTTTTTTGTAGACGATAGCGTGATTTTAGACATCTTGTCAAGTATTGGGATTTCCGGTATCCTCCGAGATTATGGAGCAATATCCGATCAACAAGTCAATTTTGGAAAATACGAGCTTTCATTCAATAGCAACGCAATATTGAGTGCACAATAGAGATCCTGTCACTTTGGGGCATTAGAGAGGTGAGCATACATGAGAGTTATTTGGGATTACCGTCTATGCCAGAAAGATCTAATAAGGCCATATTCACTATTATTAGGGAATGAGTTTGGAAAAAACTAAAAGGGATGAAGGAATTTTTCTTGAGTAGGGCTAGAAACGAAGTTTTTATGTAGACGGTGATACAATTTATCCCTTCATGTACTATGTGGTGTTTTGAGATGCCTTTCGGAGTTTGCCAAGATATTGAGAGAATTATGAGTAACTTTTGGCGGGCTTCTAATATGGGAGGGTGGAAGATTCATTGGGTTGGATGGCACTTGTGCAGGTCTAAGGATGACGGCGGCGGCGAATTCAGAAACATGAGGGGATTTAATTTGGCCCTTCTGGCCAAACAAGGATGGAGGATCCTGCTATGTCCGGATTCCTTGATTGCCCACCTTCTAAAAGCATGGTATTTTTCGAATGATTCTTTCCTTAATGCGTCAGTTGGGTACTAGCCTAGATACACGTGGAGAAGCATTTTAAAGGGCAATAAGTTATTGCCAAAAGGTATTTGTTGAAGTGAAAGTTCCATCTCAGTTTGGAGTCATTGATCCCAAGGCCTTCATTGTTTAGACATATCTCCAAAACCTCGGCTACTCCTAGTAATCTTCGGGTTCGAAATGATAGATTGGACTCAAGGACTTTGGAGAGAGGATTTGCTGAAGGAGTGATTTTTTATGGAACTCTCTCATCGTGAAAAGCAAATTTGGATGGTGCGAGCATGGGTAATTGAAAAGAAAAAAATGCCCCTAGAATCTTTGAGGCTCGTTGAAGGACAATGTGAGACATTCTCATGCGATTGTGATGGAGGTTAATGAGGATAGCTTTGTTCCGGGTGATGCTGCCTTTACTCGTTAGGTAAGGAATCCTCAACGCTAGATAAAATCGAGCAGTGGTGTTATCAAGTTGAATAGTGACTCTTCGGTTAAAAGGGATGGTAGAATTGGCATAGGAGTTGTGGCTAGAAATTTTTTTGGGTGCGGTACTCTTTGTTGTGGCGAAGCGTCTTCAAGACAAGCGGTTGGTGGTCGTTGTTGAAAGTCTTGCTATGGAGCTTGCAATTGGTATGTGGTGAAAGAAGGTGGTGTGTGAATGGACTTGGCTAGTCTCATCCCTTTGCTCAGGAAGGGGATCATTCAGCGTGGAAACCTGGAGAATGTTCTTCATGCGATGAGGGGGATGTAGGCTTTCTTCGATTTATGCACTTGGTCTCATGTTCGGTGGGAAGACAATCAAGTGACCGACAAGTTGGCTAGTCTTTGCCCGATTAATGTAGTTCAGTTTGATTCTCGTTTTATGGTTCCGGAAGATTTGTGTAATTTGATTTCGGTTGATTATGATGGTATGAATGAAGTTATTCAAGTATTGTGATTTTTTTAAACATTTATATATTTTAATTATTTTTTTAATTAAATATTCATATATAAATGAATTAAAATTACTTCTTACTATATCTCTTCAATTTTATTTTCCAATCCCATTTAGGGTGTGTTTGTTAGTAGATTAGTCAAGGTTATTTTAGATTTTATAATTTGGGGATTAATTTTATTGACATGTTTGATTGAAGATGGAAATTTTAAGAGAGATTATAGGGGAGATTATTAGAGATTAAAAATGGGTAAAAAATAACCTCTCTCCAGCAAGGTTACAGGGGATTAATTTATTTTAATTATTATAGATTCCACATGTACTCTCACATAAACAAAATCTAACACTTTTTGAGAAACCAAAAGGAGCTCTTAAAAACCATGTCTTGCTATTCTTTTTTTTTTCTTTTTCTTGCCTTCTTCAACAATCTTCATTGTCTGTCAATCTTAGTCGTCTACCCCAAGGGTCCTCTCCGATCGCTTCACTGGTTTATCAAGTCATCAGTTTCATTAATCGTTGATCAATAGCTTGATCTCGATTTCACATGTGCGAAGATCCTAAGGGTGAATATGTAAATTTCTATTAATTAAGCCCATTAAAAAGCTCTTACCAAACCGCTCATCTAAATTATCTTTAATTAATTAATTTCTAATAATCCTATGTAAAATTTTAATCTCTTTTAATTTCCATCTAAAATAATCTTCAAAATAATCCTAATCTACTAACAAAACACACCCTTAATTTCCAGCGTCATAAAAAAATTTCATTATCTAAAAAGGTCATTCTTTGTTCAAACATGGCCAATTCCGTGAGGAATTTATGATTGATATTATTTTATTCAGTTATTTGTAATTGCATCTTTTTTCTTCTAAGTGTTATTTGTTTTCTGCGTGCATTTTTGTAGGTATGATTTATTGGACTAATATTGCAACTACTCTTTGTATGTTTGGTTTAGGGTTGGGCCCGGTTTGTTTCAAACCGCCGAACCGGCGGTTTTCAAACCGGCCCAAACCGCCGGTTTGGCAAACCGCCGGTTTAGGTTTGACCGGTTTAGGTTTCCGCCGGTTCAAGGTTTAGGTTTCGGTTTGGCTTTTCCGAAAACCTAAACCGGCGGTTTGGGCCCAAACAACCTTTTTTTTTTTTTTTTAAACCCAACGGCTACTAGCCGTTGGGCCCAACGGCTCTTTTAAAAGAGCCGTTGGTTTAAGCCCTCAACGGCTCATTTTTGAGCCGTTGGGGGTATAATATTAAAAAATAAAAAAAATAAAAAAAAAATAAATCCCCCCCACATTTAATCCTAATTTCCTATAAATACCCATACTCTCTTCCTCCACAAATCACACCATCTACAACTCCTCTTCTCTACTCTCTTAATCTCTTATTCTCTTATTCTCGAATTCTCGATTCCTCGTATTCTCGATATCTCGATTTCTCGTAATGGCAAACCCAAGTGATCAAATTCCCTCTTCCCAATACTTTTCTAGCACCCAAGAGAGTGAAACACAAATGCCCGACAATCCCGATGTTACCGAAGTTCCACGAAGAAGTCTCCCCCCTCCGAAAATGCTTACATCCGAAATATTTACGAAGCATTACACTAGGGGGGAGCCGGTGAACGAGTATTGTCAAGTGACATGCAACTATTGCCCGAAGGTGTACAATTGGAAGGTGAAGGGCGGCTACGGGACATTGCAAACTCACATGGAAAACGTCCATCCAGAGAAGCTCGGGATTTCACGGGGATAGACACAATTGTCCCACGGGTTTGCATCTTCTACCTCTCATTCTCCTTTATTTACATATAATCATAGTGAAGAAAGTCTAGGATTAACCGATGTTATTTGTTCACATTCATTACCGTTTTCTTATGCCGAATATGAAGAAGTTAGGGAATATAACACTAGATATCTTCAACCTTCTTTTAAACCAACTTCTAGGAAACCGTTTCAAAATTAGTTAATAAATCTTACTTAAAAAAGAAAGAAAAATTTTTCTCAAATTTGGCTAGTGATATTTGGAGTACACAATCACAACAACATTTTTACATGGGCATTACTTTACATTTTATTGATAACGCTATGTTTTTGCATAAATATGTTATTGGTTTTCGGCATTTTAATCAAAGACATAATGCACTAGGCATTGCAAGCATGATTAAAACGGTTTTACAAGAATATAATTTACAACATCGAATTTTTTCATATTCTTTTGATTATGCATCCGCAAATACCGCCGCCTTAAACCATTTGGTTGAGGATGCGGGACAATATATAAAAACTCCTTATACTCATCAAAGATGTGCATGTCATATTTTAAACTTATGTGTTCAAGATGGACTTAAGGTTTTAGGAGATATGCTAACCCCAATCAAACTTGTTATTGATCATATTTGGCATGACTCCGATTTAAGAAGATAATGGAGAAATTTATGTTTAAACAAAAATGTTCATCCTATTGCTTTTTCAAAAGATGTTGGAACTCGACTTACAAACTACTTTGTGAAGCCGTACGTTATAAAGTTTTGTTACAAGAATTTGCTTCAATTCATGTTCCTTGGTCAATTTTAGATGATGAAAATGTTTGGGAAACTTGTGCCCATATTTGTAATGTTTTAAAAACTTTTAATGATGCAACTAATACCATGAGTTTTGTTTACAATCCAACATCTCATAGATTTTTAGAAATTGCCGTTAATGTTTCCGAAGCTTTTGTAAAATGTTTTAACATACCTTGCCTTCTAGAATGTATGCTTGATATGAAAGAAAAATGGCTTAAATATTATAAAAACATTCTCATGATTTATCTTGTAACCGCCGTTTTTGATCCTAGACTTAAACTAGATGGTCTTTCCGATTTATTGACTATTTATTATGATTGTTTGTGTGTAAACTTAACACAAGAAGACTATAATGATCCTAACATCGTGCAAAAAGTTAATACCGAAATTTTAAAATTACTTAGTACATTTCAATCTAGTGCTAGCTCTTCTTCTACCGCACCTAGTCCATCTCCCTCTTCTACTACTTCATCTTCTTCTCTTTCACTTGCACAACAAGTTTTTGCTAGAAGAACAAAAACACCTAGACATTCATCTTCAAATGCGGAATATCAAGATTATCTTAACACTTGTTTCAGTTTTGATGATAATGTTGAATTTGATATTTTGGATTGGTGGAAGAGATTAGCTCCCAAATATCCAACCTTAGTTAAAATTGTACAACAAATCATGGCCGTGCCCGCATCAACGGTTGCGGTGGAGCAAGCATTTAGCCGAGGCGGGAACATTCTCGGTCACAACCGAACTCAATTGAAGCCCGAGAAGTTGGAGATGCAAGTTTGTATTCAAGATTGGATAAGGGCGGCTAAGCGGAAACAAAGGAATGCACCGGTGTACGACTCCAAATCGGATTCCAACTCCGAAGACGCCGGCACTACTTCCGAGTCCGACATCCAAAGGTAAGCGGGATTAAAAAAAAACTCGAAAGTCCGAAAAAAGGTAAGTCAAGGTAAGAGAACTACGTGGGCTTTGATTCCTCTTAATCCCGAGAGGATACGTAGGCAACCGGGAAACCGGTTCAAGCCCTTTAATTTTTCCGAGTTTTTTTTTTCAATTGATATAAATTTTTATTACTAGTTTTTATATACTAATTTTTTTATAATAATTTTTTTTATTTTTATGTAATATTAATTTATTTTTTTTAACATAATACTTTCTCTTTATTTTTTTATTTTTTTAAAAATCGGGCTAAACCGGCAAACCGACAGTTTGCCGGTTTCAAGGGCCCCGGTTTCGGTTTAGGTTTGGCCCAACCTAAACCGCCGGTTTGCAAACCTAAACCGACGGTTTAGGTTTGCAGCCCAACCCTAGTTTAGTCGCGTTACCTTATCCCTTTATAAAGTTATACAATCTTATCTGAAAGTATGACATCATCATCCAATGCTTTAATAATTTTTTTTAAAAAAAACATTGTCATTTATCTGTATAATAAGTATATTATCTTTCAAACATTATTTTAGGCGATTCCCATTCCACTGAAATAATTTACTAATTAAAATTTAAAAATTATAAATAAAAATATTTGATTTAGTAAGAAAAATAGGCATATTGATTTTTGAACGTTTTGTTAATATTTTTAAATTTAGAGTTTTGAGATTAAAAAACTATTTATGAATCATATAATTCATATTGTGTCTCCTTGTATTATATAATTTTTGCAATATTATTTCATTGTATTGTGAAGTTTAATATTAAAAAAATTAAAAAAATAATTTATGTTTTCTTAAGATAATTAAATTTTTACATTTAAGAGAAGAGTTTATGAGCCTAATATATAAGATTAACGTGCTATTTTTATTTTCAATTGGTTTTAAAATAAAATGTTGTTATACTTATGTGTTAGAGTAGGCCCAACGCACATTTATATACACACGACTTCAATCTGCGGCTCACGTTGGACTTTCACTATTTTCATAAAGATAGATTATTAAACTTGGACGTTTTTCTTAAATGACCACTTACGGTAAAGATTTGTTTAAAAATATATAAAAAGGAAATAGGCATCAACAATAAAGATTTTAACACAAAGAACATGGGTGGAGCAAATGGGAAAGTCGAAAGCACGAGAGATAAAATATATATTCTAATGTATGAGAAATATTCTATATATGTTTGAAAGCTTGTTTTCATAAGTTTACGGGAGTTTATCAAGCATATGATCCTTATAAAAGAAACACGAGTTATAAAATGAGGGTTTAAGAGTCTAATTTTATTCTAACTTATTGAATGATATATTACAAATGTAATTGTATAAAATTATATTTATATAAAAATGTTTAACTTTTCTGGTAACCTTAAACTACTTAATAAACTCCAATCTGACATTGCATATGATATACAAACAAATATATTTATATACTATTACTTAGTTATAAAATTTGACTTTTTTTTTTAATCATGATTATTGTGTGGTAAAATCCGAATATATTTAAATATTTTCCTCTTTACAAGCCTACTTTTATTACAAGCTAGTTCTATTATATTGTGTGGTGTAAAGTTGAATTATTTGATCCTATTGCCTAACACCACCTCCACTTTTGCAACAATTTTTATACACCTTTCCCGTGACCCTACTAAAACAAGTTGCTGTATCAGTTACATTTTTAGTAGGGTCGGAAAAACTATGTATTGTAAAAAATTGACCTATACCTTACAAAAAAAAAAAAAAAATTAGCCAGCTCGAAAAAATGAGATTTCTTTATGGGAAAATTTTTAATTTAGGAAAACCCAATATTTTTATAAAAAAATCAAGTTTTAATCTTTACATGTAAAAGGATGTACACTAGGTTAAGTTATTCCGCTGATCTTATTGGACCGATTGAGGTGGGTTAGAAGCTTGGAAGAGTAGCTAGATTTGTATGTTAGGCTTATGTGGCTAATACACATCTTTTACGATCCTTATCTCTTTTCGTATATAGTCGCCTTTTTATTTGTTTTGACAATTTTGCATGCTTATCGTAAAGTTCCTTAAACATGAAATCATAACAAATACATATATATTTTTTTTAATAATAGAAATCAGTTCGAAAACACTAGACGATACGTTGTATAATAGATCGAAAGGTCGAAATCATAATTAGCAAAATATTATATTTTTTATAAAGGTGCTCAATTTTGAATATTATTAATAAATAAATAAAATACGTGAGAAAGGTAGGTATTGTTTACCTAGTTAGCTAGTCATTTATTTTCTACTAATTTTGTTTTTATATGTTTTAATTGTAATAGTTGAAATAAGTAGTATTAGAAAAGATATAAAATCATTCTTTTAATTGAAATATATAGATTTTTTTTAGAAAAATAATATAATAGATGTACGTAAACTGAATGTTTTAATGTGAATTATTTTCTACGAGTTTATGTTTTTATATACTCTTCTCTAAATAGTTAGCCATATAAGGATATACTTTACGTGATACAATGGGCACAACATCGACTAATAAGAAAATTACAGGTTAAGGAAGAAAATGATATTTGAGATTAAAAAAGAAAAGGTCAAACAAATATTTTTTTAATGTCATATTAACAATTACAAGTTACAACCTATGTGGAAAATTTAACGATTAACTTCCAACCGCCCAAAAGCCATGAAAGCAAATACTGTTTACTTTTATACTGGACCGAAAATTACGATTCGATTCAGTTCAATTTGTTTGAAATAAGTTTCTGATTTATTTTTTTAATAACAAGGGTTCAATAATTATTTATATCGAGATAGTGAGAAACGGAAAATAAGTTGCGCCGCCAACTCTAATATCGACAACTAATTTTAGTATGAAACTCCACCAGTGGAGTCCATAGACAAGGGCAAACTCGGATTTGGGCTACTTTTTTAAAAAAAAAAATTCTTAGATCGGACTCAGAACGTGTACATCAATTGGGTCCAAGGTCTTGTCCATACTCGTTCGAGACGGGCTTTGAGCCGAACGGATGTGTCCCGGATATTTTTTTTTTGATAAAAACGAAAAAGATTCATATTAAATATAAAATAAATAAATTATTACGCCCTTAAACCTTACCTTAAGGTCTTATGTTCGAATCCTACTGTTCACCTCTATATTTAACATATATTATACATACTTAAATTAAATAAAATCATATTTAAAACTTTATAAAAAAAAATCAAAAACGGAATTTCGGACCGAGCTAGTACAATTGACCATACATGCCCGGTGGGATGAAATAGCGGCCCGGTCAAATTTTTTTAAATAAAAATGACATACCCGTCCGTTTTTGGGCGGGCCAACCCGCATTTACTCAAATCTACTGTAGTTCGTAGACACGTGATTCCGCTCTACCGTCCTATCAAACTTTAACACAATTTAGACCTAAATAATCTCTATAATTCAAATTCATCGAACATGGTCTTAATAAACGATTAATTACAATCTTGAAAGTCCACTTTAGCATGAGAAAGGCGAAAACACGTGTAAGAACGATAAAACTTGGCAACTTTGGGAGACTTTTGTGAAAGGCCAGCAATTTAAGGCCTTGAATTATCTTGCAAAAGAAACGAAAGGACCCTCCCCAGGTCACTTCTAATAAGAAAAAGGTGAGACCTTTAAACTAACACGAGAGATAAAACTAGAAGGTACAAGATAGTCTAAGTATAACAAAGAATATTATAATGTTTATACATAAATTTTGCGATGGACTTCACGTGGCAATCGGAGGTTGTCGACAAAGTTGGCCATTAACATTTTCTTTTTATCCAAGAGAAAAGGACATAAAAAAATGGATTATTTTTCAAAAATGGTCTATCTATAACATTTTTCGGTTTTAATAACATTTCAAATTTTCGAGGATAAACTGAGTTTTAAATTTTGTTTATATACGAATCTCTTATAAAATAATTGAGTTCAAACCGAACTCGAATAACTCGGCTAATATAGTAAATAGTAATACTATGATTTTGTTTTAGTTAAATGAACTAGGTTTTGACATGCTCATGTTTAACTCATTTTTATATGAGCCGAATCTAAATTTAACCGTGCTTAAAAATGAATTTATAATTGACTCATTTAGAATTTGAACGATATCTAGCGAAGTACGAGTAACACGGCTCATAAAACAACTATACTTGAGTACACGGATATTGTTAAGATGCTTGAATTGTCACGCACGCACACACATTCGTGTTTAATCTATTTTTTTTGGTGAAGTTCGTGTTTAATCTATAACCAAGTCCGAGTAACAACGCTATGTTCTTACAGGGTCTTACCGAATATTATATATTCGTCTTTAATCCATAGGTGCCCGTCTTCTTAGATAAATCACGATAATTTGTTACCTTTATTATTGCATATTAATCCTCTACGACATACAATTCTTCTTTTGACAGGTAAGTGAACCAAAAAAAACACTTTTTAAACTAATAATTAAAGCTCAGAGTCATTCTTAGATCTTGTTAAGATATCATATCTTTCTGTTTGTTGTTAGTTGTATATATCTGTACTTTAGTAGCTAGTCAGCACTTTATTAGCTAGTTGTTGATTGAGTTGTTACGCACAAATCTGTATTTAAACTCTTGATCAGTAAAGCAATAATCATCAGATTTACAGTCTATACAACTCTTCATGGTATCAGGCTTTTTCCTCAATTTCACTTCCGCTTAACCACTTCAAAAAAAAAATCAATGGCGACACCAGCAGCTCTCACACCTGCATCGCCCTATTACCTACATCCCTCTGATCATTAAGGCCTCTCTATCTGTCCTATCCTTCTCACTACTGAGAATTATGCAGATTGGTATATCGCCATGATTCACGCTCTCTCTACAAAGAGAAAGTTGGACTTCATCAATGGCAAACAATCAGCACCAGACGAGACCTCAGAAGATTATCCATTTTGGATAAGTGTAAACTCTATGCTACAAGGTTGGATGATGGCCGCAATTGAACCCAAATTGCGAAAATCTGTCAGTTATCTCCCCACCGCAAAGGATTTTTGGGACGATCTCAAAGGCCGGTTTGATACCGGAAATGGTCCTCGTCTTTTGCAGCTTCGGTCTGACCTAGCCAAATGCTTGCAAAATGGACAACAAGTTGCAGCCTACTACGGTCATTTAAAGAAAATATGGGACGAGATTTCATCCTATAAAACGAACGTTTGCAATTGTTCGTGCACATGCGGAAATAAAACAAAAGCAAAAGAAGAGGACGAGGTTCACCAATTTTTAATCGGATTGGATGACGAGTTCTTTGCTTCACTATGATCCACCATCGTTGCAACAGAACCTCTTCCAAAAATAAACAAGGTATATTCTATGGCAATCCAAGAAGAGCGATTGAAAACCATTGTTAAATCTCGTGAACCTCGATCTGAGGAAGTCCCGTTCGTTGTTACTCGTTCTTCTGCATCCCGCTCAAACAGGCCAGACAAATCCAAACTGTATTGTAAACATTGTTCGAAGCATGGTCACGATACCGACGCTTGCTTTAAGGTGATCGGGTATCCCGAATGGTGGAATAATGGCCGGGTGTTGCCGATCAGAAAACAGGAGCTCCACCAGCCATGCCATCATCGCAACACAAGCAAAATGTTCCCCATTCAACTGCTCCTGCTTCATCTATATCGCCATACACTGCTGCGACGACGACTGCCCTAGCCTCCTACACTACAGGAAGCTCTCTACCGGCACCCACACACCAGGACCGCCTAGATCTTGGCCCATCTATCACTGATCAACAGTGGACATCTTTGTTGACTGCACTTAATTCCTATCGTGCTCACAATACTCAAGATACGTCTTCAGGTACAATTACCTTACCTTGGATACTCGATTCAGGAGCGACTTTTAATATGACAAGTGCTCGGGCCCTATTATCCAATATTGCTTTCGTCCATGAAAGACGCATCAAATTACCCAACGGAACTATCGTTCGGGCTTCTCTTTCGGGCGACATATCTTATTTTCGGGTTGTATCCTTCAACAGGTGTTATATGTTCCGGGTCTTGCTTTCAATTTAATCTCTTTGAATCAACTGATGTTGGATATTAAATGTGTTGTTACATTAACTAATAGACTTTGTGTGATTCAGGACCGCATTTCGAGGACGGTGATTGGAGCGGGTGATGCTCGAGATGGTGTTTATTGGCTTCGTTGGATGGCACCAACCCATTTTGCCAATTTTTGCCATTCCTCGCCACTACATTCTGGTGAATTACTACATCGACGTTTTGGCCACCCGTCCTTCTCTTTACATTCAAATAATGATAATTTACGTCCTTGTGATGTTTGTTATCGTGCCAAACAACCACGAACATCTTTTCATAAAAGTGCATCTCATGTTTCTGCAATATTTGATTTATTACACATTGATATTTGGGGTCCTTATCGAGTCTTATCTACTTCCGGTGCTTGTTATTTTTTGACAATTTTAGACGACTTTTCCCGTTGTACATGGGTCTACTTAATCAGACACAAAAGTGAAATTCATCGGATCATTCCAAATTTTTGTGCCATGATCTCAACCAAATTTAATAGAAAAGCCAAAATCTTTCGTAGTGATAATGCGAAGGAATTTTTATCACTCAAAACCTTTTTTGATAAAAATGGCATTCATCATGAAACCTCTTGTGTTTAACTCCCCAACAAAATGGACGGGTCGAGCGTAAACACCGTCATATTCTAAATGTTGCCCGGGCACTCATGTTTCAGTCTCAATTACCAATCAAATTCTAGGGGGAATGTGTATTAACTTCTTGCTATCTAATCAATCGGAACACCCACAAAAATTCTCCACAACAAAAGTCATTTTGAATTATTGTTCGGTGTTCGCCCATCAATCGATCATTTACGGGTTCTCGGTTGTCTAGCATATTGCTCCCTAATCCCTCGCTCTTCAGATAAATTTCATCCAAGAAGTCGTAAATGCGTTTTTTTGGGTTATCCACATTCACAAAAGGGTTGGAAAGTGATCGACCTCGAAACTAATCAAATATTTGTAACTAGAGATGTTGATTTTTATGAAAATATATATCCTTTTTCCCTCCCTTTACAAAACAAAAAATCATCACCTAGCAATTACCCACGTCCGTCCATTTATGATGGGCCAGCCCAAGATTTTGTACAAATCCCCTCAAATGCATCCCCCAATTTCGATGATTTGCTTAACCCTACTTCGCCTCATCAACCCACCGTTCATACTTCTTCTGATGATCTCTCAAACAACCCCGTGGATTCCGCTAACAATCATCTACGCAACCATCTTTACCTGCAACAAATCCTCCGTCCAATTCCGATATTCCACAAAATATCACTCCAGTCCCTGCTCCTTCACGACGAAGTTCTCGTCTTACCACACCTTTCGTCCTCCTCAAAGATTTTGTTTGTCAAACAGCAACCCATGACTCCATATCTAGTGTCTCCGCTTCAACGCCGGCCTCAGGTGCGTCTCCTTACTCCATTGTCAATTATGTTTCGTATAACCATTTATCTCCTTCTTACGTTGCTGCAATTAGATTGTTGCATCAAGAACAGGAACCTAATTCCTATACTGAAGTGGTTCAACATCCGAAATAGAAGGCTGCAATGAACGAAGAAATGGAGGCGCTAGTCCGCAACAATACATGGCACTATGTTGATCTTCCTCCGGGTCGTCGTGCAATCGGTTCCCGTTGGGTCTATAAGATCAAACATCGATCAACAGGTGAAGTAGAGCGCTACAAGGCTCGCTTGGTCGTCCTCGGTAACAGACATAAAGAGGGGGTCGATTACTCAGAGACGTTTGCACCAGTTGCCAAGTTAGTGACACTAAAGCTATTTCTTGCCGTGGCTTGTGTTCGGAAATGGGAGCTACACCAAATGGATGTCCATAATGCATTTTTGCATGGAGATCTCACAGAGGATGTGTACATGGTGCCACCACCGGGTTATCCAAGAACTTTTCCATCACAAGTCTACAAACTACGCAAATCCTTGTATGGTCTGCGACAAGCCCCCGGAACTGGTTCCACAAACTTGCTCATTCCCTTACACGGTATGGTTTCATACAATCCTACGCAGACTATTCACTATTCTCATACCAAAAGAATGATATTATGTTGCAAGTCTTGATTTATGTGGATGACTTGATCATCACGGGGAACAATCCTTCTACAATTGCTCGCTTCAAACATTATTTGTAGAGGTGTTTCCACATGAAAGACTTGGGTCCGCTGAGATTTTTTCTAGGTATCGAAATAGTCCGTTCTGTATCTGGTTTACTGCTCAATCAAAGAAAATATACACTAGATATTTTGCAAGAGTGTGGTCTACTCGCATGCAAACCTGCGGTATTTCCTTTACAACAAAAACATGGCTTACATTTGGATTCAAGCATGGTCCTCACAGATCCAGAGAAGTACCGCAGACTTGTCGGTAGGTTGATTTATTTGACGATTACTCGTCCTGAGTTATCTTACTCGGTCCACATCTTATCTCAGCATATGCAATCTCCACAACAAGCTCATTGGGATGCTGCATTACGAGTTCTAAGATATTTGAAATCGGCACTGTCACAAGGCATCTTCCTGTCATCCGCTAGTGACTTGCTACTTCGAGCTTATAGTGACTCGGATTATGCAGCTTGTCCGCTCACAAGATGTTCAACCACAGGTTATTATATCCTTCTCGGTACTTCCCCTAATTCATGGAAAACTAAAAAGCAGGCAACTATCTCTCGTTCTTCAGCCGAAGCAGAATATCGGGCCATGGCCGTCGCAACTTGTGAGCTATTATGGCTCAAATCTGTGCTTCGATCCCTCGGTGTTTTGCACGATTATCCAATGCGTCTTTATTGTGACAATAAATCTGCATTACATATTGCACAAAATCCCGTTTTTCATGAGCGAACGAAGCATATCGAAATCGATTGCCATACGGTCCGAGATCAGCTTGTCAAGGGCACAATCAAAACATTCTTTACCCGTTCGATTGATCAACTAGCAGATTTGATGACTAAGGTAGTTGGTCCTCTTCGGTTTACCTATCTACTCTCCAAGCTCGGACTCGCTCAATAACGTCTCCGGCTTGCGGGGTGTGTTAAGATATCATATCTTTCTGTTTGTTGTTAATTGTATATATCTGCACTTTAATAGCTAGTCAGCACTTTATTAGCTAGTTGTTGATTGAGTTGTTACGCACAAATCTGTATTTAAACTCTTGATCAGTAAAACAATAATCATCAGATTTACAGTCTATACAACTCTTCAGATCTCGAGATAACAATTTTGGACTTCTCGGTAGACTTACCATAAATTCAAAAAATTCTACTCTGAAAAAATCTCACATGAAACTATTTGTGTAATATATTGATCGAACTGAAATACTCATCAAAATGATGTTACATTGTTTACCTCTTTCAGTATTTCTTATTCAAGTAAAATGGACTCATCCATTAAATCTTTTTCTTATAAAAGATAAAATAAAAGAAATGGAGCATGACAACACAATTGACATGTCTAATGACCCACCATCCTTTATAAGGTACAGTTTGATGAATGATGAGGAGCCTTTTTGCGTCGTCATTAGCCTCAGGTTTGCTATCTTCAATTTGCATGTAAACACAAAACTGGATTTAGGGTTGATATGATAGCAATATATTATAATCATGTCATTATGCCAATATATAGTTAAAAGCAGATTCATGTTTGATGTTTCTAGATGGTCCCCATTATGGCATTATCATCAGCGTTAATCATCTATTACACTTGGATTAACGTTGAGGAAAGCGGGAGCTTATCGAATGAACATCAAATCATTGTCAACGTGTCCCTTGGAAAGTTGGAAATATGTATATTTTAACTAAATAAAAAGTGGAGGTGCGGGGAATCGAACCCCGTGCCTCTCGCATGCGAAGCGAGCGCTCTACCATATGAGCTACACCCCCAATCTGATTATCTGAAACACAGATATAAACTAATAACAGTAGACTCTGCTAGGCTATATCAAGTTTATCAACAGACCAATACGCTATAAACTCGAACTTTAAGAAAAGTTATATATACTCAAAAAAATGATACTCAATCGAAAACCAGAAAACTATGAGCTTTTTTGTTTTAATTGCACCCGATGATATAAAACCTCATTCATAATAGTGAACAGAAACTACTCACTTCCCTTACGTAGACTCAACAAGAAGTTCAAACACCATCTTGTATATCCATATTAAAGCAAACACCATCTTGTATATCCCTATTAAAGCAATCAAGATCTGTTGTATCACTGATACATATATTCCTCTCATGTGATATTTTAAAGCTAAATAAGAAAATATAAAAATAATAGTGTTTTACAAAAAAAAATATATAAAAAATAACAATTTTACCAATCACGCAATAAGGATATATATTCCTCTCATGTGATATTTTAAAGCTAAATAAAAAATATATAATAATAGTGCTTTACAAAAAAAAATATATAAAAAATAACAATTCCACCAATCACGCAATAGGAATACAAGGATACATAAAGTGAGTGATACAAGAGATTTAACCGATATTAAAGAGCGTTGTTGAAGCATATATAGTAATCTCATATGAGTTCATTTCGAAGGATTTCAACCAGCAAATCCAGATATAGAAGCTTCTTCTTTCCTAGCTTTATGGGATGGATAACTCAACGACCACGAAAGAATGAATGGATCTAAATGATTCACAACACCAAATACAAAAAGTTGACCTAAGTTTTTACTTTTTTAAAAGCAGTGACATGCAAGAACTTGTGCTTGCTTGTAGAAATTGTATATTACACATCATTGAGAACGTTGAGGATAAAAAGCAAGGAAGAACTCTGCTGTATAAGTGTTTGAAATTGCTTCATAACACTGCCACAAGAAAACCAAACAACACAGTAAAAACCCAACATGTTTGTAGGTTCTACATCAACTTCAGATCTTTGGCCACAGCATTTCATAGCTTGCAGATTCGGACCTCTAAGTGCTCTTCATCATTCGTTTTTGACGAATTAGTACTGAAATCTTTGACCTCTTCCCCAAGCCTGCCTCTGTTGAATGGGCCCTGTCCTCTGGTTTACAACTTTGTTTTGGTGCCCGAATGTCTGCTTTCTTTGCTCCTTCATACTTGCAAATAGGGAATCCAATGTCTTGGGCACTGTTTGTTGCTGTGAGAGTGATTGTTGCTGTTGCTGCTGCTGCCTTTGTTGTTGTTGGCGCTGCTGTTGTTGGAACCGTGGCTGCAATTTTATAACTTGATTACTATTCAGGATTTGACGAAAACATCCAAGACAGATAACTTGGATTACATAATACAAAAGACAGTGTTTAGAGTTGTTTTTCTTTTAATTTCTCTTTACACCCTTGTTTGTTGTTCATGGACTTCATGAAAATATATTGCCTTGCTATTAACATGTGTTCATTTCCTATATTAATGAAAGTTTACTTGCATAATAAAATATAAAAACAATGTACACAGTGAAACTGAGGCTACAATTTGATTACTTTATTTGGGATTTGATGAAAACATCAAGGAGCTACGTGAGATTGTATCACTATAAAACCCTTTGCTTGCTTGCATATGAAAATAAATGATGGAAATGGAACCGGAATTCTGAACATGTGCACTTTAGTTCCTTGTACTTTTTTGAGATATAATCATACCTTCACGACAAGGCCTCTAGCAGGTGCATTCACTTGACGATTCACAGGTGCACTAGCCCTGCAGGAATTCAAATATACAGTATTGGAGATATAAGAAATTATGAAAGGGTGGGAACAACTACCAGCAGAGTTCGCAGAAAACAGCCATCTGAGACGAAAATACCACCATCCTTTGTTGAATGGCCCCAATAAATTAAAGTATGCATGCTTGTGACAAAAGTATTAAACACAGACCATATTTTAGGAAAAAGATAATCTGTTTGAAGAAGAGTAAAGGCCACTGCAGCAAGAATATCTGCACTCTTTCACCATATTTTAGGTAAAAGGGAATCGGTTTCAAGAAGAGTAAAGGCCACTTGCAGCAAGAATATCTGCGCACTTCCACCAAAGAAGAGGAGGTTGTACACTGAACCATGGAATGGAAGACTCTTAGACCATGCAAGAGATCACATTAGTGATCTTGGCATAGTCAACTAATGCATTAGATAGTTACTCTTGGCGAATAGAACTCTAGATGTAATCAGATCCTTAGATGGGCAATAATCATATAGCTCCATCAATCACTACTAGTCCAGCAATATGCTAAAGAACTGACTTGCAGCAGCCTTCAATGCAGATGAAGTCCAAAAAATTCCATGCCACATTGCTAACAGGATTGTACAAATTGGTCACAAGTCATAGCATAAAGCATGCACATCTGGCCCAAGCCTCAGTAAAATTCCAGGTTCGGAAAACTCTTTCCTAAAGCTGAGTTACATTGACAACAAACCAAGCCTTGGATATCCCGCGTTCACGTTGCAAATGACTAATCAAAATTATTTTGTTTCACAGCAATGGCTGAAATTGGGTCGAAAAGATCCTAGACAGGGCAAGCTTATGATGCAAATAAACAGAAAATGACCATAGAAGTTGATTGATACTGTTACACCACATTGGATGATTTTTGCATTCTACAATAGATGGGCAAAATGTAAGTAATTGGATGACAACATACTGCCTTTTGTGACTTCTGCTTGAGTATTAGGATATTTTTATCCAAACAGCTCAATGAAAAGCCTTCACAACACCAAAAGCAACACAAGCAGCTCAACAGGGAATACGCAACCAAGTATCAGGACCTTAGTATAAAACCACAAGCAACAAGCAACTACAGAGAATAATGAGCTTCAACTACTAGCTGAGAGTAGGTTGCTTCTTCATATACAGGCTAATCCACAAGAACAATCCTGAACCCATATTCATTTCTTTGGACATAATACCAGCACCTCTTACTCTCTAACATCCCATATCCACCGTTTTCTTAGAACCTTAAGAGATCAAAGAAAATAAGTCACTTCATCCAATAATACTTATCCCCACAAAACCACCAAACCTAACAATACCATCAAGGGCAAAATGAAGTATAAGGTTCACGTTACTTCAACTTCAGTCATCCAAGGCCCGCCTTGTGTAAAGATAACAATGGAGCATAGCATAGTGAAGTCTAACTGTAATCTTCAACTTCAGACTGAAGGTCCACATGCAGACATATCAATAAAGCATATAGGTATATTCAAGTCTAATTTGATTCCTTTTTCTCCTTCTGTGGTGTACTACTGTATTGATTCAGGGATCAGCACATTCAACAGGCTGTAACTTGATCAAATTTCAGTTATGAACTTATGACCCATCAAACACTCCGAGCAACATGATAGACTTTATAGGTAAATAAGTAGAGGAGAACATTTGCATCACAAGTTATATCGCCAAAGTTTACCTGCCATCGTTACAGAAGGTTTTATAGGTTTTTGATTTAATAAAACTAGAGGGGACAAAATGACGAAAAATCCAAAACATATAAAACTAACAGAAAAGAAGGCAAATTTCATGCAAATGCAATACCTTGGTCTGTTCCAGTTGCCTGTCCTATTCTTGTTAAAAGCCCTGTTCCTCATTGGAGCCACTGCTGCATTTTTGGCAGCCTCAGATGCCATAGGGAATCTGTTCCCCTGAAAAGTTGTCCTTCTCTGGGCAAGGACTCCCTACATAAACCGTTATATGTTCACCTTTGATATTCACAGAGCCATAGTATCAACTACTTAGAACAACAAACACGATATCACCAATTCCTACCTGCCTAAGAGAAGACCTAGAGTCCATATATTGACGAACTTTCTGTGATTTATTCTGTGCTCCATCAACGTGTTTGCGGCTTTTGTTCTGCTGCATACATGTATATAAATTAGCCAAAATCACAAAGTGTCAACTCATTTAACAAGAACAAAGATGTATCACAGAAACCTCACCGCAACCCTTTGCTTCTTAGATTTGATTGGTTTATCTTTAGACATCTTGATGATATCATCTGAATCAGATAAAAAAAACAGAAGAATAATTAAGATATAAAAAAATCTGAGTTTAACTTTGAAGACAACAGTCTAAAGAGAGCACCGTTGAGATACCTAATGACATGTCCACCTTTTTCTCAGTGAACGCAATCGACTCAGTTGTCAGTGTCGGAGCAGACATCTACAATAGAGTTTGACAGCGTTAGCACAAGGCTAAGCACACTTAATGACTTCGAAAGTTAAAACAAATAGCAAATACAACGCATAAAACAAGAGCCGACTCTAAAATGAAGCTCACATCACAAATAGCGATTCTTGACATAATCCTTCAACCTCCATTATATCTTACATAAACTAGACACAAACAAATACATGAGAGGAAACAGATATTTCGTTTCCAGCATGAAATCATCTTCGAAGAGATGTATCAACAGACATCCAATTATACAAAATCAATTCTTCGAAGTGCCTATGAACCAAGAATAGTTCCCAAGTTCCATGGAAAATCAATCCGATTCAATCGAATTCTAAGCCCTAGGACGACGGTTTTTGCGGTAGAATACAATACCTAAAGAGTGGACACCAAAAAGAGAGAAGAGGGAGGAGTACCTTCGCGTAGATGAACAACAAAGGGCGTGAAACTTCAACCGAAGATCAACAGCTGAGCTTCAGATATTAGGGTTTGGACGAGTCTCTCTCCCTAAAAACAGTAAACAGATCTTTTCACTGGTTGGGAAAAAGATCGGGATGATTAATGAAGACGACTCCCACAAAGGACAAGGACATGAAAGAAGACGATTCTACCCTTACACGACTTGCTATTTACGTGCGCGTCACTGAGTAGGTCCGTGGTCCGCAAGCTAAGATGTTTTTGGTAAAAGGTATATGTTCTGAAATGGCATGTTTTAATATGAGTATTTGGAATTAAGGGCATGTTCGGTGAAGCGAGTTTTTTCGGTAGTTTAAGTTTTTTTGGTAATTTAAGTTTTTTCGGTATATTTTTGGGTAGAGTATTGAGTAGTTTTGTAAAATATGAAAATCTAACTAAAAATCTAAAAAGTGTTTGGTATGTGGAGATTTATGGGTAGATTTTTATGGTAAAATTACCAAAAAGGACACGTTTTATAAATATAATAAATACTTTCCAATTTAAACAAGGTTAAAATTGTCTAATTTTTAAGAAAACTCTACAAAAAGCTATGTTTTGTAGCTTTTTAAAAATCTCTTCAAAAAGCTTTCGAAAAAGCTAAAGCTAATGAATAAGCTCCCTTACCGAACACCGTGTAGTTTTCTAAAAACGCAAGGCTTCATCAAAATCTACCTAAAAAGCTACGCCGAACAGGCCCTAAATGTCAATAATCAAAAGATCTTATGCGCAAAGCACCACAAAAACCTCAAAATGAACGCGCTCTACGCGCCACCCTGGCCAACTCCCTTTCGTCCCCAAAACCTCAAAAAATCGAGAAAAATCCCCAAATCTCATATCTATCTTCCGCCTCAATTCAGCCTCTCAGATGGCTCGTCAGACTATAAAGCTTCTCTTGAATCTAAATCTCTCTACCCTAAACTGCTTAATGTTGGAAACAAAGTCATCTCCCATTGGATCTGGAAGGAAATACCTAGAGAAGTTGACGAAGTGCTTCTCACAAAAATTACAGTCAAAATAAAGGCAATAGCAAAGCAAGCAGAAGATCAGATCACTCCTTATGGCGGACAGGAGTTGGCACGGTTGTCGCGATACATTGTCGATGGCCGGGAGGAGCGAGTCTGAGTAGTTTCAAGTTCTTTAAAACCATTAGAGAGCCGAGGAGTTATCCTAGACTTAGTCGGGTTACTAGTTGCACAAGACCTAAGTTCTGACTTGGTTGTTGCAATTACCACTTGGATTCTTCCGAGAACTGTCCGAGAACTCCGACCAAGATTGAAAACATACAACTTCATATTCAGAACCATAAAAAGGTGTTATCTAACCTATCTCCTTGCTTGTTGGTGCTTGAACGAGCCTTTAAGAACTGTACTTCTGAGAACGAAGGTTGAATATGAAAATGAAACCACCAAAATCATGGTCCTATGCAATTCCATCTCCACTGTTTGGCATAACTTATGCGTCATATGCTACGACAGATCCATTACTTGCTTCAATTAGGATCTTTGAACTCTGATGTGTTATTAGAACTTATGATTTATGTTCTTTGGGATTGGTATGTTGTTGGGGATTCTTGCCCCATGCCTTATAAACTGAAGAATCAAGAATCCATCCATGTCTGCCAACCAATTGATAGGAATGATAACGAGACCACTGATTGCATTACTAATTTTCTAACAACCAATTCTATGAGAGTTAAGATGATTATAATGCATATGCCTGTGACAACCTCCTTGCAATTTTATTTAACCACTGTTAGGGAGGTAGAACCTATGAGTTTCGATTTAGCTCATAAGAAATGCACTCCAGATGACCAACCCGATAAGTCCAAAATTATGGCATCAACGTCTTGTATTATAAGAACTCTATATAATCAACATCCTTGTTGTCTGTATTATGAAATTAACTTTGAATTGGCTGCTGGTCTAATGGCAGGGAACATGTACCGGAGACCAATACTCAAGAAAACGAGTGGAATCAATGTAAGCATATGCATAAAAATGACCCAAAATGACAAGCAGGAGGCCGCAAAAACAAATGTAAACACATATCCGAAATGTGAAGTCAGGAAGCAAGAGCAGACAAGGGATACTGCATACAAAGGTCAGGGGTATGAACCAACAAGTCTGAATAAAACTTATCCTCAATCGAGGAGGAATCTGAACAAATATAAGAATTGTATGTTTAGTTCTCTGTATGAACGACAAAGCCAACCTTGGGCATATGATGTAACCTTGGGCATATAAGAATTGTATGTTTAGCGTGTCTTTTCATAAAGCACCAAGTACACATGATGTACCCGAAAATTACAGCACAGACAAAAGATCTATGTTACTAGCAAAAGAGGTAGGAACAAAGGGTAAACTACCACCCAAATCAAGAAATATGGATAAATGAAGATTGCCTTCTAGAACTGTAGGGGAATGAGGAAGAATTTTTTTTTTGACCGATCTGAATCTCACGTGCAAAAACGAATGCATCCAAATCATAATCTTGGGAGAAACAAAGATTAATTGTGAACCTGACGAGATACTATGGAGAAATGCTGGGTTTGATAATATTTTATTTATCCCTGCTATGGGTCGCTCTGGGGGGCTCTGTATGCTATGGAAAGAATACCAATTTCGAAATGAAAAAATCGAGATCATTAAAACTCACAACAGATGTATTCAAATTAAACACATAAATTTTACCACATTATTTGAGACTTACATTTTCGGAATATACGCACCACCGAACGAACAATGTAAGGAAGAATTTGGGCTTACCTATCAACAGAAATTAGATCGCTAAGCAAGCCAGTTATAGTCATTGGTGATTATAACGAGATCCGAAAGGCCACCGATAAGATGGGCGGTGCCACCATCGCTAATAACAAATTTGATAGACTAAACAATTTTGTTGATCAATGCAATCTCAGTGACATTTTTACCAAAGGAAACGAATTTACATGGAGGAAGAGAAGTGATGGTATCCACAACACTTATGAGAAGTTGGACAGAACTATGGTATCGGGAAGGGTCTTGCAAGAATACCCTGAAATATATACAAGAAACTTAGCCTTTACATCATCGGATCATTGCATTATCACAATCGAATTACAAAAGATGACTCCAAATTTTAAGAATAGACCATTCAGATTCGAATCAATGTGGATGAAACGACAAGATTGCGAAATTCTTATTAAACAAACGTGGAGAGCGCGCTACGGTGGAACTCATATGTTTAACCTCGTGAAAAAGACAAATCTTTTGAAACATAAGCTCAAACAATGGAGTCGAGAAAATTTTGGGAACATTAATAAACAACTTAAAGTTGTCGATAAACAAATCGAGCTAATGCAAAAGAAGTTGTATACTTCATTTGATCAACAAGCGAATGATAAAATAAATAGATTATCTAAGAAACGAGAATGCATTCTGGACTACTAAAATAAATATTGGATGCAGCGAGCCAAAACCACTAAACTCCGTTGAGGAGATATAAACACGAAATTCCACCACAGAAAAACTACTGACAGAAGAAATAAGAAAATAATAGCTAGCATAACTAGAAATGATGGCACTATTATATCTAAGGACAACGAAATTAATGAGGAATTCACAAACGATTACAAGGCCCGTTTCAGTGCCACAAACATTGATCAGCGAAAACTCCAAGAACTAGGACAGGTTATCCAACCAGAAATTACACACGAAGAAAATATAGAACTAACAAAACCCTTCTCTTCAAAGGAGATTAAAGATGCCTTATTTAATATTGGTAGTGATAAATTTCCAGGACCGGAAGGAATGCCAGCTGGTTTTTATCAAAAGTATTGGCAAATTGTTGGACCAGATGTCATCAGAGTTGTGAAGAGCTTCTGCAGATCTGGGAAAATTCTCAAACAGTTGAATCACACATTCATTGCTCTATTGCCAAAAGTGGACAACCCATCAACAACATCTAACTATAGGCATATAAGCTTATGCTCGACAGTTTACAAAATAATTGCAAAAATTCTAGCATGTAGACTAGGTCGAGTCCTACCAAAACTAATCCACCCACTACAAAGCGCCTTTACAAAAAGTAGGTCAATACATGATAACGTTCTCATAGCTCATGAAATTTTTCATGGATTTAGATCCAAGAAAGGAAAAGAAGGCTATATGGCCATAAAACTAGACATGGAAAAAGCGTATGATAAAATGGAATGGAACTTTCTAAAAGAGGTCCTCCAAAATTCGGATTTAATGAGAAATTTAGGAGTTGGATCAACGAGTGTATTACGACTGTATCGTACTCGATACTAATAAATGATTCCCCAACAAGTATCATTGTACCCCAAAGAGGAATCCGACAAGGTGATCCATTATCCCCACTCCTATTCAATCTCGGAGCTGAAATTCTAGCCAGAAATATACAAAAATTAAGCAGAGAAAACCCGAAGACAATCGGTTTTCCCATTACGAAAAACGGCACAATTATACCATTCCTAGCGTTTGCGGATGATATTATTATTTTTACTAAAGCAACAACGGATGCTAGCAATAAGATTATGACAGTTCTTAGTGACTATTGTAAAGTTTCGGGTCAAGTTATCAACTATCATAAAGCCTCATTCCAAACATCTAACAATGTTGAACAAACACACAAAAGAAGGATACAATCGCTCCTTGGTATTAACTCCTCCAAGAGTATCGAACATTACTTAGGATGCCCTATTGTGAATGGAAGGGTAAATAAAGATATCTTCAGCACTGTTATCCAAAAATCAAAACAACAACTAACGAAATGGAAAGCAACGTCACTTTCGCAAGAAGGAAAGGCAACCTTAATAAAAGCAAACCTAAATGCAAAATCGAGCCATCTTATGCAGGCCTTTATGTTACCAACAAGTATTCACAACGAACTTGATAAAATTAACAGAAATTTCTTTTGGAATAAAGGTCCTAACTTCCGACCACTCATCAGCTGGGACAAAATTTGTAAACCGAGATCCTTAGGAGGCATAGGGATCAGAAAAGCTGAGGATATGAATAAAGCACTTCAAATGAAGCTACTATGGAAAATCATGGCAGAACCGGATAATGTTTGGGTAAAAATAATAGATGAAAAATACCTCCGTGGACAATGCATTTGGAACTATGAATGCGAAAATAACACTTCTTGGCAATGGAAGAAATTGAACAAACTCAAAGAGGAATTCAACAAAGGCCTAAGATGGCGAGTAGGAGACGGAAAAACAATAAATTTCTGGAAGGACAAGTGGTTGCTGGAAAAACCACTATTAGAGCTAGCATATGACAAATCCAACATAAATCCCTCAGAGACGGTTAATGCATTTATCTCTGAAGGAAAGTGGATGCAACACAATGTTGAACAACTAAGAACAATACTCCCAAGTGACATTGTCAATAGAATTAAGACTATAATCTCCCTATAAAAAATATTAGAGATAGAGTATACTGGCATGCTAACATGGACGACTGGTACTCGACAAAGTCAGCAATGGAAATAATAAAAAAACGGAAAGTGGGTGTGATTGAAGACAAATCTTGGATATGGAAAATGAGCATAATACCTAAAGCCAAAAACTTCTTGTGGAAGTTAGCCCTAAATGGCATTCCAACAAAAGATAATCTTGACAAACAAAAAATCCCGAGGTAGTAATGCATTGCGTGTTTTGTAATCATCACACGGAGAACGCTAATCACCTTTTCCTTGAGTGTCCATGCACACATCAAGTCATAGACAACGCTAAAATATCAGAACTAATTAATGAATGCGATATTTCGGCTCAAAACATTTATGATTCTCTAATTCAAATAAAAGAAGCGTTATCCCCTTCAGAACTCAGACAACTGATTATGATTTGGTGGAACATTTGGATGGCCAGAAATCAAATTATCTTCCAAAATAAAAAACCAGCCCCAAATCTGAAGCAATTAGCTTTAAAGCAAATTATTGAATGGGATGAAGCTAATATCGAACCAAAGGATAAATCTCCTCAAACAAAATCTAGAAGAAAAAGTAAAAACATCAGATGGTAGAAACCAAAAGATAACTTTGTCAAACTAAACTTTGATGCATCTAGAAACAATAACAACCAATATGCGTTCGGTTATATCATACGTAATAACTCGGGTTGTCCTTTGGTTACAGGAAAAGGAAGATGCAATGCTGAGTCAGTCCTTGAGGTAGAAGCCTTTGCTCTTCGGGAAGGTCTAAAGAAGGCCACACTGATAGGAATCTCATCAATCGAGATAGAAGGCGACAATCTAATGCTCATCAATGCAATAAATCGGTCTTGGACCCCCCATTGGGAGACGGATATGATCATATCTGATATATCTGTCTTGATCTCGAGCTTCACACAATCCAGTGTCATTCACATCTTCAGGGAAATCAACATGGTAGCTGACAAACTCGCTTTTTATGGTCACACAACTTCAACAGGAGATGAGGAGCTACCCGATGATGTTGTTTACCTCATCCGTTTGGATGCCGTAGGTCGGTTGGTCTCTATGAGATGACCCACCTACTTTCCTTACCTTGTATCAAAAAAAAATAAAAAATATAATAGTCCCATCTAATTGATAATATCTAACAACTCAAAATTATATTTTTACTAACTAAATTTACTAATAAATAATCTTTTTGAAAAATATGTACTTAGTTAAAAGAACTATCAATTCTATCTTATTCGATAATTTAATAAAACACAGTTCTATATAAATATTAGGTTAAATGAGAAAGTAGGTTTTTTTTGTAAAGAAGAGCACTAAGAGAGCTCATTCTATTATCAAGGGATAAAATATAAGCGCAAATTGGTAATTGCAAGGTAAACCCAACCCAAAAGAAAATCCTAAACCCAAACCCTGAACCGAACTGAAACCCGAGCCGACACTGAACCGAACCGGAACCCGAGCGACCCTAAACCGAGCCGGAACCCGAACCGAAACCCCGAACCGGAACCTGAACCAGAACCTAAATAAATCCTATTTTTACTCTTTGGAAAATAATAAAAATTTACTTAGTAGGTATTGTTTCTATATATATATATATATATATATATATATATATATATATATATATATATATATATATATATATATATATATATATATTATAATAAATGTGTGATAATCTTTTTACAAAATTCATATTATGTGGTTTAATATGTTAATTATTTACATATAGTCATTTTAGAAAAATATTATAGTTATATTATTGTTATAATAAATAATAATTTTAAATATAAGTCACGAAATACTTGTAAAATGAGTTTAATTTTTGAAAATTATTTCGGAAATAAACTTGTAAATTGCATTGGTCGACCCAATTTGACAAAAAAGGACTTAAGGCTCGTTCAATAAGTCGGGAGTTATTAGCGATGAAGTTGAGAAACTTGAGATTGAAAGTGAAAATGAAGATGAAAAATGAGAATTAATTTAAAGGGAATGAAATGAGCTATTTAGTTTTAGTGTTTGGTGTGAAGAGAATTATCAAAGGTGTGGAGATAACTACTTATGGGTAAATTATAAAAACGGGTACAGTGTAATAAAAATTGTGACAAGAGCCCATGATATGACATGCTTTGGCACATAATTCTCCATTCAAAGACCATTACAATACTACTTTCTCCACTCATGCCCCGTTACCCCTCCTCCGAGCCAAAAAAGCAATCCATCAAAATTCTCAACCTACACCACATAGAACTCGAAGCGGAAGTAAGTTACCAATCAAAGACAGTTTCTTCACACATAACTCGAATTGGAGTCACAATTGAAGAAGGAACATCAATCGGTTTGAGATATATTTTTGGTTTGAGATCTCTTTTTGAAGGCAAAACTCGAGTCAGAGTCGCAATTGAAGATAAAACATAAATCCAATAAAATTTTCATGCCCATTATAACTCCTCGGTTTTAATGCTTTTAGATATTTTCTTAGATTTGTTATTGTGTAGTAAGAAGCTACCAATTTAAAATGAACTCAAATCAAAGAGAAGAAGAGGTTTTAGAGTTTGTTGTTGTGTACCAATTAAAGACAAAACTAAAATCCCTTGTCTAGTTTTTGCTATGTTAGAATAGGGAGGGTAAAATTGTGATCGTGTTTGTTCATCCTCATAACTTGGCATCCTCATGTTGACGAGTTTCCCATTTATTACCTTAACTTTCAATCTCTTCTTTCCCCTTTCAATCTCATAAATTACTCTGCCGACCGTTAAATATTGGTTGAAGCTAGATCGAAGAATTTTGATAATCTTCAATTTTATCCTTTTCATGTTGGTTATCGAACGGACCCTCGACCTTAGTTTCATTTTAAAGTTATACCAAACATCTAAGGATGCGTAGAGTCTTATGACCTTCAACAAAAAAAAAATATTTAAAAATAAATTATCGTATTTTTATTCTAATTATGAACCATGGTAAAAGAACTAGGGCTGTTAATTTGGTCCGGTTCCATCAGTTACCGTTGGAACCGAACCGAAATTTGGCGGTTCGGTTCCTGTGCTTATTTGTTAGAAAATTTTGGAACCGGACCGTTTAATACGATTCCGGTTCCGGTTCCGGTTCCAAGTAAGTAAAAATAAGGGAACCGTTTAAGAACCGTTTAAATGCGGTTTCGATTCCGGTTCCGGTCCGGTTCCTGTACTTATTTGATTTTCAAGGCTTTTTTTCTCCCTTGAGACTATGCGAGGGTCAATATGTACAGAATTGTGAAAATTGGTTATTTTTGTGACCTTTTATTGGATAATGAGTTGTGTTTTTATATGTTTCCTTCTACTTTTCACTTTTACTTTCATCAAGTATTCAAACGATTCCAAACTATTCGGGTTCCAAACAGTTCAAGATGGTTCCGGTTCCGGTTCCAAACGGTTTTGTACGTTTCTGGTTCAACCCGGTCCGATTCCATACGGTTCTGAAATTTCTTAAACGGTTCCGGTTCTGGTTTAAAAAAACGGTTCCTTAAACGGTCCGGTTCTAAACGGTTCCGACAAAAAAATATAAGGGAACTAAACCGTTTACCTTAAGCGGTTCCGATTCCGGTTCCATAAAAAAATACGGTTCAAGAACCGTTTACAACCCTAAAAAGAAAAGTCAAAAGCAACTAAAACATACCAAGAGCCTCAACGTTATAGACATTGTGTTTGTGTACATTATTCATGGTTGTGTAATGTTTGTTTGTAGGATGATCAATATTTACCCTACGGACCAATAGTCAAATAGTTACATAACAATAACCAATATAAGAAATTTTAAACAAATCACTACCCCCAAACTAATCTACTATATTACTAAAAAGGGGGTCACTTGGCATCTCTACATTAACACACCTTAAAAATTTCCATTAGACGATCTCACATGATGACACCTCTTTATTTTTTCTTTTCTAAATGTCATCTTCATATTGCATCACCTCATTATTTATAATTCTATTTTTTGTTATATGAGATTGTGCTAATAGTAGTTAAGATATTAATATGTAGGATTTTTTTTCTCTTTCGGTGTTTATTAAGTATTGTCTTTTCCTCTTGATATCCATAATTCTAAAAAATTTCTCTCGGTACCCTCTTAGTTTAGACCCCATTCCTTTCCCTGACCTTTTTAATTATTCAGTTATTTTAAAATAACTCTCATTACAAAAACTTGATAGGGAAATAAAATTAACTTATTTTAAAGCGAAAAAAGAAAGAAAGAACATGGATTTCTTTTCTCTAGTCCATCTTCTTTGCCTCTCTTGACCGGATGAACAACAAACCCACCTTTTTGAATTTTATGTCAAACAACTACATATACAACAATAAAAGAGAAAGTTCCCACATGTGATATAGGGATAGCCGTATGGTTGCCTTGATCTTTCAACACCAAGACCTTAAATGAATAGGGAAAGGGAAAGAGGCGTGTAGTAGAAGAATGGAGGAATGATCCGGTGATGGGGATGAATCGTAGCTGGATAGATCTGGTCTATTTGCTTGAAGCAACTGAGAGCACACTAGGAAAGTTAAGGCCCTAACGCACAACTCATAATGATTGAAGAAACCTTCCAGCTATAATCCCACACAGAGGGGAAGACGATTGTCCCCAAAGCATGAGAAGTCGCCTGAAATTGAATTGAAAATATCAACTTTAATATCCAAGAAGGTATAACCCAAAACAGTCCAAGCTGCTTGTTTGAACGTGATTCCATCCGTTCAGGTTTGAATAGGATTCTACCTATTCGTTCTCGATTCCGGAGAAGTAAATACTGAAAGTATTCGAAGTTTTTATTTCTTGAATTGAATGCTAAAAAAACGTCTAGCCTAGGGTTTACAAAGGATAGATCTAATCTATGAACCAAATCTAATATCGAGCCTAGACTAAAATAAAAGATAAGATAAGATCAAATCTTAAAAAGATATGATCATATCTAGGGCTAAACTAACAAATCTAAAAGCACAAAAACAAATAATTAAAAGCAATCCCATAATAATTAAAATAAGTCCAAATATGAGATGAAAATAAAATATGGGTGAATTTGGTAAGTGTGTAGGTTTTTTATCAAGAAAACAAAGTGTGTAGGCAAAATTTTATAGAAACACTAAATATGCACTTTCTATTTGTGAAGGAACCCAATGTTATACTCTGTTACCCAACCTTGTTACCCAACGTTGTTACCCAACTTTGTTACCCGATTTTAATACCCAACGTTCTACATCCAAATTCACTTATGTTACCCAACTTCGTTGTTACTCGATTTTATTACCCAACGTTCTACATCCAAAATCACTTATGTTACCCAACTTCATTGTTACCCGATTTTAATACCCAACGTTTGATATCCAAATTCACTTCGGTTACCCAACCCCGTTGTTACCCGATTTTAATACCCAACGTTCTATATCCAACTTCACTTCGGTTACCCAACCTCGTTGTTACCCGATTTTAATACCAACGTTCTACATCCAAGTTCACTTCGGTTACCCAACCTCGTTGTTACCCGATTTTAATACTCAACGTTACATATCCAACTTCACTTCGGTTACCCAACTTCGGTTACCTAATGTTCACCTCTTTCGGCTCGTTTAACAACCCTATTCAAATACCTTGTACCCCGTGAAATCATTAACTTTTAGTCGAATCGGAAAATTATATGTGAATATCTTATAGATTATTAATATCCGATCATAATTTATTGAGTTTTGTCAGTTTGGATAACTACACGTCAATATTCGGGTTATCCGTTAATCCTTTACCTAACATATTGGATAACTACTTAGGACCCATTTAGTTTTAATTCCGGAAACAAAAACATAATGAAAATGAATCTAATCCATATACGAGAGATGCATAAACTCTATGGAAAACTCTCATAACTACTTAGGACCCGTTTGGTTTTAACTCCAGAAACGAAGACGGAATGAAAATGAATCTAATCCATACACCTTGTTCATGACATTTTTTTAGAATAATTCCATGTGTTTAAAGAGTTAGAACCTCTGTTACTGATATACTTGTTTTACTAGCTAAATTAGACTTGCAAGAATCAGTAAAAATACCAAACATAAGGGAAACAACTAAAGATAATGAAAGTTAAGAAGCATATTATAACATTCTTCCATAACATTTGGGAGACTAATCACATGAAACTAGTATTTTAGACCAGCAAAGGCAAAAAGGTTCCAAGTATTGGCTACAAACGATTGTAAAAGAGAACTCCAAACTGATTGGGTCCTTGAATCCAAACCACATGGAAATAGAATCGCTAGAGCCATTGTTAATAGGCACATCTACTTGATCTTCTTCTTCGGCCTCAACTGCAAAGTCAAATAACAAAGACATATGAAAATATGATCAAGGGGATCCTAACAGGGAGATAGCATATTTACTAATTGCAGTTGTATGCACATGAAGACACAAAGCTACTATAATTAGTAGTATTGCCTGGAAAGTGCCAATTAATTGATGTACAGCGAAGAGCTTCTTAAAATAGCTGCTTTTACACAATTTCATCTTCTCCCCCTTCTCATTTTCAAATCACAGTTGTTGTGATCTTTCAACGAGTTACTTCAGAAATAGAGAGAAGAAAAGAAGACAAAACGTTTTGTGGTTTTGCTGCACAAACCTTGCAGCTAGGGTTTTCAATATACTTTATACTTTGGTGGATAATGAATACAACCCTACACCTATCTATTTATAACCATAAATAGATAGAATCCTCTATAAATAGATAGAATCCTACAAATAGATAGAATTCCTTATAAATAGATAGAATTCTATAAATAGATAGAATCCTCCGCAGCCCGCACCCCCCTGTCGCCCCGGGCCCATTAATCCATGAGCCTAAAATATGTTTCCCCTGGCCCATTGTATCAGTATACCTAGATTTATTGTCTTATTATAACAATCTCCACCTAGACAACATAATCTAATACAAAATTTGGAAACACATATACAACTGTAGAATCTTGTCGCCAGATCCTCCTTGTTTCTCTTGACAGGGGGCTTTCTCACTCATCTAACAACGAGTGACATGAACCAAATCCAAGCAATGCTTGAATTTGTCTGCGGTAACTGGTTTGGTCTTCATATCAGCTGCATTATGAGAAGTGTGCACCTTCTCCAGGATGATCTCACCAGAAGCTTCTAGCCGTGCCTTGTACCTTATGCCTTCTTTCTCTGAGATGCCTTGTTTCTTCTTGAACACCCATTTGCATCCTATTATCCTCTTACCTGTCGGAAGAGGAACCAACTCCCACGTCCTGTTCTTATGGAGAGATTCCATCTCCTCAGCCATAGCACCTACCCATCCTTCTTTCTCCTGACTATGAATAGCCACTTGAAAGTTGGATGGATCATATGTGTCAATGACTAGAGCATAATTAACCATCTCCTCAAAACCATATCTTATAGGGGCCCTTGTGATGCGTCTGCTTCTGCCAGAAACAAGATTCTCAACCTGTTGTTGATCTACATAATGCTCACCACCTGCTGGTGTAGGTGCGCTAGAATATGAAAGCTCCACCTCCACTGTTGATCTGGATTCAGTCTTTGTAACTGCAGGTTTCTCAACTTCCTTGGCATGTAGAAGCATTGCCTGCTCATCAAATACAACATCTCGACTGATCATCCGTTTCTTTGCAACAAGATCCCACAACTTGAAACCCTTCACACCATCCAGGAGACCTCGCTTGTGAAGCTCAATCATCCCCCTTTCACCAATGTGACCCAGGCGCATATGCCACAGAGTTGTGTAATCTGTCTCAAAAGCCACGGCTGCAACTCCACCTGCAACGGTACTCCCTACCAACCGGTAGATATTACCCAATGTAATATGCCCCTTCATAACTGTCATTGCCCCCTTGCTCACCTTTACACATTCCTTTTCTGTTTTGAAACAAAACCCTTTCACATGCAAAGTCCCCAAGGAAATCAGATTTTTCTTTAGAGCTGGAATGTGACGCACGTCAGTCAATGTTCGAATCACACCATCGTGCATCCTCACCTTTATCTGCCCAATGCCAATAACATCACAAGCCTTGTTGTCTTCTAATCGGACGGAGTCAAAAGTTCCAGACTTGTATGTCTCAAACCAATCTCTATTCGGAGTCATGTGAAACGAACATCCCGTATCCATGATCCATACATCTGAGTAGTTGCCTGACGTCACACAGAGCATATCAGAATCTGCACCATCTGAGTCATCTTTCTGCACCACGTTTGCTGATCTTGAAGATTCCTCTGACTTCTTATCTTCGTACTTCTTCTTCCTGGCAGGACAATCACGTTTGAAATGACCCTCCTCCTTGCAGAAGTAACAAGTTACTGGCTTTTTACCCTTGGACTTAGACCCGGATTGCTTGTTGCTTCCTTCTTGCTTCTCTTTCGTCCTCCCTCTATCCTGGTTGCCTCTAACATACAACCCTTTGCTTTGAGAATTCTCACTAGTATGTTGTCGGCGTTCGGCTTGTGAAAGCAACGTTGTTGACACCGTATCAAGACTTATCTCGTCTTTCCCACACGTCAATGTCATCACCATATTCTCATATGAAGAGGGTAGAGAACATAGCAAGATCATAGCTGTAACACCCCAAATCCGTAGGACTCGATGTGCTATTGGGTTAGGATCTCACAATGGATCTTGACCCTAGCCTGACAACAAGTTCACTGAATCTTACAACAAGGCACCAATAGATTAAAACAAAACATAAAACTGATATATATATACATATGAAAAAGATGATACAAAGTACTGTTGAGTACAAAGTCAAACAGAAATCCGTACAACATAATAACCCAAAAACCCACGATATCGCCCAGTGTACGGAACCCTCGGCAAATCACCCCTCTGGATCACTCTGCAGCTCTCCTAACCTGCAAAGGATCTACAACACGGTATAAAACCGTTAGCTAACCATACACATATATAAGAAGATGCTAGAGCACACATATCAATAATATTAACACCTCATCATGATATCACACATCTGCGTGCAATAGCTAGCTGGAGTGGTATCAGCGCACTTTCCCGTATACCTTATATGGAGTGGTAGGTGCCCTTCCCGTATACCAGAACTAACTAGCTTACAGAGAACTTCCCAGACTCCACTACAGGATGAAAGGTAAGTTGTCACAACCACTACAATGGGCGATCAATATAACATAGGTCGGTAATGAACCATATCGCATGCTATAAAGCATATAACAAACACCACTCAAGCATACATCCAATATAAGGATAGTAGCTAAGTAAGTCCTATGGACTTACCTCAATCTCAGAAGTCGTATCACTACGATCAACTCTCACTCTGGTCCACTCCAAACTGGAGGACAACACGGCCTATACAAGGCATACATATATATATATATATATATATATATATATATATATATATATATATATATCAAACTCCTATCACACAAAGGGGTCACACCTAGACCCAAGGGATCCATAAGGATCATGTCCAACTCGTAAACCTCAAAGCCGTAACCGACATATCTATATCATACTCATCAACATCCGATACCTAGCATGGTACTAAGTCCCTCATACTAGGAAAGGAAAGGAACTACCCAACTATAGGTAGTCCCGGGACAAAACGCACCTGCGTGATCAAAGGACGCAGGGGCGGAATAGACTACTCGCAGGCGCGGCAGGGAGAAGCCGCATGCGCGGTGACAAGGGACGCAGGCAAGGCGCGGGCGCTGCGGCACGGCTTCCGCAGGGGCGGCGGCTTCTAGGCACGGGGGCGGCGTCTGTGCAGAACGTGAATCCGCGATTCCTCTTCGGCTCTTCTCGTGATCAAATCACGTCTATCCCATTCCAAAGTCACACACATGCAATAACATACATATTCCAACATTACTCTATGATCAATACAACTAATCCTAAGTTAAGGAAGAACAAGAAAGAAAGGAAGGAAGGAGGAGGAAGGAGCTCACCTCCACGGCTGTGATCATCCAAGGAAGTACAGAACATACTCTCAGCTGGCCTCTGAAGCTCAGCAAAGATACACACAACATCCAACAACACTAAGCCACACCAAACTCTAGCAAACTCCAAGAGATTCTCAAGCAAGATCAAGGGAAGGGATGAAGAAGCAAGAAGGACGTAGGAAGGCTGGAGTGAGAATATAAGGTAAAGTGAAACCCTTGCTCAACAAGGTAAGAAGTAAGGGAAAAGGTAAAGCACGGGTCAAAGGAGTCAACAAAACCGGCTGCAACCGCCGGAAACCGCAAGGGCGGTTCCCTGAGCCGCAGGGGCGGAAACCCGCAGGGGTGGCAGTCATGCCCGCGGGTGCTGAAAGGCTAAACTCGTCCAAAGCCAATATCGGCTATGGTCCGATCTCGGTCCGAAAGAGTAAGGCTCTTACAATAGCTTTATCTTCATCTCCAAGTTTTACATCCACCCGAGCCAAATCCCCAATAATTTGATTGAAAATATTCACGTGTTTCACCAAGTCAAAACCTTCCACCATTTTCACCCCATACAATCTTTGTTTGAGATATAATTTGCTAGACAAAGATTTTGACATATACCGTTTCTCCAATTGGATCCAAATCTTTTGACAAGATTTGAGATGAATAACGTGGTATATTACCTCGTCTGCCAAACAGAGCCGAATGACCTACGATGCCTTCTCCTGCATCTCCTCCCATTCGTCGTCTTTCAACGACTCCGGTTTTGTCTCCTTCAACGCCTTCAACATCCCTTGCTGCGTTAGCAGATCCTTAACTCGTCGTTGCCAAAGACCGAAGTTGCTAGTTCCGGTGAATCGCGGAACCTCAAATTTTGCAACGGAACTCATCGACAACCTTGCTTTTGATACCAGTTGTTGTGATCTTTCAACGAGTTACTTCAGAAATAGAGATAAGAAGAGAAGACAAAATGTTTTGTGTTTTTGCTGCACAAACCTTGCAGCTAGGATTTTCAATATACTTTATACTTTGGTGGATAATGAATACAACCCTACACCTATCTATTTATAACCATAAATAGATAGAATCCTCTATAAATAGATAAAATCCTACAAATAGATAGAATTCCTTATAAATAGATAGAATTCTATAAATAGATAGAATCCTTCGCGGCCCGCACCCCCTGTCGTCCCGGCCCATTAATCCATGAGCCCAAAATATGTTTCCCCTGACCCATTGTATCAGTATACCTAGATTTATTGTCTTATTATAACAACAGTGCACCAAGACATGATAGATAACTAGGCAAAATCAACCCATTATTTGGAACATAATCAAATATAAAAAGTTCCGTTCATGTAATAAAAGGAAAGGAAAGTGACTAGTACCAAACAAAATTTTCATGTGATTTCTAGTTCCTATAAAGCTAAGTCCAAAAAACTATAAACTTTAGGGTTGAGAATGGTGTTAGTTCAGTAATTTCTGGAGATAATGGCTATTGACTTAGGGAAAATCCAAAAAAGACTTGGAGATTGAAGGATTTGAATACAACTGTTGTGACTGCTAATCATGATACGGCTTGTAAGAAATGTGGTAAAGTTTTTCAGTCTTCTAAGGCTTTGTGTGGTAATTAGAGTAGTCATTATAACAAGGAGTGAAATTTCAGTAGATTCAAAGATGAAGATGATGATGATAATCAACAAGAACTTTTTCAATTTGAGCAGGGACCACAGTGCGAATTGGAAACAATGGATTCGGATTGAAACCCTTCACAGAGAAAGACAGATGTCATTAGAGTGTAATTTTACACAGAAATATTTCTTTTATTGCTAGGCATACCACTCGTTAGGAATTACACATGTCGCCCAGCTGTTTACAAAACTCATTAACCATTCTTGTGTCTAGCCCAGAAAAGTTCAGGCATGTCCCAATTACTAACTTTACCACCATTGTACATCTTTTGCAATGCCAAAATACACATGTAAGATCTAATCAAGCAGTCGGATTACGGAGACTAACACAATTCAAAAAGCCTCACCTTATTAATCATGTTCCATTGCCCTAAACCAGGAGTAACCTTGGACTCCTGTCCATACTTGAGCTACGAAAACAGCACAATCAATCTTACAAATAAAAAACAATATAGCAACTGTATACAATCAATTGTCTGCAACATTTCAACCAGTTCTCACCATAGGAACGGGCAAAACTCGGGCATCGACAGATGTGGTTGTCAGATTTAATCTCATGCCAAATTCTTTGGAAACAATTGCTATATTGTTTCGGGCCAAACCAATTCAAAGAAACTGATAGCATTAACTTAAACTCGCAAGGTAATCACTGCAGGAATAAGTAAAAAACCCTATGAATTCAAGCAATTGAGATCTCAAATGACTAAATACATACAATCTTTTACACCCAGATAAGGATACACTGATACATTCATTTTGTGAAGATCTACTTGTTTTTTGAATCGTGGAATAAATAAAAATAGTATACATAATTCAAATGACACAGAGCTAGGTTTCATCCACAACACAAACAAAGCCAAGATAAGTTGACTATGACTTTGAATCAAGTATGGGAAGTATTCGAACCTAAGAGAAAAACCTCATCCATGGCAGACTTATCTGAAGCTTTCTGCAATGCTTTAGTTTCATGGGCCTCATAGCTGATAACTATTTGCCTCATACCTTCTCTAAGTAAGCTAAAGGCATACATGTGAAAGACACTACGAGTAAGAACCAAACACAAATCTGCACTTGAGTTTAATTTGTAGAGAGTATCTTGATGAACATACCCAATATTGATGGCAATTTCCATCTTATCTCCAGTTTTTACGCACAATTTGATCCCAGCTTGTGCAAGCTTGTCAATGCACTCAGGCACCTGTCAAGAAAGAACAATGGTTAGAACCACTTAACCCTAAAAATCAAATCTTCAGTTTATAAATTAGCCAATTCCAAAACAAACAAGAATAGAACATATCCGAAGTATGAAAAGAAGAGAGTAGAACAATAATCAGATATGTGGTATGATTTGAAAAAACCCTAATCGCCCAAATCAAAAGGAGAAGACGAAGAAAGCGGCTCTACACTACTCCATTGACGATCTGAAGTATGAAAAGGAACCAACAAACAAGAATCAGAAGGAGAAGACGAAGAAAGCAGACGAGCGAAGAAGGAGACGAGAAGACTAAGAATCGCCCTAATCGCACAAATAGCCAATGATAGGAGAGAGAGGAGAGAGAGGGAAAAAAATAATTAAAAAATTAAAAAACCCTATTTATAGGTGCACAATTAATATCCGTAAAAATCCAGCCTGCATACTTAGTGCACGTAATAATAAAAACGCACTATTAGCTCATTTATCTCATAAAATATCTAGTTGAGCCTAATTTAGCCACTTAAATTATCCCGAAGTCTTCCTCCCTTCCATGCATCTCCACGCACTCTATCTTTATAATCATCTCTCCAATCTCGTTCATTTCTGAATCAATCTCGACCTCTTCCTCTCCAGCTCTCATCTCGTCCATCATCACGTGAATCTCGGCTGGACGGATCTCGGTCAACACCTTCCATGCATAGGACGTGATCTCGGACGGAAATGTTGAGATCTCGGCCATGTGATTCTCGGCTGGAAGGTGTATGATCTCGGCTGAATATGTATGGGCCTCGAACTCTTCTTTGTACGTTATTCTCCTCATAAGCATGTCCTTCCTCTCGAGATTAACGTCTCCTCTTAATCTTACTCCCAAATGTGCATGGTGGTGCATGCATGTGCTTCCTCTTATGCATGAAGAGCTATACTCGTACCTTGCATCTAGAGCATGTGATCATGCCTCCAGGTCCTTGTCTCCATACATGTGTGCCATGAGGTACAAGTCGGGATCCATGCAACTTGATCCATCTCTTGAATCTATGCATATACCTCCTCCCAAATCTCCACATGATCATGTGCTTTGTTGGTCTCATCATCCGGAGTGGTGAAGTTAAGCTGCTAGATGCTCCTGCATCAGCATGGGCTCATCATCTAATGCAAAACCGATGCGGAAAAAGCTATCCGGTGGGGCATGGTTCTTGTATCTACGATGAACCCAAGGTCGACTCTTTGAGACTGATTCACTTTTGAAAATGGGCGGCATCGTCATATGCTCAGCATTTGTTGTCCTGTTATTTTTTTCCGGAGGAGTTTGAGTGTCTGTTTGCTGCCTTAACCGTGCTATTTCAGGGCATCTTTTCAAATGTTCATCTAAACTAAATGTTGGGGGATGACAAGCCAGCCGACCAACCCTTAAGAGTGATCTCCGACTTCTTTATTTCGTCTTCAACGACGTGCGGACTGCTAAATGCCACTCCTCTCTTCGATTCACTGTGCAAGGGGCTTTGTTACTTCCTCCTTCTAACCTTCTTTCGTTGGAACAAGCGTTAGAGCATTTCAATCTTAATAGGCATACCCATTAAAATGAGATTAGTTTAATGGTTGGAGTTCTCCATCTCCGGCTGAATCAGATGATTTCCTTGACTTCAATCGTAAGAGGGATTGCAAGAACCCGACCTTAATTGCTCTTTTAAGGTAAGGACTTTATTTATCAGACAAGAGATCTTTTGTTTTTGTTATGCGTCTTAAAGCCTACTTGCAGGCTCGAGGTCACCCTTTTTCCATACTGAGAATAAGAGGCAGTGTAGCTTGCCCCTGGATTTGGGCTCATTCGCTACGAATCAAAGGCGATCCGTGTTAGGAACAAAATGGTGGGTCTACAAAAATAGGGTGATGCATCCCCTTATACACTCCAAAAAGAGGTCATGGCATTCCAAAAAGTCCTCATTTTGGGATGAAGACCATGACCTTAGCAACTCAGTTCTCTATACGGGGAAAATGAAAGCAAAATTCGTTAGGATCCTCTAACATGTTCAATCTTTTTTTAGCGGTTTCCCAAAATGTTTATAATTAATGTGACTTTCAATTTTTCTCATTCATGGAGTTGTTTTTAGTATAGAAGCACTTGAAGTACTAAACAAAATTGGTATTAGTTTGGTAATTGTTGGAGCAGCAAACTCGGATTCCACTTGAGTCTGCTGAGAGAAATGTCGAAGTGCACCGACTGCTTTCTTCACTCGAAATGGAGTGGTGTGTGAGACTCATTTAGTAGTAGCTAGACTCCGTGTGCCAACTTTGCATCCATCCGAGTGTTTTCACTTACTTCATACACTCCGGGTCTAGTCTTTTTCTCCTCAACCTTCTTGTGAGAGTACTTCTACATAACTAATGCTTGCTTCTCCATAAATTCCCAAGCCTCATCTTCTTCCTTGTCCATAAAAGTACCTCCAAAAAGTGATTGCAACTTGAATTGAGTGTCCTCATCAAGTCCCTTAAAGTAAATCTCTAGCAACTCAATCTTAGGGATCCCATGATGAGGGCAATCCAACAATAGGTCCTTAAACCTCTCCCAAGACTTAAACAAGCTCTCCTTATCCTTCATGATGAAGGCATTTATCCTTCCTCTAAGCTCCGTAGTCTTGGAAGGTGGGAAGCATTTTGTGAGAAACTCCGTAGCCATCTCTTCCCAAGTGTCAATCCGTCCGTATGGTATTGAATGGTACCAAGCTAGAGCCTTATCCCTGAGAGAAAAAGAAAAACCTCTTAGCTTATGATTATTACCTTCCATACGGGGCGGTCTCACCGTATCCATAAGAATCTCATAGTTCATCAAGTGTTGATGAGGAGACTCCGAATCCATTCCTCCAAGCTGATTCTAGCGAATCATTTGGAGTACCTGCGGTCACAGCTCATGCTCATGTGTCGCGGGATCTCCAAAGTTAACTCCAGGACGGTTAATCTTTTGGGCAGGATCCATTCTCTGTCCGAGTATTTGTGGATGATCCACAATAGACTCGTATCGGACAGGCTTGAGAGGTGCAACATGTGGTGGTGGTGGAACGTGTGGAGCAGGAGGGGGAATGACGCGAGAAGCGTCATTCGGGATGTCATGTTGCACGTTCACCACGGGTTGCGGAGCGGCTCTTCCTTCGTTTTGTAGACGAAGCATCTCTCTCATCTCAGCTCTAAGCTGCTCTATCATCCGTCTAGTGGTTGCTTCTCTCTCTCTCTTGAAGCCGTTCTCTCGGCTTCCAGCTCTTATGCGGAAATTCTCAACTTCGCTTCATAATCTCTCTCTTGAGACATCCTTGAAGCTTTCAAGGCCTTGAGTCTTTTTCTTAGTGTTTTCTCCGGTTCGGGATCAAAAGGAACTAGTTCTTTTGAACTCCGAGTCCTTCGTATACACCGCGAAAAGTACCTAGTGTCCTGAAAATGCTAAAGAAAAACACAAAAGCGAGATCAATAGTACAAGAAAGACCTATACAATAGGAAATCAACTAACAAATTCAACTAATTAGTCCCCGGCAACGGCGCCAAAAACTTGTTCGCTAGTTTTATCACCCTATAAATCCCTATCAAAATAGATAGAAACCCACAGGGTAGCAAAACAACGAGTCTGCTTTAAATTTACAATCTCACAATATTTACTCTAAAATGCAACGAACCCACAGTGTATGGATCAATCGCAATAAGAGCAAATATTCCAAGGTCGATCTCAAGGACTAAGTTAGATGAAAGTGAAAATCTAATCTAGAAAAATTAAAAATCTCAAATAGAGAAAAATGTTGGAAAAAAAATTAGAGAAAGAAGGATAAAAGGTTTTGAGAAGGTGTGTGAATTTGCTATCAATTTGTCACTAATTGATTGAAAATCTAATAAATCAAACAAATAACAAACTAATGAATATATATGGAAAGACATGTAGTTCCAAGGATTTAAGATCATTATTTCTACACATTGGACTCAGGATTATATCGATTTTCACGTGGCATATACCTAAGGTTGAAGAGCTCAAGGATGAATGTTTCTTAACCAATGTTCTTTTACAGTTACGTCTCAAGAACATAAAGGTCCGCAACCTAATACCTATTGCTTTCAAGTTAAAGAGAGAGAAATAAATAAATAAACCTTATTCTTTCAATTAACGAACTCAATAACCTTTTACAGTTACATCTCAAGAATTATTGCCTCAAAGGAAGGAATAATGTCACATTCCATCCAATAAAGGTTAAACCTTTATTACATAAGAGAACAAGTTCTCTTATGTATCTAAGAAGGAATACCTCAGTTACGACTCAATTCCAACTTAAATTGAAGTGGTTTAGATTAATCCTAAACCTGCAAAAACCAAACATTTCCATAAGATTTAAAGCGATTTACACAACCTATTATATTGAACAATTAATCCATCATAGTCCAAGGTATAAACAAATCTCTAACTACCTTGGAACCACAAAAGGTTTCTAGTCAACAATATTCATATCAAAACCTGAATTCAAAATGGTAAAGGAAAGCAATCGAATTAAATAAGGAAAGGGAATGAAGAAAGTACCCAGCTTTATTGAATCTCAAAACAAATTGTCTCAAACTTTCCAATCGTATCTCAAATCTCTAAGCAAACTAAAAAGGCTGGATCTTCTTTCCTAAACTAATGATCTAACAATGGTGAGAACTGAGCGAAGAAGAAAGGTAGGAGAAGAATTCTCCTTTCTAAACTAACCTAAGACTAACTTTCTCTGACTAACTAAGCACCAACCAACCTCAAACCCCCGAACGACGAACGACAACACGAACTTTTATAACCTAAGACCCGTCGAAAGACGTGGGCTGGGCTGAAAGTCCGAAATAAAATAAAATCCGACGCTCAGGGAAGAAATCTCAGTCTGGATCATGGCCGAGATGGGTCAATGTCGGGGCTGAGATTTTGACTTCATAGTTCAGCGTCATGGGGATCTCGGTCAGTTCACCCGAGATCAAGGCCGAGATGGAGGCCGAAATTTTACAACAATAGCTCCCAACCTCGACCAAGATACATGGATCTCGGCCGATATATTTTTCATCTCGGGCACTTCGTCTTCTTTGCTCTAAATTCGTTGTTTTCTCCTTTCCTATGCTCGTATGACAACTCCTAAGCATCCACTCCGAGGCTTGATCCTCAAATGCATCGTTTTAGCTCCAAAACACGCCAAAATACCTACAAGGTCACCAAAAGAGTGTGTAGACATCTATACTTGCAAAGTAACACTAAACAAGCATAAAAGACACAAACTAAGGCTAAAACAATCATGCGGAAAGGGAAAAACTACCTATATGATCATCTAAACTAGGTCGACAAATCATTCTATCAGACATGATATACACAACATTAACATTAAGAATGCTTTACACATCACATCATCATGTTCATCATAAAACCAACAAAAGTATGCTTCACACATAACACATCACAATGTATAACATCATTCAAAATTAACATAACAAGATATAAATATCTCAAGCACGGGTTTCTTAAGATCAAAGCTAAGTAAGTCCAAAGACTTACTTGGATACACTCACAAGGCAAACTAAGCTACAATTAGATCAAAGTCTTCAACAATACCTGTTAGGATTATCAAATTCCTCATATTAAACTTTTCGTTTCAAACATCAATTAAATTAGTTCCTTTGAATTTAATTAGTTTTACGATATTTTTTGAATCTTAATTTAATTAATCTTTTAATTAATTAATTAAATTTCGGCAGCGTAACGTTTTGCCCGAAGGCAATTTCAATACCACATGTTATTAGATATTGAATTGTCATTCAAACAACCTAAGATCATCAGGCTATTAAACGAGCATAATGCAACTTCCATTCATCCATTTTGACAAGCTTAAGGTAAATTTAGGCCAAATCACAATACAGAAAATGAATAAATTCATAACTTATTCGTTACTAAACTGATTGACGAACCAAAAGAAGATTCGGAATCACAACGATGAAGGCTAGGCTCGGATACGACTAAATTCACCGGAGTTTGAGCAACAAAACCTACCAGGTAAGAGATATGATTGACCTGACCTTAATTTTGTCGGAAACACGAAATGTTGGTACCGAAATGAAGAGAACGTAGAGAGGAATCCGAAACCTTAAACATAATTGAAATCGGGTTACAAACGAAGAGTATATCTGAATTTAAAGGTTGAGAGAAATCAGAGCCTTTACGAATAAATGTGAAAAGAAATGAATTAATAAATGAATTTCCGATAATAGTCCTTTAGCGAAATCGATAATTATCATTTTACCGATCCGAAGGCGATTTGAGCCCCTTCTAAAAACTTCTCTAAATTGGAGTAATAAATCTTGAATATTGTGTGAATAGTTATTCTACAACTTCCTCGGAAAACGCATATTCCTAAAACGCCTTTCTTAGCCGCTAAGAAACAAGATAACGACTCTTTTGGTCATTTTGTCATTTCATGTTATTTCATATATAGGACATATCCGATGTCTCGATCGTTTCTCCTAATTGCAGTTTTAAATTGGAGCTCTCAAATGCTCCAAATAATATTGAATGGTAAAAATTATTCACCGGGGGAAAGTTAAAATTTCTTCACAAGTTAAAAAATACGCCAATAACATAAAGGTGAAATTAATAGTCTTCATTTACACACTGTTCGCGAGTTATGAGTTAATTACTATCGATGATTAAGTTAATCATTATTAATTAGGATTAAGATATCATATCTTTTACAAGGCATATGCCACTACCTAGTCCACTGGGCCGAGTTTCCAATTTTCTCACAACACCGCTCTTTACTCTCACCCAATGGAATCAATTAGGGTTTAGACTACTTTCAAAACTCTATAAATATGAACATTAGGCGAAGGAGAAGAAATGAGGTAGCCAATAGAGTTAGGTGTAGACAAAAACATTTTAGATCTAGGGTTTTAAGAAGGAGAAACTTGGAGGTAGCCACCAAGAAGCTTGTGTGTGCTTCAAACTTGTTTTAGCTATAACTTTTTTTTTATTGGTAACTCCAAATCAGTTCCTCTAATTTCTTTGAACTTTATAATTTTGCAAGATATTTTTTGTTTATGATGAGTTTTATTATTTTTGATTTCATTTCAAACCTGTTAGTTTCGAGGTTTGGGGTTTAAAAGCCCAAACCCGTGCTATGCTTGTTTTGTATTTTGTAGATCTTATCTTTTGAAGGGACTATGAGTGAGTAACACATGAGTGTGTTTTTAGACCTTCATGACATGTTTTCATCCTTGATGATTTCCGTCATTAGGAGTGATTTGGATTTATAGGGTCTAGACTTGAATTGTGATATAATGAGGCATCATCTTGGTTGATTATGTAGATTTTAGGTTAGTCTTCCTTTATGAACTAGGACGGTTTGTATTGGTTGATTCATGATATTTTGTTAGATTCTCATGTTGTTTGGCTAAGATCACCTTCGAAGGAGAGTAGATGCCCTAGTTGTGTGTGTTCATCCCTTGAAGACATGTTTGTTGATATGTTGTATATGAGATCTTCTTAAAATATCTTTTTGTGTTTGCTTGCTTGCTTTCATTTGTGCATAACTGCATAAGACTTGACTAGATTTGTATATGAGAGTAGATGCCCTAGCTGTGTGTTTCACCTTGCTTTCAATGTTGATATTCACGCAGCGATCGAATAATTCATCGAGAATGATGCCCTTAGACGGTCGGTTATGACGACTAGACCTTGACGTTACACCATGCTCGTTATCTTTTTCGAAGATGATATCTCGGGCCACTAGCCTTTCTAACCATTGTCATGAATTGCTTTCCGTGTGAAAAAAGAAATTTTAGAGTATACTTAGTTAGAGAAGAAGGGCAAAATAAATTAAAACCAAAATTTAAATTCAAAGATAACACGGAAATTGCAGAGTAAACCCAATTACTAACAATTTAATCTCGAAACAACTTAATTTACAGAGGGGTTTGACCATTGATTTCTTTAAATCACACAAAGCAAATTAGATAATAACACTAACCGGAAACGCATGCAAGGGAGTAGCCTTATGTGAAGCGAACCCAAACTTTTCTTCCATATCGATGGCTCCAGGTTTCATCCCTTCTTCGAGTTTCCATTCGAAAAAGTTCAATAGATTTCTCAACATTAAAGGTAACATCCTAAGGGCCAATGGAAACCCAACACAAATTCTCCGACCACTACCAAAAGGAATAAGCTCGAAATGGTTACCCTTAACATCAATTTCCGTATCCAAGAACCTTTCGGGTTCAAACTTATTAGGGTTAGTCCAAAGACTATACTCTCTTCCAATAGCCCAATACATTCACAAGCACCTGAGAACCCTTTGGAATCTTGAAGCCAAGAATCTCAGTGTTAGAATTTGCTTTTCTTGGCAGTAATAGTGGCACCGCCGGATGCAACCTAAATGTCTCCTTTATTATTGCTTGGATGTACGGAAGTCGAGTAAAATCTCCCTCTGTGACAAAGTTTACGCTCCCTACAACTCGATGGAGCTCTTCTTGTGCAATTTTGAGCTTGATCGGATCATGAAGCAGTTCTGCCATTGCCCACTCTAGAGTGTTTGATGTTGTTTCAGTCCCCGCTATAAAAGACTCCTGCGTATATGATGCATATGTTTGGTGTACATATTCGTCAAGCGTCACCACACATATGTTTTAAAGTCCAATCTCAAAATCAATTTTGTACAAAGAAATTGTATATTTTTTTCCGGACACTAAAGTCCTCCATATTGTTCGGAAGGATTATTTTACTTATTTATTTTATTTAATAAATCTTAACTAATTATAAAAATTATACTCATTAACTATTTATACTATGCTTTTGTAGAAAAAACTTTTTTACAAAAAATATCGAATAGATATATTAATATGCCAATGCCAAAAATTAGTCGGTGATAATACATATGGTCTAATCTAACGAAATAAATTGATATAAGGTGTCTTATTTAATAAAAAAAATAGTGATGATTTTTGTACAAGAATTATACAAGGTGAATTTTGCAAAAATTATACAGGGGTCGAGATTGACCCATCTGAGAATCTCGACCCCCAACACCAATTTTTCTGAAGATCTCGAACTTCGTGTTCTCATCCGCAAAAATGCTTTAGGTTGAATTAGGTAGACCAATCTAACCGCTTTCCATTATCAAAAAAATAAAAATAAAATAAACGTAATGCATCATTTCCCGGGAGTGGTTCTTTTGGTACGGGGAGTTGTGAGACTAGTACATGTCAAATAATTAGTTTTGGAGTATCTCTTTTTAGTTCAAATTTTGTGTCCAAATTTGTTATTTTTTAGTTCAAATTATTTGTAATAACATAATACTATATATTTTTATAAAAAATTTATAGCTATTATTTTGTGAGATAAATTTTTTTGTTTCGTGCAAAATTGAACACTACCCAATTCTAAGATATCCTATTATTGGTTCATGCATTGTTTTTGCTATTTTAGTTATATTTTATCACTTTATGCGAGTGTAAATGTTTGAATTAATAAAACAAAATGTTTGAACTAACGGAACACAATATTTAATTTGGGGCGTGTTAGTGACACAACGTGAAAATTACTAGCAGAAAATACAAACGCTTGACGCCGGCGCTAAAATAGGGCGACGCCTGCGAGCGCTAGCGACAAGATCGGGCGCCGTTAGAAGGCGCTGACGCCAAATTTTTTTTTTAAAAAATCGGGAAAATTTGGGCGCCGTTGGAAGGAGCCGGCGCCCTTTTTTTTTTTTCCTTGAAAAAAACAAAAAAAAGGGTGTTGGTCGTTGATGTACGAAGTTTATTAGCAAATGTTTTTGGCAATGGAAAAAATACATAACTAACTTTTTCACTTTATAAATTTCTCTTTTTCCATACAGTACGACTTAAACCATGATAGATGGAGTTTATGGGGTTGAAAACGATAACTGTGGAACATTGAGCTTTATACAAAAGATAAAATCGAATTGAAATAGATTATGGCGCCGGAGCCAAACATTTTTTTCCCTCCGGGTGCCGGCGCAAAATTATTTTATTTTATTTTTTTCTAGAATTTTTTTAAATAAAAAAGAGGGTGTCGGACTGTACAAAATAATTTAAGTAACTTTGGATTCATTCAATTCATATTTCTCTTTTTCCTGTATAAAATAATGTAAGTCACTTTGGATTCATTCGGTAGAGGACATTTATAGGGTTGAAGAGTATTATTAGGATGAGATTTTAAAAAAAAATGGAGATAAATTTTGATTACTAAGTTTATTACAAGACTTTAATTAAAAAATAAATATTAGAAAAAAAATTCACTGTGGGCGCCGGCGCTAGGAGTCGGCGCCCGCTGAGCGCTATTACATTGCGCGCGAATTTTACGTTAGTAAATCGAACTTCGTGTATATAGCTTTTTCGTTTAATTTGGAGTAATGATGCATAATTTTAAAACACATAATATATTTTTTTTAATAAAAACACAACCGTAAAAATAAAATAAACTATGAATTAATAATATAAAAGGTTTGAAATTATGATACACTTTATATAAAATGTTAATATAATGGTTTTGAACTAACATATATTATAATAAAAATAAAAATAAAAATATACTAATAAAATTTGTGTACATAAATATTATTAAATAGTAAAAATAAAATCAAATGAATTGATAGTGTGAAATATGTTAACAAAAAATTTGACCCAAATTTTTTTTTTTAATTTACAAAATTGGAAAATTTTGAACTTTTTATTCACATTCTATGATTCGTGTTTTACCACGTTCGATTAATCTCTTCGTAATTTGGACCGAAAAACTATTTTAAACGTACGTCGGAGATTGTGTAGCAGGTAAGTGTAATACATACCAGAAGTAGATAACGAATTTGTCGAAGCTCATAATCTTCATTCTTGTCAAGGCAAATATCAAGAAGAGAACCCAAAACGTCATTCTTTTTTGTCGTTTCATCGCTCTTTTGAGCCAACCTCTTGTTGATAATATCATCAAAGATTACAAACAACTTTCCAAAATGACTTGTCATCTGTTTCCTGATTCTTTGAGAATCAAACCTTCTAAATACCGGAAAATAATCTGAAATGTTTATTATACCTGAATCTTTTGCAATGCATCTAGTAACTTCCTTGAACTCGCGAGAAAGCTCGGAGTTCGGTTCTGCTAAATCAATGGAGAAGAAGGTGTTTGAGAGGAGGTTAAGGCTGGCATCGAAGGCTACTTGGCCAAGGTTTACCGCAACTCCGGCTTGGCTACAACTGTTGACGTATGATATAAGATCTTTAATCTTCTTCATTCTCAAGCTTTGATTTGCATCCAGATTTTTTCCTAACAGCAACTAGAATTGAGTTGAAACAAGATTATGGTTAGTTTGTGCAATTTGTCATATAAACTTTTCACGTACGTACGTAGTTAACTACGAGATTTTAAGCCGTATATAAGTTTGGTGAACTAATCGACTAATGTCAACATATTCCATATTCTAGTATGGAATCAGGAATCTCACTAAACTAATGGTTATATTTGATTTTTATTTGCCTGTGCATTCGCTTGCCACGACCCGCATGCTAAGAAAATAAACTTATAACGGTCAAAATTAGATATTTCGAGTATATTATATAATTTTGATAAACTACTTAATTTTACTTTATTGTTAATTGATTTTAGATGAATATTAATTGAATTTACGTGCTCGATGTTGATTTTAGATGAATATTAATTGAGGTATGTCACATGTATTTTAATTTTAAGAATTATAATATCCCGCTCGATTACTACCCATTTAAGAAAAAAGAAAAATCAACTTTAACGAAGGAAATATGATCCAAGTTCCACAAAGCAAGTGATCACATATTGATAACGAGGACATACCAAAGTATTGGTGATTTTGCGAACGGTACGCCAACGATGGTTCGCAGGCATGACAGCCATGCAATAGTCGTCAACACGTACCGCGGAAGCAATCCGGCGCAAATTTATCACTGAAGCGAGCATCGTTTTTCTGTAAAACTTCTCGAGCCACCTCAGGCGACGAGACCACAACCGTGTTCAAGAATCCGAGACGAAAAAACATAAGCGGCCCGTGAATCTTCGCAAGTTCAGCCAAGGCTTGATTAGGGTTCTTGCTTAGATTATGAAGATTTCCGATGATTGGCAACGGAGTTGGGCCAGGAGGTAATCTTCGCTTGTACCTCAACAACTTCTCCGAGACTAACCATTGAATGAATACACATAACATTACAGCACTTACAATTGACATCGCACTCAAATTCATCGTGGTTTCCATCTTTGTTTTGGATTTTGTTGCTAAATCTACGATTTATGATTGCTTTATAAAGAATTATAGGATAGTTGAAATGAAAGGTTTTGGAATATAGTAGGTCCTACTTGAAGATCGATAATGCTACTGCATACTACAGTAGAAGTTAACGTTCATGGAATTAATGAAAGGTTTAGAATGAGTCCAACGAGTTACTGTAGAATGTATTCGTACCATTAATCAAACCACCACTTGCATTTTGTTCGATACAATACATGTTGTCGTGTTGAACGGTAGATTGGAATTGGAATCGGAATAAAAATTTGATTGTTTTTTTGGGTAGGATGCGGGTCAAATTCATAAATCGGAACTAAAGTCTTGACTATATCTGTACGAGTCTCACTTTGGGCCGCCTGGACGGGTTATATATTTTTTCTGAACATTATCTTGAGATTTTACGTTCGAATTCTATCATCTACGTCTATATTTAATATGTAATTTTACATACTTAATGTTTATAAAAGGACTTTTAGAATGTGATTTTGGGCCTAGTCGGGTGTGGACCCTACCTCGTATGCGTCCGAGCCGGAATCCGGGATTTGATTTCGGTTTCGTTTCAGTTCGATTTCGATTTGGTTCGATTTATATATATTGGAAACCACAAATTAATGTATACAATCACTTATATATACGATATACCATTTGGAACATGTAGAAAGGAGTCTTACAATGAAAACTTTTCTTATGCTGAAAAGTAAGCTAAGATTTTTCAAATATAACGTGCACTACTAGAAAAGTTAATGATAACAACGGATATTTTTCAACCGATAAGTTTAACTATATGACCAATTGTGATCGGTTGTTTTACTATGTTTAAAATTGTTCAACTAGATTGTCAATTGTTCAACTAATCACAAAATGTTAATATGTGTATTTAATTGTTAACTAAACTTAAAAGTTATTCAGCTATATACAAAAATTGTCCAATTGTTCAACCTCATATAGTGTCAAAAAATTGATTTGTGTTTCGATCAATTTGCAATATAGTTGAACGATGTTCAATTGGTCGTATAATTATACAATTTCAATATAGCTGAACAATTAGACATATAGTTGAACAAATACACTTTATATTTGAACAATTGTTACTTAATCCGACGGTTGTGTATTCGTCTTACTTTTGACCTTAAAACGCCTTTCCACTTAAACTCAACTCTCTCACTCTCTCAAAATCTCTCACATACACGTAGGTCTGGTTTGGATCATATAGGAAGGAGTCTTAGGTCAAAAGTGAAAATAACTCACAAATCTTGGATTAAAATTATAAAGGGTTATGATTTGTCGAAATTAATTAATATTTGTCATATACTTAGACAAAAGTTTAGTTAAACAATTGAACATATAAATTAACATTTGAAAAATTAATTATATAGTCGAACAATTTCGAATGTAATCGAACAATTAACATACTTGAACAATTACGAATATTGGTAAATAATTTTTAGTTAAATAAATATATGTTATATTTAAACTATTATTACGTGATATAATAGTTGTTAATCGTTCGTGCTTTTCAATCTAAGATCTATCTTTATTTTATATATATATATATATATTGGAAAATTTGTACCGTTTGTTTGACCGATTGGGGTTTGAAAAGGTAATCCATACTTTTTGGACTTTTATTAGAAATTTGTACCATTGTGTTGGACTTGCATCTTTTGAAAAAATCTAAAATTAAGACTTTAAATTTTGGTGCAAATTGATTCATCGAGTTTGGTAGTTGAGTAATCTAGCTGAAAAAATAATTTGTACCTTTGTTAAATTTAATTATAAATATTGGTTAAGAATACATATTTATTTTAAAGGGTTGTGATTATATTACATTAATTGATATAAAATAATTTCTAAAAATTTTAATATTGTATATATGTTTAAATTTAACGTAAATATTATTTTTGAGTACATATCTGATAAAAAAGAGAATGAATTTGATTACATATCTAGTGGCAAACCTTGTATTTTTCGGATTGAATCTCACCGGTCCTATCTCGGTTGGGATCGGGACGAGATGGAAGGAGATTGGCCCCAATCTTTTTTTTTTTTTTTTTTGATACAACAAGGTAAGAAATTAGGCAAGACTATCTCCTCGAGATCTTCCTCCCTAGAGCATCCAGACGAATGAGGTCTTCAACCACCATCATGGAAGAAGAGACAATCTGGGCAGAATCATGACCAAGATCCGCCAGCTTGTCAGCCACCAAATTAACCTCTCGAAAGATGTGACAAATCACCACCTGATCAAAGAAACACAAAATATTAGAAATGTCGGACATGATCAGATTAAGCTCCCACGGAGGTTTTCAAATGCACTTGATGGACTTGATAATTGTCAGGTTGTCCCCTTCAATTTCAATTCGATTCACATTGAGATCACATGCCCTTAAGAGACCCTCTTTGAGCGTGCATGGTTTAGCATGAAGAACCGACGAAGAACCACACGGTCCAAAGCCCAAAGAGACCGTCTCAGCATACTGGTCTCGAATGATATAACCAGACGACGAAAGTCCATTATCTTTTTTAGATCCATCAAAGTTTAATTTAACGGATCCACTATCGGGTCTTATCCATTTAATATTTCGTGTCTTTCTCGCACTTTCTTTCTTCTTACCTACTATATTATTCCTTTTCCTAGATTCGGCCCAATCATGAAGCTGGGATTGTATAAGATGAACAAAATTTGTAGGTTTAATCTTCTTGAAAACAATTGATTCCTAGCGTACCAAATATTCCACCAAACCATGGCAAGATTAATAAGTTTCTTGCTACTTATTTTCTCCCGCGCAACCATTAGAGACTAGTCATATTGATGTTGGAAATAAAAATTTCAGTAATTATTCTTTTGGTTTTATTGGATTCTATATTCATTTTAAGGAATGGGCAGTCAAAAAATAAATGACGCGCATATTCAAAAGGGTGATTGCAGAGCGAACACGTCATAGAGACTGAAACTTTCTGTTTTTCAAGATTCTCTCTGGTAGGGAGACCATTAACCGATAATTTCCACAAAAAATTTCTTACCTTGGCCCCAATGTCACTTGCCCATTAATATTGTTTATTGTATTTAAATTTAACATTTTATCTACAAAAAATATAAGTATAAGTCAAACAAAGTCCTAAACACATGTTCACAACTTGCTTGTTAGGCGTTTCTCTAGAGTGATTTGGATAAAAAATTTATTTTGCCCATTAATATTGCTTATTTGAGTGGTTGAATTTTTTAATTAATTTATTTGAGAACTAATCAATGTAATTAATTAGATATATTAACATATTGGTAGCACTTCAAATAACATCTTTTACTATAATCAGTCTACATCATTCTTTATCCTTTTGAGCTTAATAGACATATCTTTTGGTCTATTTCCCTTATATTTTTATTCTTAATATCTACCAATTGGTTTATGTAATTGTAGGCATTATAAGCACTTGCGGAGTAGAAAATGAAACATCTACTGCTGAATGTTCCGAATCCCGATACACATTAAGGGGTTCCTTGCGGTCATCGAAGTCAAAGATCACTGACGGAAATGACTGAATTCCGAGAATGAAGAGAAGAACATTGACGAAGATCTAGTAGTGCTCAGCCTATACCTTGTCGCACGACGCCCTTCCTCCACTTCTGTAATTGGCCTTGAAATGATCATCCGTTGTTATTAAGATGATCTTGGAGTAATTTTGGACCAGGCCCACACTTTCCCCAGGAGGTAGCACAACGACCTAGTGCTCGATCGGTCCGCATCACCGTTTATCTTTTACTGCTTTGTTTATATCTTATCTTTAATCAGATCTTAATAGAAGATGAGATCGAGTAGATTTGATTCTATCTAAATAGAAGATAGAATCCTAGGAGATCTACGGATTCCCAAGCTTTTTCGGTTCCTATAAATAAGGCTCTTCAACCAATAAGTTATATATTTTCTTTTTCAGCATTTTACGAAGCTTTTGGCGAGAGTCATGCGACCCCTATACCCGTTGGACGACAACCTCTACTTTAGATCAATAAATTACTTCGTTTTTATTTATTTATTCTTATATGTGTGAGTAATCCCTCTCTATTCTAGGGTATGGTGAGCCCCACATGCCAAATCTATGATATTAGATTGATTTTATGTATTGCGTGTATGTCTATGAGTTATGGTTGTATCATATATACTATATATGGTCTATAAAGGGTGACCTTAACTCGAAGTGACAATCGAGTTCACACAACTCAATGCCCCATTTGATGCGATGAATCTACAACCATCTTGGATATAAAGTGACAATCATGATGACAATATTGATGTACCACAAGCAACGACGTAATCATTGAGTGACAATCAACGATATTGTCATTACATAACTCTAACATACTTGTGAGATTGTAGAATTGCATATTAAGATCTATTATATGTAATATGCATGTTGTGATGATCCGGGTTCTAGAATGCTTTGCCTCTATTTATATCTATCGTTTAACCTTCATCATCTTCCAATCTAATTTCGAACGTTCTAAAGGTTAAACCTTTCTTAAACCTTTATGTTTTTGCTTATAAGCTATTTTACGAGTCAGTCGGGATAATTCTCAAAAATCCCGTTGGACGACATACCCTACCTAAGTCTAAGGTTCTGCTCCGATCTTGTCTCTAGTCATCGATCTCTAGTGGTTTGAACAACTTCTGACTTGGTCTACCTCCTCCCATCGCAGGAACCTTTGGTTTTTGCCTCTTCTAGTGATCTTTTACCTATGTACATAGTTTGTTTACTTATTTCCTTAGTTTCGGTTTCTTAATTAATTCGTCAAGACTCAACTTCACCTTCTTGTGTTCGATCATACCCTTATACTATAATGGGTCTTGTAAATATTTGTAGGACCTGTTAACCCTTATCTCATCACATGTATTGAATACCATAGATGTATACAAAGACTTTGACATATTCACGTAAATTTTGGAGTTTTATTAGAAATTTTTTGTACTATTTGTTTGATTGTTTGGAGTTGGAATAATTGGACATGAGTTTTGGACTTTTATTACAAAATTTGTACCGTTGAGTTGGACTTGCATATTTTGAAAACGGTATAACATTAATACATTAACTTTTGGTGGAAATTGATTGGAAATTTGTACCGTTGTGTTGGACTTGCCTCTTTCGAAAATTTGTACCCTTTAGTTGTAATAGTTAGGCATAATATTTGAGTTATCATTATTATTTGCAATCTCTCGAATATAATATGAAAATTGAAAATCATACCACAATTTATCAAGCAAATGCCAAATATAACTTAGGTAGGATTCCATCGTAAAGAAGAATTAAGGAAATAACTATATTTGTGGTAACGAGTTGAGAAGAGACGTTCAAAAGAGAGTTGTTGTCACTCATAAGTTTCCGAACTCGCGTTGCTAGAAGAGCTTGATTAAAAGCTTTAAATCCCTTAATCTCATACCACCTAGATTTGTTTGGATGCACAATTAGCTCCATTCTTTTAGCAAATCTTTCTTCTTTGGTCAATCGAACCACACCAGAATTTTGTTAACATACCGGGAATATCATCAATTACACTGTTTGGAATTTTGTAAACACTCATAAGCTAGATGAGAATGATTTGAGCAATTGATTTTTATTAAGATTTCTTTTTCAACTAGAGAAATAATATTGTCCGCAAGTGGATCAAAGAAAAGAGGGACACCAAATCAAGCGTTTGCATCTCTCAAAATCCTCGATAGTCTCCAGAATAGTCGGGGAGATACTAGAGCGGTAAAGATATCTCACATAGATAGACAAGTGAGCATCACACTCAAAATTGTTCACATGATCGTAAAACACATATCAGGCATTTGCTTCCCCTAAAAATCCTCAAATACTCCCGAAAGTAGTTGGTAGACACTAAAATGATAAGTATACCTCACATAGCTAGATAAGGGAGCGTTACACTCAAAATTGTTCACATGAGCATAAAACGCTCAAGATAGTTTAAGAAAGGAACTGATTATTTGAGATTGTTTATGGAGTATATTTGGTTACTCAAGGTTGGTTAGGAAAAAATATTCAATTCGAGAGATTCACATCCTCTCACTCTTATTCATCTTGTTCTTCTACTTAACTCAGATGTCGATTGTTATTGAATGATTTTCTTTAACGATAAAATTTGAGAATAAAATAAAACTTTTGGAATGATAAAAGGTTATAGGTTCCAATTGTTTAATAATAATTCATTCCTCTTAAGGAATTAGGTTACCATCGTGAATAATTTAATTAACCTTCACAATGATTTTTCAAATTCTTCATAATTTTGAAATCTGTCTTTCAACATAGAATTTCAACGAGATAGAAAAAAAATATTAAGATAAGAAGAAAAGAAGTGGTCAAGGGTGGTTGGTGGTAGGTGCGTTGTGAAAAGACCTTGGCAAACGCGGGCATTTTCGCCCGTCCATGAAAACGGGCGGGTATGGCGCATAAGGTAGGTCCGGCTGGACCGCTAAGCCCGGCCGTCAAGCCCGTCAGACGGTACGTGCAAGGGTGTAGACCCGTCCATGTCGCTAAGCCCGGTACGAAAGCCCGTATTTATTTTTTTATTTATTTTAATTTTAATATATATATGCGAATAGTAAAAATCAAACCCGATAAGGTTCAAATGTTCACGACTATTGAGCTACTTTGAATTATGTGTTATAATTATATTTAAATGTATCATTTTTATTTTTTTTAAAAAAAATATATATAAACGGGGCCCGCCCGGCCCGAAGCCCGCTCTGGATGGTTATGGGCAAGACCTAAGTCCGGGCTCGGCCCGAGTCCGGCCCGGGCCCGGGGATGCATAGGGTAGACGGAATCAAAATTTGAATTGAAAACGAGAAAAACAATATAACCGATATATATATACACATGACACTCAACCTTTTCTTCGATGGCGTAGAACATGACGAGCTTACCTTCAACGCATGCCGACTGCGTTGAAGCTGGCGTGTAAACACACGCACCTGTTTTAAATAGGTCGGTGTGTTTACAATTTAATACTTTTTTAAAAATTAATTAATTATTATTGTTAACTAATGCATACTATGTTCAGGATTCGGATGTTTTCTAACTCTATGTATTTTGAAAATCCATATTAGCTTGTTATTGAGCAACAAATGCAATACCCACCTACCACTTTTGTAAGACGAGGCGATCACCCATGACCTATTACGGTTGAGCCTAATATAGATGCCTCTTCTATTTCTTCCCCATCTAAGCCCCTTCTACTCAGCTTGGATCACTTCCTCACCGGTAGGCTCGGTCTGAGTCAGACGATGAGGACACAATTCGCACACCTCCTGCTCATGCGCGTGCCCTTGCTTTTGCCCCATTTGAGCCCCCATCCACTACATCGGTTCCCTTTACCTCACCTCATGCTCATGTTCCTACTTCTACATCCAGTAATCACACTTCCACATCCACTCCTTCTTCATCCCACACCCCCTCTCCTTCTCACGCACCCTCTCCATCCTACACACCATCTCCTTCTCATGCACCTTCTCCATCCCACACTCAGACCAATACCACCCATGCACCCAAAGCTAGACCATCATCATCTACGACTCGTGTTCATTGAGGGACTGGTGTCCCTACTAGGGCTTGAGATTTGTTGACGGGTACGCAAACCATAGGGTTGCCTTTACAAGGATGATCAAGGTATGTTAATAGATTTCGGCGATGAATGTGAATGAAATTTTTTTTTTTCATGTATAACGTTTTTTTTTAAATGAAGGTCGTTAGAGAGGTGATGAAGGTACACCGACGTATCGGCCAGGTGAGATAATTGTTTGAGAGGCGTCATGATCGTGATGATCCGAACGGATGGTTTTCTTTGGCTGGCCGAAGTGGATTGATTGATCTGGAGACGTTTGACTTCTCCGCGGTTGATCACACCCTCTGTCAAGCTTTCGTCGAGCATTGGCACCTTGAGACCAACATATTTCATCTCCATTGGGGTGAGATAACGATCACCATCCATGATGAGGCTATTTTGATGGGTTTCCAAATAGACGAAGAATCATGTAAAGTGCCTTGGGGCACAAATCGACGTGTAGAGTGGTTGAGCTCCACATTTGAGATGACGATGGATGAGGCCGATGACCATGGCACCTCCATCCAGGTAGAGGCCATTAGGAGGGTCACCACACGTTTCCCCTTCACCTATCCCCACGGGAAACTACACTAACATCCGGATATTTGATGTTGTTGATGGGAGCGGCGTGGTAGGCGATAAGACTACCAACCGGATACGGCCGTGGGTGATCGACCTCATAGGCGATCATGAGATGATTGACTCGTAACATTGGGGGTAGGTATTCTATGTTGTTTGTATTGACTTCTTGGTCTGTTTCCCGGTCTAGGGTGAAGACCATGGGTGGATGCACCTCACTCCTACAAATATCAACTTTCAAGTATTTTCAATATTTAAGTAGGTTATATATAACAAATAATCGATAAAAGTTTATCTTCTTGCAAAATATAGGCATGGATATATGCACGCTTTCCCTTTCTTTGCGGTCCTGCCTCCGCATATGTTGAGCAGCAGGGATCTTCACGTTGGAAATTGAGCATTTTGATCCCAAAGACCCCTGCTTTGACGCTTCAGAGGGTGACATCTGTATGTTTCCAGTTAGAGGAGATGAGGCTATAGGACGTCAAGGTTTATGCCATACAATGATTGTGTCTTGGACTTTGACGGAGAATTTGCTACATCTAGATAAGAGGCACCATCCGTATTGGTGACATAGAATATCCATATATGGCGGACAAAGTTATGAGACAGTTTGAACGTATATAGAGGATATCTGATGTGCGTATCCTGATGACCATGGTGGAGGAGCGTCCCGTTGTTGGGGGCAGAGGTTAAAAGACTCGGTATGATAGGTCGCACGCTAGGTGGTCCAAGAGACATGAGGAGGTTACACGCTTCTCATTGGCCGGCAGTCGGCACAGAGTTGGCCTCCGTCTCATGGATTGTAGCTGGTGACTACATAATGTGGTTCTCTGACTAGGGTCACTCGTACCTTTTTCCTAGGTTAGCTGCACAACTACCTCCCATAGATCGGCCACTTCCTATCCATGTTTCCGACATCTTGGTAAGATATCTAATTTGTACTTGTTATAATTACATTCATCTATTATTCAACTTCTAAGTATTTGTTTTTGTAAACAACGTTTGCATGTCCTTGTTGGTAGGGTCCGATATATGATATGTGATCATGGTACGCAGACGTCGGATGAGATAGTGGATGAGTTGTAGCAACTTGTTGACGAGGCACTGATACACCGACCACCACTTGATCTTTCTCAAGTCCGGCTTCGTAGTAGTGATATTATTTTGGGAGAAGAATTTTAACATTTATGAGTAATTAATACTTAAAATTTAACACTTAACTTTCAAAGCAGTCGAAGTGCGTTCAACTTCAACGCAATCACACTGCTTTGAAACTGTGCGTTAGTAATTTTTTCCGCCGTGCGTATATGATTCCCCATACTTAAACACGAGGGGTTTAGGTTAATTGACATCTCTAGCACACCTCAAAATTTCTTCATTTGACATTCTCACATTGTGACACCTCATTTGTTTTTTCGGTTGTCATCTTCATATTGTTTCTCCTCATTATTTTATTTTTTACTTTGTGGTTTTAGATGAGTGGATAGTAGTGAAGATATTCATATATACCGTATTATGTCTTGATATTAGATAACATGATACTATACATTAGAAATGAGAGTTATATAAACAATAAATGAAGTTAAATAATTCAATAAAATAACATGTACACAAGATAAAAAAATTTCAAAAATCACAGCATATGTATTCGATATATAAAGGTCGTTAGATATAAAGATATAAAATAATTTTAAAATGACCTAATTTCACACTCCAGTTGCGGAATTCCCCCGTACACAAGATAAAAAATTTCAAAAATCACAGCATATGTATTCGATATAAAGGGTCGTTAGATATAAAGATATAAAATAATTTTAAAATGACCTAAATCCACACTCTAGTTGCGGAATTCCCCCCTAGCTAAATCGAGTCATTTAATTCCCCACATGGACCCTAAAACCGAAATTAAACAATTTTCCATGGAGCCGCACCGAAACCAATTCCGCATTTGGGCCAAAATGCAGAATGTTTTTTTATCATATGTTTTCGGCTTCGAGACCCAAATACATAACTAGTTATTTTTATTTTCCTGAAACATTTTCAACTTTGGGCACCAAATGCAGAATTAAGCAGCTTGATATAGGCTTGAAACTAGCTTACCTTTCGGCTCCCAAATTTTAGAACTCGCATGCGAAATTGGAGTTATGGATAAAGAATTTATATAGGTTCATCTAATATACTGTATATAAATTTTAAATTAGATGTCTATGTATTCAAGATGAAAGAATGAAAATAACATAATCTTTTAAACGACCGAATGTTTAAAAAGATGAATGTAAACCAGAGGAGAAACAATCTCAAAACCATAGCTTCCAATCTCAACCCTGATACCTCTACTTTATCGATCTTTGAGAATCGTGACCAAAAACCCATTGTAATCCCCGAACACGAAGAGTTTCTACACCTCCAGAGTAGCAATGCGAAAAGATGAAGTACTGAAGCTATCAAAAACGACAGAAGCGAAGAGTCAAAAGAAGAAACCTAATTGGAAAAAGGGAAAGAAGAAGGCCAAATTGAAAGCATCAAAGGAGGAAAGAGGTCAACTCAAACAAAAGGAGATGAAGAAGCTCGGCTCAAGTCTCTCTCAGGAGCTTCGAAACCCTAGATCTAATACCTCGAACGCCGCCTCTGTAGCTTCGATGTATGTGAAGCAAAACCAAGACAGATACCACCTGAAGCCGACGAAGAGATGTCCCTTTACCAGATCGGCTAGGCACATAGATGAATCCCTGAGGAAAACAAAGACAACAACGCGGAAGGTTCGAGTAAGGAAACCTAATCAACTAAGGGACAAAAAGAAGACTAGATGGAAAGCTCAAAAGGAGATCGGTTGTCAACTCAAAACAAAGGATCAAGATATGTCGCAAGTTTACGAATGCAAGAAAAGGTGTGCGAGACAGATACCATAAATAGGAGGCATTTGTTCAGAACGGTAAGGAAGGAGTGCGGAGAGGCTTGACTTCAAGGCCGTCTGGGAGGATGCTGGCTCCTAAATCAATCAGCCTGGGAGCAGAGGAACGTGATTTGTCTCTGATCCCGAATAGAAAAGGTAACCCTACATACCTAGTGAAACTCTAACTTAAGCAGACAAATTTTTGAAACTTTGAATCCGTGATTTCTTATGAGATCACCCCATTTCGGTGTAGACTAAAGTATTTATTTTTATTTGGTAGCCTGAATAATACCTCCTATCAGGTTCTATATAAGTATAGGATGTTGGGTAATGTAAACATGCATAGCTAACAAATTTCCTCCCTCACCAAACCAAAACATCTAATTATGAGTGATTCAAAGACTTCTTACAAAGAAGCAGTGTGTAAGGTCACTGACAATGAAAATTCAAGTAGTGAAATGACGAACAACGCAACCCTTGCTGCTACTGAACAACAACCTACGAACAACAATGAATCGCCTTTGAACAAAGGTAAACTTCTTGAGGAATCCGATTTTAATGAGTACATGTCTAGCTTATCTAAGGTGAAAAATGATATTCAGAAACAGAATGACTCTTCTTTGATTGGATGCAACTTAGGTAATCCTATAGAGTTAGCAAGAACCAAGACTAAGTTGATCCATGAGAGAAAAAACATCAAAAGGGAGGTTAGAGTTATAGAAAAGGTTCTATACTCCTCTATATGTACTTTGAAGTTTTGTCTTAAAATGTTCAATTTAAGATACACCATTGAGGAGTATAGTCTGTTGTTCCGCCCTTGTATGCCTATGTGTCTGCTGATATTGATTTTCTCTAGTCCAATGAGTAACATAACCATTGATAATCAACTTACTGCTTTCAAAATTCTTTTACTCTCTAACTACATACTACACTGCTATGATAATGTTGATTTAGCATGGGATAAAACCAATTGGAAGCATGTATTATGGAGTTTCTTCATTTATCTATTGTGAAGAACCAACTCACCCAAGAAGCAACCGGACCGAGGGATGATAAAAAAAGCAGCAGGTTGCTAGGAATGACAAGCAGTTACCTCTCCGAGAAGGAAAACAAATCACCCATGAACAAAAGGAAAAAGAAAAAAATATATCAGCAACATAGCTGCAATCTGCAACGTTGGGAGCTCCTAATGATCATAAGGATAGTGAACAAGACTTCACACGACATAATTTCTGGAACAATGAAATTGAACATGTGGCTTCATGTTGGCTGTCAATGTCATATATTAAAATTAGAACCCTTGTTGTCTAGTTTGTGAATGTTGTAGTGGTTATTCCAGCGGTCTTCGTATAATCTAGTGATTTAATTAGTAACTTGTAAGAATTTAATAGATATTGCCTATCCTTGGCATCCTTGTTGTATATCTATATGATTTTAAATGAGAGGCTCGTGAGAAACATTTACAGAGGGAACAAATAAGGGTTTTGGAGTGCATGAATGCACGGTTCAGGCCTGAAGTGAGAAGGAACAACAAGGTCTGTTATGACCTGATCTCAGAAACCAAAAATCATACAGGAAGAATAGAGAAATTTGTGGTCAAAATTAAGAACAACATGTCAATGAAAAACGGGATAAACAACGGGATAGAGAAATATACGGTCAAGAGCCACTAGTTAGATGGTAATATAGAAAAAACATGGCTTCATACAAATGATCAACAGATTTCCGAATCAGATACTACCCGGGCCGGGCCTCGAACTTTCCGATTGTTTCATACTTCTATATGCGTTTTATACAACGTCTTGAATAGTATAATGTTACAAAACATCGTTCCACGATAAAAGCGGCTACCTTACTTTTAATCATGAAAACCGCCTCGACATAACTATACATGGATTATCATAATACAAATAAACACCGAACAATTGAACCACAAAATAGTCATAAATTAAGGTAGGACCAGGGGGAGATTGCCACCCCAAACACAATGTAAGTATAAATGAAAATAGTGTTTTAGAACTGTAGGGGAATGTGCAAGAAATTTTTTTGGACTAATCTAAACATTATATGAAAAAATGAGGGTATATAGGTTATCATCCTCGCGGAAACAAAAACTAGTTTTAAACCGGATGAATCATTATGGAAAACGCAGGTTTTAATAACATCCTTTTTATACTGGCAATAAGCTTCACGGGATCGAGGACTTTTCATGTTATGGAAAGAGTATCAACTGTGAAATGAAAAAATAAAAATTATTAGAACACGTAACAGATACATCACGTTAAATCATATTAACATAATTTCAGGTTTTCAAACGAGAGTCTTTGGAATCTACGCACCGCCTTATGAACAAAAGAAAGACGAGTTCTAGTCAAATTATATCTACGATTTTAAATCATCAAACATACCAACACTGGTCATAGGAGACTATAATGAGTTATGGGAATCATCGGATAAAAAGGGAAGATCTCCCATTGGAAATCGTAAATATAAGAGATTACATGACATAACTGACCAATGCGGAATAATAGACCTCCCAACTAAAGGTAATGAGTACACGTGGAAAAAAGGAAGGAAGAAGACAAAAACACGTATGAAAAACTTGACAGAACAATGTCAACCATAGAAGTCATACAAGAATACCAAAGAATTCATACTCGAAACCGTGCATTTAATACCTCGGACCATTGTATGATTTCGATTAATCTGCAAAACCAAGTCACAAATTATAGAAACAAACCGTTCCAGTTCCCAGGAACAAATATGTACAACCTTGCTAAAAAAACTAATCTTCTAAAACAAAACATGAAACAATGGAGCCGTGCGAAATTCGGGAACATTAATACCCAACTAAAGGCCATTGATGAACAAATAGAAACTCTTCAAAGACAGCTATGTTAAGCTTTTGATCAACAATCAAATGATAGGATAATGAGATTATGCAAGAAAAGAGAATGTATTCTAGAATACCAACATAAATATTGAGTGCAATGAGTCAAAACGGAAAACTTACGCTTATGTGATAAAAGACAATACCAACATAAATATTGAGATGCTAGTCTTTACCAAAACTAATTCTTCCACTACAAACCCAAATTTAAATATCAAAGACAATACGAAATTTAAATTATATAACAAACTCATATCACTCACTAGAAACAACCTTAACTTACATAAGGTTTTGACCGTTTATTTCTCTAGATCACATAATGAAAAGCTAGACAATTATTTTAATTGGAATCGCATGCAAGGGGGTAGCCTTTTGTAAAGCCAACCCGAACTTCTCTTCCATATCCATGGCATCAGGTTTCATCCCTTTTTCGAGTTTCCATTCGAAAAAGTTCAATAGATTTCCCAACATTAAGGGTAACAACCTAAGCGCCAGTGGAAACCCGACGCAAATCCTTCGACCACTACCAAAAGGAATAAGCTCGAAATGGTTACCCTTAACATCAATTTCTGTATCCAAGAACCTCTCCGGTTCAAACTTATTAGGGTTTGTCCAAAGACTAGCATCTCTTCCAATAGCCCATACATTCACAAGCAATTGAGAACCCTTAGGAATCTTGAAGCCCATAACATCGGTGTCAGAATTTGCTTTTCTCGGCACTAATAGTGGCACCGATGGATGCAACCTAAAGTTCTCTTTCATTATTGCTTGCATGTAGGGAAGTCGAGAAAAATCTCCCTCTGTAACAAGTTTTCCGCTCCCTACCACTCGATTGAGCTCTTCTTGTGCAATTTTGAGCTTGGTTGGAGCGTGAAGTAGTTCTGACATAGCCCACTCTAGAGTGCTTGTCGTTGTGTCGGTCCCAGCTACAAAAGCCTCCTATGTACATGATATTAAAGTTTAGTGTGCTTATTCGTCAACTGTAACCACATGTGTATGTAAAAGTCCATTCTCAATTTTGTACCTATATTATTTTTCGGTCACATATATATATATATATATATATATATATATATATATATATATATATATATATATATATATATATATATATATTCCATCATACTGATCACCAGAAGGATTTTTTTTTTACTTATTTATCTTATTTAATAAATCTTCAGTAATTATATTTCAAAGTTATTATTCGCGGACGGAAAATTACTAACGTGACTACGGAAGCGGATACCGCTTCCGCTCCAGCTGCATCCGTCCCAATAATGTCAAGCTAAATTTGGGGCGGATGTGAAATGCGCTTCCATCCCAATTTTTTTTTAATGCGTCTAGTAATGTGAAGTGAGAACGTAAAGTTCTCACTAGTATATCGTCTTTTGCAAAAGAAACTCAAACATGATTTTCTTTTTTTTCAATGAGCACTTTTTAGTTCATTTATTTTTGCACAATTCATTCGAACCTTGTGTCTATTATTTTAAATTAATTGTACTAACTAGGGGGTGAATAAAAATATTCATGCCGACTAATCCGATCCACTAATCTGAATATCCGATTTGGAAAAAGCCGAAAAATATTCGTTAATTGGGGATCAAAATCAAGACTGAGAAAAATTTTGGATTATCATATACGGATTGGGTTTGAAAACATAGTCGGAAAGAATACATCTGACTGTAACAATTACTCATGTCGGATATCCAAGTCAAATTTCCGGATCGGATACTTGATGCGGCTAAAATTGTGATATCCAGGAACTTTTGGATCGTACTTTTATAAAATTGTTGGATCATATATACGGATATGCATAACCCTAGTACGATTCATATATTTTACAAATAAAAAAGTTTTGTAATTGTAATTTGTTTTGTTTCGTTCAATAATTGTAAACTAATGTTTTCTATTAACTACTTCATGCATTTTTTTAAATTTATATTTATTAGTAATGTTTATGCACTTTTTATTCTAACATATTGAAATAACAAAACATAATATTTGAATTAACGGAAAACAATGTTCGGACTAATAATACATAAATTTTAAGTTAATATAATTAAATTTTAAAGTACATAATTATACATTTTTTTAATAATATTAAAAAATACAATCAAGTATAGACTAATTATAAAACATGTACTGATAAAATTTGTAATATATGTAAATTAAATTTTTTTAAAAAAAACTTTGAACCATCGACATTATAAATAGAACTTAAATTGTAAGAAGTATAACTTTTTTGCGGGAAAAAAGTTCTCACTAGTATATCGTCTTAGTTAGTGTATTTTTTAGTTCATATTATACTAATAATGGTTCATATTTTATAACCATTTTCCGTAAATTTGTAACATAATAAACTAAGTAAGAATATATTGCTCAAGCGAAGAAGCTAGATTGAAAGTGAAATACGTACCAGAAGTAGATAACGAACTTGTCGAAGCTCATAATCCTGATTCTTCTCGAGACAAATATCAAGAAGAGAATCTAAAACGTCGTTCCTTTTTGTCGTATTATCACTCCTTTCAGCCAACCTCTTGTTAATAATATCATCAAAAATGGCAAACAACTTTCGAATATGACTTGTCATTTGTTTCCTGTTTCTTTGAGGATCAAACCTTCTGAAGACCAGAAAATAATCTGAAATGTTTATTTTACCTGAATCTCTTGCAATGCGTCCGGACACTTCCTTGAACTCGCGAGAAAGCTCGGAGTTCGGTTCGGCTAAATCAATGGAGAAGAAGGTGTTTACGAGGAGGTTAAGAGTGACGTCGAAGGCTACTTGGCCAAGGTTTACTGCAACTCCGGCTTCGCTACAACTACTGACGTATGATATAAGATCTTTGATCTTCTTCATTCTTATGCTTTGATTTGCATCCAGATTTTTGCCCGAAAGCAACTACAATTGAGTCGAAACAAGATTACGATTAGTTTATGCAATTCGTTGAGATTAAGAATAGTTTGTGCAATTCATAGAGATTTTAACCCCTTTGTGAACACTCTTCCTATTCGTATGTTTGATTGATTTTCGTATGTTTGATTGATTTTTGTATGGAATTTCACTTAAATTGTCTCCATAGTCAATAGATTTTAGGATCAATTTAATTATATTTACCTCCGTTTGGTTGTAACTCCGAAAACGGATTGTACCTTGTTAATGAAATTATTTCATATGATTTCATGCAAAATACACTTGCTTTCTCCCATTTTGTTACCTATAAGGTATTAAAACTAATCAGTTTCTACTACAATTACTTCAAAACACAGTGAATAATTTCCAAAAACTTCTTGAACATGGGTATACGTATGGACTAAATTCATTTCTATCCTATTTTCGTTTCCGAAGTTGAAACCAAACTAACCCTCGAATGAGATGTCCCATGAATACTCACTCAACTTAGTGTGTAAATAATTACCGTAAAAAGCTGTGGGATTTTCTTTGCCTTTAAGATTTTAAAGAAAAATTAAAAACAAAATATGATCAAAATAAAATTGTCATGAAAAGTTGTTTCAAAGCCACTTCAGGAGATTATAATACCTATAATAATTTTGTTGATCTCGAAAATTTAAGGTTGAATTGAATTTTCAGAAAAAAAGACTAGAAAACTTCCAAGAATAATCTGACGAGATTGTAATCTTCAATAACCCATAATCTACCTCTAACGACCGCGCTTAAAAAAATCTGTAATTTAAAAATGAAAATATTGATCTTGACTAAAGCAAAAGTTCAAGTATAAATTGACTCTGTGTTACGAAACTACAAATATATGTAATTTTTTGTCCCTAAAATATGAAGTTATGAAGTGTTAATATCATAAACTATTATTTTAGAAAACATAAACTGTGACATAAACTATCATACTATAAACCATAAACTTGATGTTAGGATACAAAATATAGTATTGATCGATTTATCGTTTTGAGGGCGTAGATGATATTGTGGGGAGAGGACATACCAAAGTATTGGTGATTTTGCGAACAGTACGCCACCGATGGTTCGCGGGCATCATAGCCATGCAATAGTCGGCAACACTTAGAGCGTGGAAGCAATCCGGCGAAAATCTATCACTGAAGCGAGCATCGTTTTTCTGTAAAACTTCTTGAGCCACCTTAGGCGACGAGACAACAACCGTATTCGTGAATCCGAGACGAAGAAACATAAGCGGCCCGTGAATTTTTAGCGAGTTCGGCTAAGGTTTGGTGAGGTTTCTTGCTTAGATTATGAAGATTTCCGATGATCGGCAACGGAGTTGGGCCAGGAGGCAATCTTTGGTTGTGCCTCAACAACTTCTCCGAAACTAACCATTGAATGAATACACATAACACTACAACACTTGCAATTGACATCGCACTCAAATTCATCATGTTTTCCATTTTTGTTTCGGATTTTGTTGCTGAATCGACGATTTTGATTGCTTTATAAAGAATTATAGGGCATTTGAAATGAAGGGTTTAGAATATAATGGGTCCTACTTGAAGATAATGCTACTGTATATATACTAAAAGTACACCAACGTGCATGGAATTAATGAAAGGTTTAGAATGAGTCCTAGCTACGAGTTACTATAGAATGCTTTTGTACCGTCAATCAAATCAACACATGCATTGTGTATTTGTGTGTGATGCAAAACGGTAGATCAGAATCGGACCCGGACTTCTAAAACAAAATTGCTTGTTTTTCAGGGTTAAACTCTCGGAACGAGTTCGAAATTCGGACCTAAAGTTTTGTCCACATCTGTCCGATTCGAGCTTTGAACCGGCTGGACGTTATCATGAATATTTTTTTGAATATTATCTTGATATTTCATGTTTGAATTCTAACATGCACCTCTATATTTAATACATATAACGAAGGGAGCTTCTGGACCGGGATTTTGGGCTTAATATTGAGGCATGACCCTTGTTCGTACGCGACTGAGCTGGAATCCGGGTTTTGACCCGGTCAAAACTAGGGTGTTCCAAGCCGTCGATATATCCGGACGGAGGGATTGACCCGACTTTAACTAGATCTAATTGGCAGTATCGTTGTGTGCGTATATATGGATCTCAAATAAGAAGGATACATTTAGTTGGTTTTAAATTTGTTGGAACTATTATAATATATCTTGCGCACCATGATTGTATACAAACACTTATACATATGTTAACATAAGTTAGAAGATTTGTACGATTTCTGACTTTTATTAGAAAGTTTATATCGTTGTTAGAGTTTGAATAGATGGACATAAGTTTTGGACTTTTATTAGAAAACTTGTACCACGTTGGACTGGCATCTTTTGAATATGATCTAGCGTTGCCTCGTTGATACATTAGTTTTTGGTGGAAATTGATACACTGTGTTTGGTAGTTGATACATCCAGTTGAAAAAAATAATTAATACATTGAATAATGTAGTCGAAAAGGATCGACATGCATATTTTATTTCTCTTTTTTTTTCCTAATTAATTTTAAAAATAACCAATAATACATCCATTTGCGCGATTATAATTGATACACTATGTTTGGTATGTTTGTTCAGTTAAGTTTGAATCTAATGTAATCTATCTAAAGCTACTTAATTTAGAGGGTAAATAGTTTTGATTTAATAACAAATTAAATAAATCGAACACTATAGGGTCCAAAACTAGTTAAACGAATTTTTTTTTTAACGTGTTAAAAAAACAATAAAGGAACACAATGATTATAGAAGACATTAAACCTTGAGATTTCATGTTCCATTTCTACCTTCTACCTCTATATTTAAGCCCGGATTACATGTCAAAGTTCAGGCCGATCGGGTTATGCAACATCGTCTATAAACTCATTTTGAAGATTATGGTCGATAGGTTGCAACCGATAATGAAAAGAGTTGTCCATCCATTTCAAAGCAGCTTCATCCCTGAGAGGCTCATTGAAGATAACGTCATTCTTGTCCAAGAAGTTATTCATTCTCTTATTGATAAAACTGTTTGAATAAACTCTAAAGTAAATGACGAAAAATCAATCTAGAGCGACTGTTTAGCCAAACACAAAGCATCAAACACAACAATATTTGTTTACGAGGTTCGGAGCAAGTCCTACGTCCCCGGGATCTCAGATATGATCAAATCTACTAGTGAATGAACCAAATCCAGACAAGAGTTACAGATACAAAAAAGTTAAGAGTAAAAAAAATCCAAGAACAAAGAATAGAGAGGGTAGAAAGAATATCTAAACAAATAGTTGGCATTGAAAAACCCAAAAACGATGAGAAGAGTACGCGCTCTCCACGCGCTAGGGCTTGACGATAAGCCCGTCGCCTTTCCCCAAAACCCTAGAACCTCAAAACGATCGGCTGCCGTTAATCCACAAGAAAGAGTAGATCTGCCACCTACAAAGAGAGCTCTCTCTAACAATAGGCTTAGGGATGAAGAAGGAATCTCCAGAAGAACCAAAACGACAAAGGGAGGCTATCGTTTCAGTAAAGCCGACCGGAGTAGGTACAAAAAATGGGTCAGATGGAAGGCTCAAAGATAGTATGTTATTCATCTAAACTAGGCACATATTAAGACCATTGCTTGGCCGCTGGGAGAGTTTATTTGGAGGCAAGAAAATGGCGAAGGGGAATCAGAATGGTGGTGTCGAGTCCTTGTCCTTGGCTTTCGTCATGAGGAGAGGAAAGTGGCAATGTTTGGTCACCTATTGAAGATTAACAAGCCCGATGGCTACCATTTCGATGCTAAGAGGGAAGATGTGATCCCGTCGATTTCCAGAAAAGGTACCCATCTCGATCAAATTACGTATCTGAATAAGATATTTACTTGTAGCTTTGTTGATCATCTGAAAGTAGAAAAGATTAACCTCGTTGAATGGTACCCAAAATCCAGGAATCTGTTTGCTTGGGATAGAAAATGTTGTCCCAACAACGTAGATAATTGTCTATTTAAGAAAAGGAATAGGTCTCTGAATATCTCACCTCTATTGAATCAATTCATACTGAAAACTCCTAGTCTTCTTCTCTGTCAAACAAACACTCACAAAATGAACGATCAAGCAGCTTCTTTTAAAGAAGTTGTATGCAAGGAAAAAGCTAGTGAAAGTAAGAGCAAGGATAACACAACTGCTGAAGCTAAAGAACAACAACATCTAATCAAGAATAATGAAGCAACCAAGAACAAAGGTTAAAACACTGAGAAACTAGATCTTAAGGATTATATGCTAAGTCTGTCCAAAGTGAAGAATGATTTTCAAAAACAGAAAGATACCTCCTATATGGGGTGTATTTTAGGCAATCCCATTGAACTAGCTAGAATCAAAACTAAGCTTATGTTTGAGTGGAGAAATATGAAGCGTGAGGTGAGATTCATTGCAAAGCCAAATTACTGGTTTGAAGCCAGCTTTTCGAACCCTATTGAAGGAGGAACATATGGGAAAACAGACCTTATCATATCTATGGACATTTAGTCATTCTCAAGCCATGAAAACCCAACTTTAATACCTTCACAGAAAGTAATACCACTGCAGATCTATGGATTAGGTCCCACAAATACCCCCTGAGTTCATAAATAAAGAAGCCATTAGGATAATTATTGAGGAAAATGGAGTTGGGAAGTTTTTAACACTTGACAGCTTTTCTGAGAGAGGGAAGGGAGTGAACTTCACTCGAATATGTATTAACTTTGATGTTAGTTGTGAAAGAGTAAAGATAGTCTTAATACCGGATGATGGTGAAATGAAAGAATTTCCCATTTGGTATGAGGATTTTTCAAAAGGCTGTGGTTTTTGTGCCCACAAAGATCACACTTATGATAGCTGTCCCTTGAGAGGTCTTAGAACCAACCCCCTTAGGAAAGAAAAAAAAAATAGAAGATCAAAATAGTGAAGAAAAGAGAACAACAAGAACAAATGGCAATTTGTGAGAAATAAAGATAAAAGGAAAGAAAAAATGGTTGATAGTAAGTATGAGCTTAGACCATATCTAGCTCAGGAATATGGATTAACAAGCTCATAGGAAGAAGAATCTTCCTTAAGCTCTAAAGAGAGCACTCAACAACCTGCTGAGGTCAAAAAAGATGAACAGCCCAATGTTGAAGTGAACATAACTAATGAAGAGCTTAAAAAGGAACCAACTGAACAACCTGAGGGTGACTACCCTGATGATGCTACTATAGACAAGAAGCAAGAAACTCAAGAACCCCTTACTGTCCCTATGATGATGAGGAGGTCACTGAAATCTCTGAGGAGGAGTTAACTGTGAAACAATTCACTGCTGCACTGTTTAAGGATGAAAACATCCCTGAAGAGCTGAAAGCAGTTGTATCTGAAAATTCGTTTCATTCAACTGAAACCAACAATACAGTTAACAAGTTAATGGATGCTATGGAAGTCAATCAAGACTCAACCAAATCGGACTCAAGCATAGGGAAGGGCAGGGGGAATTGAGGACACTGCAGCCTCTATGCTGAAGGGGACTAAGAAGCCTAAACTTAACTAGTCATGATTAAGAAGCTTAATATTATGTTATCCAGTTTGAAAATGGATATTTTTGTAACTGTTAGTGCAGAATTTGTGTTCTATGTTTGTACTTTATTATCTAGATTAAATAGTCTAAGATGGGAGAGGTTTTGTTACTCTCCTTGTTATCTTTTCAGCACCAAGATAATCCCCGCTAAGTGTATCATGAAGACATGTCTTCAATTTTCCTTCTATATTGATATTTTAGTGGATGAAATACCTTGTTGCTGCTTGACTACCTTGAAAAAGGAATCTGTTATAACTGTTTTGGTGATTAAATATAATGATTGGCTGATTCAGCTACCAATTCAATAGAACAATCAGATCAGAACTCCTTAGTGTATGTTCATATATTTACTGCACTCATGAAATTAATGCATTCCTGTGATATGCAACAACATACAACATATGTTTATGTTCATATATTTACTGCACTCATGAAATTAATGCATTCCTGCTTGACTACCTTGAAAAAGGAATCTGTTATAACTCTTTTGGTGATTAAATATAATGATTGGCTGATTCAGCTACCAATAGAACAATTAGATTAGAACTCTTTAGTGTATGTTCATATAATTACTGCACTCATGAAATTAATGCATTCTTGTGATATGCAACAACATACATCATATGTTTATGCTCATAACTCTGGACTAATGAATCAAGACTTGGTTTCTATGGTGATCAAAAATTTGTATATAGAGCTAACTAGGAATGTTTGGTCTGTGCAAAAGATCAAGGATATCATTGTTTATCTTGATCATACCTACCCTAATGTAAATGTAAGAATGCAGTTACTGCTGAGAATTGGTTATGTGGTGGTGTGCAGAGCAGGTGGCTATAACCCCATACATATGGACAGGAAAGAAATAAACTATGGACAGATTGAGCAACAAGGTAGGATGGACAGATTGTGCAGAATAACAAGGGGATAGGGCAACCTTGAGAAAGGAGAACAAAATGGTAACTACTACTTGAACAAATGGCAGAACCAAGCTGATAGAAACGCGCTATACCTGAAGAGTGAAGTACATAACTGAGTTCCAATACTGAATATGAGCACCTATTTGGAGTATGGTCTAAGAATAAATGAGTTAGTGTTCACTGTGATAATAAAGTGGGTCATGCGTGGGACCAATGTAATAATAAATTCCAATGTGAACAAAATGTGGCTTTGGTTGTATCCTTTGATATTGTGCAACAATAAATCCAAAAAAAGCAAACACAATGGTATTGGTCCGATCTCAGGAATAAAACTAGAAAATATTAAGGATAAAAATTTGAATAGCGGGTCTTGGGTACATAAGTGTTATGAAAATGAGAATTATTTAAGAGTCACGTGTAAAGGCAACCACATAAGATCAAATATTAATGACGAAAATAACATCAAAGAGACCAAGATGACGGCCAAAGGGCCAAGTTTCAGAATAGACGGACATAAATTGTACGGTTACATTAGCGGCAAATTAAACAATGTATGGACAAATCTAAACCGGCTTAACTCCATGCCTAAGGATAGGAGGGTAAATCATAACTCCATCAAGATTAAATACTTATGCCGGACTCATATACGGAATAGCGAAATACAAGTAAGAATCGGACAAAGAGAAAATAACACATTAATGATGGCAGGAATAGGTGGTAGACTGCCACCCATAAATTGGTGTAAATATAAATGAAGATAGCATTTTGGAACTGTAGAGGAATGCGCAAGAAAAATTTCTGGATTAACCTAAACATTATATGTAAGAATGATGACATACAAATAATAATACTCGTAGAAACGAAAACTGGTTCGGAACCAGATGAATCATTATGGAAAAATGCAGGCTTTGATAACATCTTGTTTGTACCAGCAGTGGGTTTTACAAGAGGCCTTTGTATGAAAAGAGTACCAATTTCAAAACGAAAGAATAGAAATTACTAAAACACATAGCAGATATATCGAACTAAATCATACTAACAATACGTCGGGATTCCAAACACGAATATTCGGAATCCATGCACCACCTAATGAACAAAAGAAAGATGAATTCTGGATACAATTTATTTCCGAATTCAGATCATCAAGCAGACCAACGATTGTCATAGGAGACTATAACGAGATATGGGAACCCTCGGATAAAAAGGGAGGAGCTCCCATTGGCATTAATAAATATAAAAGACTACATGACATAGCCGACCAGTGTGGAATAATGGACCTCCCAACCAAAGGCAACGAGTACACATGGAAAAAAAAGAAGGAAGGAGACAACAACACGTATGAAAAACTCGACAGAACAATGTCAACCATAGAAGTCATACAAGAATACCCGGACATCCATACTAGAATTAATCATGCGTTTAATACTTCAGACCACTGCATGATATCGATTAATCTACAAAACCAAGTCACAAATTATAGAAACAAACCGTTCCGCTTCGAGTCCATGTGGATGCACAGGCAAGACTGTGAGAACCTAATCAAATAAACATGGAGAACCCAGTATCCAGGAACACATATGTTCAACCTTGTTAAAAAAACAAACCTCCTAAAACAAAACTTGAAACAATGGAGTCGTGTGAAATTTGGAAACATTAATACCCAACTAAAATCCGTTGATGAACAAATAGAAACCCTACAAAAGCAGCTATTCTCAGCTTTTGACCAACAATTAAATGATAAGATCACGAGATTGTGTAAGAAAAGAGAATGTATACTGAAATACCAACATAAATACTGGGTGCAACGAGCCAAAACGGCTAACTTACGCTTAGGCGATAAAAACACGAAATTCCACCATAGAAAAGCCACGGGCAGAAGAAATAAGAAGATAATATCAAATATAACAAGAAGTGATGGAACCATATTATCCAAGGAGAGTGACATAAATGAGGAATTTCTGGAAGACTACAAAATGCGATTTCGAGCGTCGAACATCGACATTCATAAACTCCAAAAACTTCTGGAAGTCGTACAACAAGAAATTACCAATGACGAGAACATAGAGCTAAGTAAACCCTTCTTTACCGGGGAAATAAAAAACGCACTGTTTGACATCGGCAGTGAAAAATCGCCCGGCCCTGACGGAATGACGGCTGGTTTTTTCCAGAAGTATGGGCACATCGTAGGCCCAGCAGTCACAAGAACTGTAAAATTTTTTTACAAAACTGGTAAAATCCTTAAACAACTGAACCACACGTTCATTGCACTCCTCCCGAAAGTTGATAACCCAACAACAACCGCCAACTATAGACCAATCAGTCTGTGCTCCACGGTATACAAAATCATAGCCAAAATTTTAGCAAACCGATTAAGTGCAATCTTACCCAAACTAATCCATCCACTACAAAGTGCTTTTACTAAAAATAGGGCAATCCATGATAATGTCTTTATAGCCCATGAAATTTTTCACGGCTTTAGATCAAAAAAAGGAAAAGAAGGGTATATGGCCATTAAATTGGACATGGAAAAAGCATATGATAAACTAGAATGGAATTTTCTCAAATTGGTATTACAAAAATTCGGGTTTTGTGAGAAATTTAGAAACTGGATTAACGAATGCATAACAACTGTCTCGTATTCCTTGCTAATAAATGACTCACCGACAACCATATTCTGTCCACAAAGAAGCCTCCGTCAAGGAGACCCATTATCCCCGCTCCTCTTTAACCTTGGAGCCGAAATCCTAGCAAGAAATATACAAAAACTAAGTGGAGAAAACCCACGATCAATCGGTTTTCCCATAACAAAAAACGTGTCATTAATCCCGTTCCTAGCCTTTGCAGATGATATCATCATCTTCACTAAAGCGACGACCGATGGAAGTAACAAAATCTTTTCAGTTTTGAAAGACTATTGTGAAACTTCAGGTCAAGTAATAAACAATCACAAATCTTCCTTCCAAACTACAAATAATGTAGACCATGCAAGCAAAAGAAGATTACAAGCTCATCTAGGGATATCCTCATCCACTAATCTAGAGCAATATTTAGGTTGCCCTATCATAAATGGAAGGGCCAACAAAGAGATTTTCAATTCAGTCATCCAAAAATCAAGACAACAACTCTCGAAATGGAAAGCTTCATCTCTCTCGCAAGAGGGACGAACAACCCTAATTAAAAGAAAACCTTAACGCAAAACCAAGTTACCTAATGCAGGCCTTTATGTTACCCGTAAGCTTTCACAAGGAACTAGACAAAATCAATAGAAATTTATTCTGGAATAAAGGACCAAACTACCACCCATTAATTAGTTGGGACAAAATCTGTAAACCAAAAACCTTAGGTGGTACCGGTATAAGAAAGGCAGAAGATATGAATAAGGCACTACAAATGAAACTCCTCTGGAAAATTATGGCAGAACCAGAAAATATATGGGTCAAAGTTATAGAAGAGAAATACTCCGTGGGAAAAATCTATGGAATTACGAGTGTGGAAAAAATACATCTTGGCAATGGAAGAAATTGATCAAATTGAAAGAAGAATTTAACAAAGGCCTACGCTGGAGAGTAGGGGATGGAAGCACAGTCAAGTTCTGGGAAGACCGATGGTTACTGGATGAACCCCTGTATACAGTAGTGTCTGACCAAACCCTAATCAGAACATCCGATAAGGTAGATACCTTTATCTCGGATAAAAAGTGGAACGAACAACGTCTTGATCAACTTGAAGGCATTCTTCAAGTAAGCATCATTAATAAGATAAAAGAGTATAATCTCCCAACTAATTACATAAGAGATAGGATTTATTGGTCAACAAACGACGACGGGTGGTACTCCACTAAATCTGCAATAAACATGATCCAAAGGAGAAAAGTTGGGGTATCGGAAGACAAAACCTGGATATGGGGCATGAGCATCATGCCCAAAGTCCATAACTTCTTGTGAAAAATGGCTCTAAATGGTCTCCCAACCAAAGAAAATCTTGACAAACAAAAAATTCCGGTAGTCATGCACTGCGCATTCTGCAATCACCATACAGAAAGCGCCAAACACCTTTTCTTTGAGTGTCAATGCACTCACCAGACCCTAGATAATACCAAAATATCAACCATCCTCAAGGATATTGAAACTTATAATCAATCCACTTATGAGACACTCTTAGTATTAAAGGATAAAATCTCATCTCACGAACTTAGACAAGTGGCAATGATTTGGTGGAATATTTGGTTGGATAGAAATCAAATAATCTTTAACAATAAAAGAACAACACAAAACCTAAAACAAATTGCACTAAAACAAATTGAAGACTGGGAACAAGAAAACAATAAACAATTAATTAAGAGCAAAATAAACAAAAGACAAAGAAGGAAGACCAATAATATCAGGTCGCAAAAACCTAAAGTAAATTTCGTTAAGCTTAACTTTGATGCAGCATCTGACAACAACAACCAATTCGCCTTTGGTTTCATCATTAGAGATAACCACGGCCTTCGCTTGGCCCATGGAAAAGGTAAATGTCATATATGCAGATTCAGTTCTAGAGGCAGAAGCGTTTGCTCTGCGGGAAGGCCTACAAAAGGCTAAACAGTTAGGAGTGTCGGCTATTGAGATCGAGGGAGATAACCTGATGCTGATCATTCGATCAACCACGCTTGGAAACCCCCGTGGGAGACAGACATGATCATTTCAGACATTTCCACCAGCATCTCAGGCTTTGCTCAAGCAAGCACTACGCACATCTACAGGGAAATCAACACGGTAGCGGACAAGCTCGCAAAACACGGACTGTCTACCACTGAAGACCAAGACGATCTCCCAGACGATGTAGTTGTACTAGTCCGTAAGGATGCTGTAGGTCGGTCGGTGTCTAGACATTGACCCTCCTATTCTGCTTACCTTGTATAAAAAAAAATATATATCTAAACAATAACAAGAACATAATACAAATCTGTCTGTCGACACAAGATACTTCCAAGCTAAGAACCGTAGGAGGAACTAGCGCTCGATCTCACTATCTGTTGGTGAAGAACTCTCAGACGAAGCTTGGATCTCGGGAGGAGAAGAAGCTCTTCGCTCTCAGTCAAGATCTAGGGCTTGAACAGAGAGAGCGGCACAGAAGGTGAAGAGACAAGGAGAGAAGAAGAGACGGAAGAGAGAGAAGCTCAAAGATCCGATCGGCTAGGGTTTAGAACATCTCTAACCTTATATAGTATGCGTCTTCATCAAACGATGTCGTTTGGATTAATGAACCCGCTCAGACAAAAGAAAACACGGTTCACTCTTATAACGTAAACAATACTCAGAACCGGTTTCAACACGAGATCACAAGTTTGAACCTTGATCCGTCCTTGGAATCGTTGAAGAACGAACCCGGATCTAGGCCAAGGTAGAGCTTTAACTACTCCTTGTTGATGTGCAAATGGGAACTTTGAAAGAAGTTTGGTAAGGCGGAAGCGATTTGAAAATGGATGCGGAAGCGAAGGTTTGATTCGATCTAGAGAGATCGAGCAAACGTTGTAGTGGATCTGAGGGTTTGATTCTTTAGAAGAATCCTCGAAGGTGAGTTCTTGGATCTAAGACTTGATCCAAGGAAGAACTTTGAGGAGATTGAAGAAGAAGTGATGCCCAGATCAAGAATGAGGATTTTCCTTCAAAATACTTGATTAAAATTAGACATGCTTTACAAGTGAGGCCAAGCATCCCTTATATAGTGGATGAAGGCCAAACCATTAGCCGGAAATTAAATGACGGAAATAAAGACGGGAAATAAAAGCGGGAAATAAAGCCGGGGCTAACTCCCGAATTGAAAGGCCTAGACTATCAATGTCGGAAAGTAACTCCCGGAATTAAGTTCCGGAGTTACGGTTCCGAAAATTAAAATCTATTATTTTAAATGCAAAATATAATAAAATAATAATAATATTGCTAGCTTGATGACGTGGCGCTGGAAGTCTATGCCATGGTGGAGTGGAGACATGGCATGCCACTAACGGGTCCAAGTGATGCAATGGTGCGTCGGATGATTGAGCCGGCAGCTTGGGCGATGACTTTAGCTCGGGGGCGAGTGAGCGGTCCATCGGAGCGAACCCGCAAAGCATCGTCCTCCTCATCCACGGTCATGGTTGTCAAGGGTGCATCAAACCTCTTTGCCAGCTTATTATCTTAACAATTCACCCTCCTAACTCTTGTAGTTTTGGCTCATTCAATCTAGTAAATTTGGACTGCATATCTTCATCACCGATCCAGCCTTCATATGCTAAGTAATTTCAGACAGATGAAGCAAGTCCTTGTAGAAAACAAATTTCTCATTAGTCACAATCTTTGTACCAAAATCAGCAGGATTTTCCTCTCCTTTTATCTTCTCAATCATTAACTCTTTCTTGTCAATCTTCTGTCGGATATAATGATACCTAACATCAATGTGTTTAGTTCTTTCATGATAAACATGATCTTTACATAAGAACAGGGCACTTTGACTATCAGTATATATAGAAACAATATAAGATTGGTTAAGAATTTCGTTTAGAATTCCTTTTAGCCACATGGCTTCTTTGGCTGCTTCAGTGACAACAATGTACTCAGCTTCACTCGAGGAGAGGGCAACAATAGATTGTTGTTGTGATTTCCAGGAAATGCAATTTCCACACCAAGTATACACATAAGCTGTAGTAGATTTTCTAGTATCTTTATTTCTTGCATAATCTAAGTCAACATAACCCACAAGATCATTAGAATCACAGTGAACACCATATTCTAAAGCAAGAGAAGAAGTACTAGTTAATATCTTAATAAAAACTTCATAGTTGACCAGTGTTTGTTAGACGGGTTAGACATATATCTACTCAAAACACTAACACCAAAAGCTAAGTCAGGTCTTATACAAACCATAACATACATCACAGAACCTACTGCAGCATCATAAGGAATATTTTTCATATCTTTGACCTCTTGAGTAGTAAGTTGAGTTGTCTTAGTCAAATCAAGATGAGCACCAAGAGGTATAGAAGTAGGTTTAACAGATTTCATATTAAATCTATCTAGCACTTTCAAAATATAATCATGCTGGGTTAACCAAAAATTTCTTTTATTCCTATTTCTAACAATAAAAATTCCAAGGATTTTCTGTGCAGGACCAAGATCCTTCATATAAAAAGTAGTTTTCAGAGATGTTTTAATGTCTCTAATATTACTTTTAGACTTGCTAATTATCAAGATATCATCAAGATATCATCAACATATAACAAAACATAGAGAGAATCATTCAGTTTTAATAAACTTGAAGTATAAGCAAGAATCATAGGAACACTGAGTAAAGCCAAGAGATTTCATACACGAGTCAAACTTTTTATTCCACTGTCTAGGTGACTGCTTCAAACCATATATAGATTTATTAAGCAACAGACATGATTAGGAAACCTTTTATCAATATATTCTTTAGGTTGACTCATGTATATAGTTTCATCCAAATTACCATGTAAGAAAGCTGTCTTAAATTCCATTTGGTCAATATCATAATCAAATACAGCAGCAATGGATATAAGCATTCTCAAGGTTTTATATTTCACCACAGGAGCAAAGATATCATGATAATCCTCCCCTTTCCTTTGGGTAAAGTCTTTAGCAACTAATCTGGCTTTAAACCTAGGTGGATCAGTAGAGTTTTGACTTTCTTTTACCTTGTAAACCCATTTATTCCCAATCAATCATAAATTTTTAGGTTGAGGAACAAGAGTCCAGGTGTTATTAACTTTCATAGATTCAATTTCTTCATTCATAGCATGTTTCCACTCATTACAGTGTTTAGAATTAACAGCATGCTCAAACAACTCAAGAGTAGGAGCAGAAATCACCTCAACAATTAAGAAGGCATATTCTATAACATACTTATGTATATCAACTATGTTCTCAACTAAATTCACATACTTTGCATTAGGTTTCTTATGCCTAGGTTCTCTATCCCTAGTCAATTGATAATCAAATAAAGAAGACAGAGAATCTATCACAACATCATTGTTATCAATAGCAGGCAAATCAGAAGACCAAGTAAGCAAATCAGAAATAGAATTAGAATTTGAGAGATTAGAATTACTCATTGTCCCTCCTAATTGTAGAGGTGTAGTTGTTGACTGATCTCTTGAGATGAAAAGTAAAGATTTTCTCGAGGGATCTGAGTGACTAGAGGTTGGTGAGGTTGTGCTATTAGTAACTGGATCTCTCGAGAAAATCTTACTCCCCCTCGAGAGATTATAGTCAGCATAGCCATTTTCATCATCTTCTTGAGTGATATTTGCATTATCACTTGGATCATAGAAAGATGAATCTGCTTCCCTGTCATTATTCTCAGAATTGCCATTAGTAGTAATCTTGAAAGAAAATTCCTTTTCAACAAAGGTAACATCTCTACTGATAGTGGTTTTATAAGCTCTAGGTTGTAGGATTAAAAGTTTATATCCTTTAACACCTATAGGATATCCTATCATAACACACTTTTGTGCTCTAGGATTAAGCTTACCATCAGTTTGTTTAGCATAAGCAGCACATCCAAAAACTCTTAGATGTGTGAGATTAGGAGGTTTTCCAGACCAAATTTCTTGAGGTGATTTAAAACTTATAGCACTTGAGGGTGATCTGTTAATGAGGTAGGCAACTGTAGTCATTGCTTCACCCCATAGAGAATGTTTTAGGCCAGAGGAAATTAACATACATCTAGCTTTTTCTAAAAGAGTTCTATTCATTCTTTCTGCAACACCATTCTGTTGTGGTGTACCTGGGACAATTAAATGTCTTTTAATTCCATTTTCATGACAGAATTGATTAAATTCTGCATTACAGAATTCTAACCCATTATCAGTTCTAAGGCATTTCAACCTATAATTGGTTTGACCTTCTACTGTAATTTTCCAGTTTTTAAAGTTTTCAAAAGCATCACTTTTATTTCTAAGAATATACACCCAAACTTTTCTAGAGAATGATCTATTAAGGACAGAAAATATTTTCTACCCCCAGTGGTTTAAATCTGAGCAGGACCCCATAAATCAGAATGAACATATTATAAGGGTTTACTAGCTTTAAACTCAGATTTATTAAACACATTTTTAGTAGCTTTACCTAGTATGCAAGTCTCACATGACTTAAGATCACTAGGTTTACTTGGTAAGCTTCCATTTTTAAAGAGGTAGAAAAGGCCTTTATTGCCTATATGTCCTAACCTAGTGTGTCAGGTTAAGGCTTGTTCATTTGTAAGGCAAGCAGGTGAATCAACATTATTCAACTCAGGAGTTCCAATCACATGATAAAGGCCATTCTTTTTAATACTTTTAACTAGAATTTTTCCATTTCTAGTGATATATCTAAATCCATAATGTGTATTAATATCACAACTCAAATCATCAAACATGCTTTTAGATAACAGATTTCTCCTAAGTTCTGGAATCCATCTAACATTTTGTATAGTTCTAATTTTATTATCATGCATTCTGAAAGGAACAAAACCTATGCCTTTTATACCAAGAGAAGTATAGTCTCCTAATCTTACTTCTCCTTCATCATTTTTATGTAAAAAATCAAAATGACATTCATGAGGAGTTGCATGCATTGTACATCCAGAATCAAGAATCCACGCATTTGAACAAAATTACATGAAGTATAAAGTATGTCAGAACAAAGAAACAATTCATTATTACAGTGACGCATATTTTCCCACAAGGCAGAAGTTTCATTTTTATTTGACTTAACAACTTCATCACTTTTCTTTTTCCTGCAATGTGGAGTTTTGGGTCCCTTTTTACCACAGTAATAACATGTAATATCCTTTTCTTTGTCCTTTTCAGAAATATTATCTTTGTTCCTATGAATAAAGCTTTCTGAATTTCTATTTTTAGCCTTAAACGTATTTTGATTGCTTTTATTTCTATCCTGGTGTTTATTCTTAGCAAACATGATCTCATTTTTAGGTTCTCTAGAAGTAGTCTTAACTTTGAAAATTTTCATTTCTTCATTTTTTTGTAAAATAGCTTCTAGCAGCTTTTTCTTAGTTAAATCTTGATGACCATACTGTATAACATCTTTAAAATTGTTAAACTGAGCAGGTAAAGAATTCAAGTTTATAACAGCTTGATGTATATCATCAGTTTTATCACTACAACGTTCTAGGTCAAGTGTCATCCTAAGAAAATCATCCAGATTATCATTCAATGTCATATTAGTATCCATTTTAAAATGAAATAATCTACACAACAAAGAGATTCTACTAGGCATGCTTTTTACCAGAAATAAAGTTTCCAAAGTATTTCAGAGAGATTTAGCAGTAACCTGAGTTAGGACTTGTCGTCCTACTTCATCAGTCAATCTCAACATAATCTCAGAGTGAGCTATCTGATCCAGCTCTTCCTTTTCCTCCTCCTTTGTATTTTCTAGAAAGTCGTGTGTGATGGCTCTCCAACACTTTTCCCTTATTAAAATGGATTTCATTTTGACCTTCCACATAGCAAAGTCAGTATTGCCATCAAAGGGTTTAATTTTTGCTGTATCAATCATTCTACTCGTCACAGTCACTTAACAAACCTTGACAACTATCCTGGAAACACTTTAGACCAGATCTAATCTCAAGATAACACAACAATCTCTAGAAGAGCGGCAAGAATCAACTCTTGCAAGCACTCTTGAAATCTATTGGTCTTCTAGAGATTTAATCAATGGATTGGTGATCTCCAAAGGAAATGAAGTCAAAATAAGTGAGGACAAGAGAAATATTAGCCAACAGTATAGATCAAGGCAACTGGCTTCTATAGGAAGCGTAGCCACTCTTAAGATCTAACACAATAAAAGACAGCAGCGGAAGATTAAAGCAGAAAAGACAAGAAATAAAAGAAAAGCCCTAAAAAATCTAGGTTTATCTAACTCTTTGAAACTTAGAAGATCGCAAACGTTTCGAACCTCCGGTCAATGGACACACGGTTAACGCCGACCTATGTTTAAGAAAGAGTCAAGCAAAACACAAGATTTTCAGGGAGAAAAAACAAAGAACGAAGCTCTAATACCAATTTGATAAAACTGTTTGAATAAACTCTAAAGTAAATGACGAAAAATCAGTCTAGAGCGATTGTTTAGCCAAACACAAAGCATCAAACACAACAATATTTGTTTACGAGGTTCGGAGCAAGTCCTATGTCCCCGGGATCTCAAATATGATCCAGTCTACAAGTGAATGAACCAAATCCAGACAAGAGTTACAGATACATAAAGTTAAGCGTAAAAAAAACCAAGAACAAAGAATAGAGAGAGTAGAAAGAACATCTAAACAATAACAAGAACAAAATACAAATTTGTCTGTCGACACAAGATGCTTCCAAGCTAAGAACCGTAGGAGGAACCAGCGCTCGATCTCACTATCTGTTGGTGAAGAACTCTCAGACGAAGCTTGGATCTCGGGAGGAGAAGAATCTCTTCGCTCTCAGTCAAGATCTAGGGCTTGAACAGAGAGAGCGGCGAAGAAGGTGAAGAGACAAGGAGAGAAGAAGAGACAAAAGAGAGAGAAGCTCAAAGATCCGATCGGCTAGGGTTTAGAACAACTCTAACCTTATATAGTATGAGTCTTCATCAAACGATGTCGTTTGGATTAATGAACCTGCTCAGACAAAAGAAAACCCGCTTCACTCTTATAACGTAAAAAATACTCAAAACCGATTTCAACACAAGATCACAAGTTTGAACCACTTTGCCGGCTTATTATCTTAACACTTATAAAGAAGAAAAGGGAAAAAAGGTGGATGGCTTTTAAAATTGATCTTGAGAAAGCCTGAATTTGAAATTTATTGAGGAAACTTGCTCTATGCTTTATTTATCGGGAGACTGGACAACGAGGATCATGAACTGAGTCAAATCAATTTCAATGAGAATCTTGTGGAATGGTGATCTTACTGACCCCTTCCATCCTTCGAGAGGTATTAGACAGGGCGATCCACTTTCACCATACTTGTTTGTTCTTTGTCATGAGAGATTGACACATTCTATACAAAATCTTGTTACTCTTGGCAAATGGAAACCGATTGCTGTCAAACGAGGTTGTCCTCACATCTCACATGTTTTTTTTTGCTGACGACATTGTTCTTTTTGCCGAAGTCTCCATTAAACAAACAAAGGTGATTAAGGATTGCCTACAAAATTTCTACAATGCTTCTGGTCTCAACATCAACGTCAACAAATCTTCGCTTACAGTTTCTCCAAATGTCATGGGTAGCTTCAAAGAGAGAATCCAATAGGCAGCTGAAATCCCTATTACGACTTCATTTGGGAAATACCTTGGTATACCCATATTTCAGTCAAGACCCACAAAAGATAATTTTTCCTTCATAATTGACAAATTGAATCAGAGACTTGGCACATGGAAGGGTAGGCTTTTAACCTTCGCAGGAAGAGCCACTTTAGTCAAATCGGTTCTTAACACCATTCCCGCTCAGTTATGAGAGTGATGAAGATTCCAAGATGCATTTGCAACGACATTGATCGGTTATGCCAAAATTTTATGTGGAGTGATTCGGTTAATAGGCGCCGTTTACATTTGGTGGCTTGGGATGAGGTCTGTCAGCCGAGAAGTTGTGGGGGCTTAGGCATTAGGAAAACGATGGAACTCAACCTTGCTTCTTTAGGTAAGTTAATCTGGAGGTTTCTTCAGGATGGAAATAAGTCGTGGGCTGCTCTTTTCGCAAAGAAATACGGCATTAATAGTATAAGATAGCTCATGGATCTTTCCGTACACAAATCTGGGTCAATCACCCTCAGTAGTTTTGCTTGGGCCAAGGCTAGGATTTTTTGCAGAGAATGAGATGGAAGCTTGGTGACGGTGAGACTATTAGGTTTTGGCTTGATAATTGGTGTGAAGACAGACCTCTACTTGAGGACACTCGTAATGGTAGCAATGGAGGCTCTTGGACATGTTCTGCTCGGGATCTTTGGGCTAATGGGGGCTGGAACTGGGCTGGCATTTCTAATTATCTTCCCTTGAGCCCACTAATGTCAATTGTTGCTTTCAACATTGTCGATGACGAGGCCCCAGATTCCATTTATTGGCACCCTTCAAGTGATGGACAATACACTATTGATTCGGCTTACAAAATTCTTATGAATTCTTCCAGCCCGCAACATATGCACCACAATAGAGAAGATCTTGCTCTATATCGCATCGTCTCGAAGTTGCATGTCCTGGAGAAGGTTTGCTCCTTTCTAAGGCTTTTAATCAAGAAGAAACTTATGACAAATGCAGAGAGATATAGGCGTCATCTTTCAACAATTGATCTGTGCTGCATATGTCGCTTGGGTCCTGAGAGTTTGATGCACATCTTTAGAGACAACCCTAGTATGACACAATTGTGGGGTGAACTTATCCCTATTGATGAAGCGGGTCCTTTCTTCCCTCTGAATGAGAATCAATGGCTATACTATAATCTTTCATCTTCGCGTATTCATGATCATGGTGTCTCCTGGGCATGTTGGTTTTCTATTACATTATGGTGGTGTTGGAAAGAGCGTAACAACGTTATATTTCGGGGTGCAACATCCCCCCGCAGACACAAATATCTTATTGACATCCAAGCTCAGAGTCTTGCCAGTGCTTTTACGAATGAAACACCGTTTGGCCCCAGACTCAGCAAAGACCGCATGTGGATTCGATGGACAAAACCTATTCCCGGTAGATTCAAACTCAACACGGATAGTTCAGTTATTGTGGATCAGAATTGTGCCTCTGCCGGAGGGATCATCAGAGACAAAAATGGACAGTGGGTTCATGGATTTTACTTGGGGTGCAGAAACCTTGAAGTTAAAATAGACTCTGAACTTGTTATGAAGCTGATTGCTCGAGATCTACCGCATTCGCACCCGTTATCTAGTCTGCTAAAGAATTGCCAAGGCTTATTACGTAGGGACTGGATTATCCAATTCCGACATGTGTTCCGTGAAGCAAACTTGTGTGCAGACTTCCTTGCATCCCTCGCTTCCTCCTTCCCTTTAGGTTATCACTCTCTAAAAGATCCCCCCTGGATATTATTACTCTTATTAACAACGATGCCCGAGGTGTGGCGAGCCAAAGGCTTATTACATGTTAGCTGTTCTTTATACTGAACAATACGGGTTATGTTGATGCATACCCACCTTTTACAAAAAAAAAAGGGGTGAAAATGGTAAGTGTGTAGGTTTTTTATCAAGGAAACAAAGTGTGTAGGCAAAATTTTATAGAAACACTAACTATGCACTTTCTATTTGTGAAGGGACCCAACGTTATACTCTGTTACCCAACCCTGTTACCCAACGCTGTTACCCAGCCCTGTTACCCAACTTTGTTACCCAAATTCACTTATGTTACCCAACTTCGTTGTTACCCGATTTTAATATCCAACGTTCTACATCCAAATTCACTTATGTTACCCAACTTCGTTGTTACCCGATTTTAATACCCAACGTTCTACATCCAAATTCACTTATGTTACCCAACTTTGTTGTTACCTGATTTTAATACCCAACGTTCTACATCCAAATTCACTTATGTTACCCAACTTCGTTGTTACCTGATTTTAATACCCAACGTTCTACATCCAAATTCACTTATATTACCCAACTTCGTTGTTATCCGATTTTAATATCAAACGTCCTACATCCAAATTCACTTATGTTCTACATCCAAATTCAATTTTCAGCCTACCTTTACTGGTAGCATAGTGGAGAGGAGTATGACCACCATCATTCTTTAAATTCACATTAGCTCTTGTAAAGTAAAATTTTAATGCTTGCCAACTTAGAAATCAAAGAGGGCAGTACCTCTATTATACATCACAACACTTAATTGACACAAATCCATTCCCAAAGAATAATGCATAACCGAATACTGCATGATTACACAGAATTGTTCAATTCAGCAAAATACCTAACATGTCTGTCAAGATATCCAATCACCATCATAACATTCATACCTCATGACAACACAAAAACAACAGCTTGAAGACAGGCCGTTCAAAGATAAAACATTTATAATCAGTTGTGTAGGTGAACCATTGGTTTCCAGGACGACAGGTTCCCGTGCCTCGTGAGCTTCAGCTTCCCTATTACTTTCACCTTCATGAGAGCTCCAACAACATTTCCAAGTAATTTTCCAGATCTCAATTGGTGTTGTTGCACTTTTGGAAGCAAATCTATTCAATTATTCTGTTTCAAAAAATGAACATATGCATTAAAATTTAAAAATATCCATTATTTAGGCTTCTTTTGCAATTTTCATTTTACTTTCCTTTGAACAAGATCAATAGATGTAAGAACTTACAACCAAGCCTGGTCTCCAGTGAACTGTCTCTTTCATATTAAGTAAGACCTCTTCTCCGATGTTCTTTTTTGATAAGAATTCCTACTCAGCTATGCGAAGTTTATGCTCAACACGGTATGCATCTATATAACGATGGCGCTGCACGAAAACATCCTTCACTGAGCCAATGAAAAGAATGGATATGACATAATATCGGTTTACTGCCTAACCAACTAAAGCATACACTTTCATTGGATATCATCCACAGTCAGAATTTTGAACTACGATTGACTAAAGTCATTTCATGATTGAAAACTAACCCTATGCATCGCCACACAGCCATATAACAAAAACACCAAAATAAGGTGTTCGCTTGTAGGTAATACAAGTCCTTGAGCATTTAAAATATTTGCCTGATAGATGCTCATACAACTGCTATTGTTTATTTGTTTCATATAACTATTGTAAAAAGCATAAACACATCATATTCCAAATAGCTATAAGCTTATCCATCCAAACTTCAACTCGATGTATACAAATAGATGAATGTAAATTCAATCAAACAAACATGATAAAGCCTACAAAAGTAGACAATAGGTCTTTTTTTGATCTCCTCTTAATCCACATTGCGCTAATCAAAGAAAAATATAGCAAGAGTATCTTTTGAAATTAATAAGCTTCTTCTTCAATTTAGTAATTGTTTTCTAATTAATATAAGAACATCTGGCACGGTTTATGTGACAAATAGAACGCCGCTCATCCACGGATGGAATTTCTTGAGCAACTTGTAAAGCAACATCATATTTTGAAAGTGCATCTTCATAATGCTCATCTTTAAAAAGAATATTGCCTTCAACTTTTGCATCATTAGCTTGTGTTAAGGCTCTCTGGCTCAAAACAAAAACAACTATATTATTTTAAATAAATATGTTACAATGAAGCAAAGCATAACAATTTACAAACCAATACTTCCCACAAAAAGTGTCAGTAAAGGATGAAACTGATGAATTGTCACATGCATAATGTAAAGCAGATGTTGAACTGGGTTTGAAGGATTTTCATTGTTGAATAGGATAGAACAACATGGACAACCAAACAATTTGTCATAATCTATCATAGAAAGAGCAACACAGGATATTTTCCTATCAACTGAACTATTCCAACATCACTACTTTGGCAAATGAGTAAAAGAGCAATAACAAGATATATTTTACAATAAAGCCTTAATCCTTATTGTTATAACCCTCAATGGAAATGGTGAAAATCACTCACCCTGAACATACCAAGTTTGATTCAGATGTTTCATTCACCAATAAACCAAAATAACGTCAATTGGACAATGCAAACTGAAAAGTGTCAGCAAGTTGCACCAGAGAAAGAGGGATCAATAGAGATTGAAGAGCAACCTATTTCAATGCATCTTCTTTCAATGCATCTTGATAAGTATCATCCTTCTGGAGGTGCAACCAGTACTTCCCCTCTACCATTTTGCTCCACTTTTCTCTCAACATCATCACCACCATTTTCCCTTGCCTGCCATCCAAATCACCTTCACTAACGGTTTCAAACCCTTTCAAAATATCTTTTCTTGCCTTTTCTGATTCAACATCACCAGATTCCACCGCAAGTCATCGTTAACACCAAAACCCAATCTCGAAACCCTAAAAACGAATCTGCAATCGAAGAGAAAACCTAATGGAGGTAGAAGACAGAAAATGAGACCGAAACCTGTTGAGAAGATGAATCGGTTAATGAGAACGACGAAGAAACAATCGAAAGAAGAAGAAAGGAGATGAGCGAAGAGGTATCGGCAAATCGCCAGCCAAATAGCCGAGGTTCGAGAGACGAGATAGAAGTAAGAAAGAGGGGGGAAAATTAAAAATTAAAAAACCCTATTTATAGGTGCATAGTTAATACCCGTAAATAATCCAGCCTGCATACTTAGTCATGTAATAAAAAAAGCGTATTTATAGCTCATTTAACTCAAAAAAAACCTCTATATTTAATTTTTATAAATATAATTAAATTCAAAAAAAGCTTTTCAACTGGGATCGTGGGCCCAGACAGGCGCGGACCCTTGCTCGTTCGTACCCAAGCCGGACGTATTGTCCCAACTCTAGCCAAGTCTAACTGGTAGTATCGTAGTGTACATATTGCAATATATACATGTATCTCAAATGGAGACAAATTTATTTCGCTGTAATTTGTTGGATCTATTATAATTTATAATATATTTTGAATGCCATACAAACGCTTAGATATATTAACATAAGTTTTGGAGTTTTATTAGAAAATTTGTAGCGTTTGTTTGATTGCTCGAAGTTGGAATAGCTGGACATAAGTTTTGGACTTTTATTAGAAAATTGTACCGTTGGACTTACATCTTTTGAAAACGGTGTAGCATTGATACATTAATTTTTGGTCGAAATTGGTACAGTGCGTTGAAAATTTGTACCATTGCGTTGGAATAGTTGGAATATCGGACATAAGTTTTGGACTTTTATTAGATAATATACATATCACTTGTCTTACGATTTGACTTATGTTAATTAAGTTGATAAAATATCGGACCGAATAGTATTATTTTGGACCTCATCCTTGACGACGTAACAATCAACTTCAATATGTTTGGCAGGCTCGTGGAAAACTGAATTTGATGCAATATGTAGGACCTTTTGGTTGTCGCACCTTAAGTTGATAGACTTGTGATGTGAAATTATGAGTGAAATGAGTAAGGATTATAGCCATTTAACTTCACATGTCGTAGTGCCCATGCCATGATATTCTACTTTAGCGAAAGTCCGGAAAACCGTGGTTTGCTTTTTGGTTTTCCAAGAAATGACGACTAGACAAGAAAAATTAATAAAGAAACCCGTTACAGAACGACAAGTCAAAGGACACGAAGCGTTGTTGGAATCACAATGAGCAATAATTTGAAAAGAGCTTGAATTAAAAATTAAAATACCTTGACCCGAGCCGTTTTAAGGTAAAGAAGGACGCATATGTTATACCAATGGTTAATTGTCGGTTCCTGTAAAAATTAAGATAAAATGTGGACAAAGTAGTTGAGATTGGGACATGTAAAAGCGAGGTAAATAAGACACTCAACTAATTTGCAAAAACGATCCAGATCTAGATACGGGTCTGACGCACCAGTGGACAACAAGTGTGCAAGCTCGATCGAAAACATTGTCGGTCTCGAGCCAGTTGTGCTTGTATTTTGTAAACTATCAAACGCATATTTCTTTTGGGAGAGAAAGATGCCTCGTAACTGTTTTTTGTAATTTTTCAAGATTTTTATTTATGGAAACAAGAATTTAGATATTATTTAAACGACTAATAACATGAGGATCATTACCCGTGATTATCAAATCATCCACGTAAATGATAATATAGAGAACTATGTCTAGACGAGCGTAAGTGAAGAGTGAATAGTCGGCTCGAGATTGAACGAAACCGACATACGTAAGGGTTGCACTTAACTTATCAAATCAATTACGGGGTGATTGTTTGTGGCTGTAAATAGACTTCTTAGTTTGCAAACTTTTGACGGATCGGTGGTGGAGAATCTGGGAGGAAGAGTCATATAACGTCTTTTTGTAAATTACTGTACAAGAAGGTGGTGTGTACGTCCATTTGATGTAATAAATACATGGATGTTGACGATTTCCGAGAGCCACCATCCGGTCTTTATGATGTTCTATTGAACCATTGGCCTTAAGTTTGGTGTTAAACACCCATCTACAACCGATCATCTTTTGTCCTGGTAGATGATGAACGAGGATCCAAGTGTTATTACGTTGAAGTGCTTCAGATTCAAGGCGAATTGCAAAGCGTCATTATAGAATTTCGACGGCCTTTTTGTAGGAGATTGGATCGACAATGTGAGTAAATACCTTTTTTTTTTGGTTAAAGGGGGAGGATCGGTGCCTCCGCGCATCTAGATGCGCTTTATTAGAAAAGAAAGAGCTAAGTAGTCATCAAACGGGGGATAGCCTGACCCCTAACATCAGTAGTTAATATGTTTATAATACCTTCAGGAGGGTCACGCAATACATGAAAGCCCGTAGGAAAATCAAAAGCAAAAGAAGCAAGAAAATCCGCTGCGCAATTAGCTTCGCGGAAAACATGTCGGACTTGGATATTCCAAGGTCTACTTAAGAAGCCTTGGCATTTAAGTACCAGGCTGGATAAAGGATGACAAAGGGGAACGTTTTTTCCTATGAGGCTGGTGGCAAGCTGGGAGTCCGATTCCAGGACTACATTTCTTACACCACTCTCCCAAGCAATCTCGAGACCATGTAATATACCCCACATCTCAGCCATAGGTACAACACATCCCAATATTATGAACGAAACCCCCTTGCCAAATCCCGGCGTCATTCCTAATAAACCCTCTTGCCGTAGCACGACTTGAGTTCCTGACTGCTCCATATGTGTTTACCTTTAACCATCCTAGCTGGGGTGGGCTCCACTTCACTGGTACACTTTTCTTCTGCAGAACCTCTAAATCACCATTGCGGGTATTCCACGCCTTCAAATAACAAGAAGTTCTCTCAGTGATGATCCTTTGGCTATCCATAGGTCTACTCTCCTTTCTGAAGATTGCTTCATTCCTCCATTTCCATGTTTGCCAAAGAGCCTCTGTAAACAAATCCTTCCAAAAAATAACATTATTAAAAGGAGAAAGGCTGAGAAGGTTACCTCTTACCCAACACGCAAAGGGTACGTTAAAGAAATCATGCATATAATTCTCTGCATGTAAAGCCCTCCACATTCGATCCGTTTCCGGGCAATCCCGAAAAAGATGACACAACGATTCCACCTCACTGCTGCACTTGTGGCACGTATTATCACGAGTCAAGTGTCTTCTATTCCTTTCTTCATTAGTGATGCACCCACCGTTTAAAACCTTCCAAACAAACAGTTTACACATCTCCTGGACTTTAAGCTTCCATACCTTGCTGAACAGGAAAGCATCGATCTCAGCAGCTACATCGTGTCCCTCCAACATAGCGACAGCCGATCTAACCGTGTAGAAACCCGAGGACTCTCCACTCCAGCTGAGCATATCCTTTCTTTCCAGATTAACGCCAATCGCCTCCATCTGGAGCAAAGTGGGAGTAATGGTTGGATTTCCTCCCATTTCCAGCCCCTGTTGACGCACCAATAGTCACAGATCATCATGTTGACCTTGTTCTCATCTATCAAGCCTTGGGAACTCATAATAAGAGGGCCGTCACCTATCCACTTATCCATCCAGAAACGGATTTCGCTCCCATTTCCTACAATCCATCTTGCTCCTACAGCTATAACCTCCGACACATCCGCATTAATAGCTTTCCAAGTGGGAGACGGAGCACCATGCACTCCTCCCGTACCTCTAACGTACTTCGCGCAAAACACTTCAGCCCACTTACACGTAATATCAGTGAGCAACTTCCATCCCAGTTTCCCAATAAGAGCTTTATTCAGAGTCATCATTGGTGTCAACCCTAATCCCCCGAGTTTCTTTGGTTTGCAAATAGTACTCCACTTTACGGAATGCATTTTCCGGGCGTTCTCCTCATCTCCCCATATAAACATTCTACAGAATTTATCAATATTATCACAGGTCCCTTGGGGAGTAGTAACGTTGACATGTTATAAATAGGGATAGAATTCAAAACCGATTTCGTGAGCGTCACCCTTCCGGCCATACTAAGATGTCTTTTCCTCCACCCGGCCAGCCGAGTCTGAATTTTATTGATCAAAGGTGCAAAACAGCCTTCGTTAATTCTACCTTTGATTAAAGGAACACCTAGGTACTCGCCAAACTGACTAGAGATTTCGACACCACTCAATCTCCTCAACGCATTTCTCAAGTTCTCCCCAACATTAGGTGACACAAACAAACTCGACTTGGCTATACTCACTTTTTGTCCCGAAACTTCACAAAAAATCTTGATAACATCCATCACTATTTTCATTTGATGGGTAGAAGCTTCCGCAAAGAGAGTGATATCATCAACAAAGAACAAGTGAGATATCGGAGACCTTAATAAGAGTCTTATTAAGGTCTCTCGGAAGCTTCCTACTTTCAAAAAATTTCAGCACCTCCTTGACTACCGAATCACCTACAACCCCAACATTTTTGGTAGAAAATAGGCTGGTATCCATCTAAGCCCGGTGCTTTATATGCACTCATCGATCTCACCGCCTCCCAGACTTCTAAGGAACTCGGTTGTTTTCTAAGGTCATTCCAGATCCCTTCATCTATACCCGGAAACCCATGGATAGGACTCGGCTCAACCTCAGAGGACGTGTTGTCGGTGTACAAATCTTTGTAGAAGCTAATAGCCCAGTCTTCAAGCACATCAGGCTTTTCCTCCCATCTGTCATTCTCCACATATAAGCCTTCAATTCTATTTCTCTAACGTCGAATCACTGTTGACGTGTGGAAGAAGGAAGTATTTCTATCTCCAAGGCTTAGCCATTGTTCCCTAGATTTTTGTAGCCACATCACCTCCTCCTGGTCTAGCACCATATCAAGGTAAACTTTCAAATTAATTTCCATTTCGAGAAGTCCCTGAGAAGTTGAATAATCCGGCTGTCTCTGGATAGCCTCAATCCTATCCAAGATTTCTTGTTTCCTGCGAAAGACATTACCAAACACCTCGCGGTTCCACTTTAGTAATTGTAATTTAAGAGAATTAAGAGAAGTACTAACCTCACACTCCGTTGCCCAAGTTTTTTCCACCATCGGGCGAAAATCTGTATGGCTCATCCAAGCGGCTTCAAAGCGGAACGGCCTTCTCCCAGTGCCTCTAATCTCGTGCTTTAGCCGAAGAAGGAGAGGAGCGTGGTCAGAGGAATACCGGGGTAAGTGACGCACCGACGCATCCTGCCACATGAGTCTAGCCGTTTCGTTCATAAGACATATGTCTAGCCTTTTCGAAATAACCTTATTTGCACTTTTCCCATCCCTCCAGGTGTAATCAGCGACCGTATACCCCATAGTTATCAACCCATGAGTAGTCACAATTCTTTGAAAAATATCTGAGTCAATATGCAGACCGCCAGCTCCACCACTCCTCTCTTCCATCGAAAGGATACAGTTAAAGTCTCCCTCAACAATAACAGGATCCGTAATAGAAACAATCTCATTATCGAGACGTGCCCAAAACGGTCTTCTTCTTGGAGTTGTAGGAGGTGCATAAACTACCAACAAATGAAGCAACTCAGGCCCCATCTTAAGCTGAGCATGAATGAAACAATCATCCATGTTAATAATAGAGAGGTCTAGTCTCTCTTTATACCATAGTAACCACACTCCTCCTTTGAATCCTTCCGCCTCAACTCTCGTGCAACCCGTAAAATTAAGTCTACTATAGACTTTAGGAGCTTCCTCACCCGATATACGGGGTTCAAAAACCGCTAGAACATCAACCTTATGTTATTTGCAAAGATACCTAATTGCACGTCGAAACCCGTTCTTACGGGCTCCACAAACATTCCAAAGCATGAAAATCATAGAAACTGATAAAAACGAGTCACTAACCGAGGGAAAATGTCTAACTCGACATTGTACTTCCTTGAGGTACCTCTTCACCTCCATTAACAGTGCACTCCACGTTCATATGTATTCCCTCAATGGCATCAATAACAGTCACGGCTAATATATTCTTTTCAGATAGTATGTTATTCACCATGACCTCTCCTTCTGTACATTCAATTCCTCCAACCTCCATCATACAACACTGGTCCTCTGGCATGATAACCTCGGCTGAGCTCATGGATTCAGTCGTTACTGCTACCGTTGGGGCCACTCGTAAACCAACATCACCCTCTTCCTTATTCTTGTTAACAGTAAGATTGGTCCTTGGCTTACTCAATTCACCCATCTGTGCATCCATCCACTTTCTTTTCTGTGTCTCCCGATGATCTAAGTGGATCTCTTCTACAACAGCTAAATTATCCTTACTCTCTTTCCAAGCTTTTCTTCTATTCTCATTTCTTCTCCTGTTTCAAATCCGTTTCTTCTCTAAATCTTTCTCTTCATCTTTCTTTTTCTCTATCACGTTCTTTTCAGCAGTGAAGATAGGCCCATTAGCCTTACCTTGCATCAAACCCCTCCTAGCTCCTTCTTTGCTGGTCTCAGGGCCCAACACAGAAAGGTTAGTCTCGTTCTCCATCGGCCCACGGATTGAGAGGCGTCAACCCCATTCTCTACTTGACTATCTATAACCACTTGCTTCCCTTTGCTAACCGTCTCCCTAGACTCCTGCTTACCTTTGCTACCCGGCTCCTTAAACTCCTCCTTTTTACGATCATTTCCTTCTCCCCCCGATCTCCTTCCATCCTTGGGTTTCTGCACATTCCTTTCTGAGCTAATAAGAATGGTACCACGTGTACCTTGAGATTCCTTACCTTTCCTGTAATTACCTTTTCGGGCAACTAGCATCCATGGACCGAACTCCTTTTCGCCGGAACCCAATGACGGAGATGTGTTTACAATCGGAGTCGACGGTACATAATTGGTGGTTTCACCATAGTTACTACCTGCCTTGGTCGTTTTCTCGTGGCTATCAGTGGCGTCATCCCCAACTTTTGAGTTCTTAGCCACCTCCACCGGACCATTGTTTTTATAGCTGCAGTTTGCCGAGTAGTGCCCATACCTACCACAATGGTAGCAGATTGTTTGTAAGCCTTTCATATTCTACCGGACATTTCTTACCATTGATGAACACTGCCGTTTTGAGCGGTTTTCTAAGATCAACTTCCACACACGTACGAACAAACCGCCCTCGATTGGAGTTTAACGACTTAGGGTCAATAGTAATGGGAACTCCTAGTCCGGAAGCCATGAGCCAAAGGATTCGTTCATCGTACCATTGCATTGGTACATCCAAGATTCTGATCCATGTAGGAGCTGTGTTTATCGGGTCTAAAGTTACAAAGTCCGCTGTCCATCTCTTCATAATTAGACAACGGCAAAAAACAGTCCAAGGACCTCCCATCAGGACTGAGAGTAATTCATTTTCGTTGTTAAATTTGACCATGAAATAGCCATTAGTCAGATCCACAATTCTCATATTACTGCCTATCTTCCATAATTCACGAACCTTGCGTTCCATCACCAGGAAAGCTATAGGAAAGCCAAGAACCTTGAAGACAATCGAACATTTCTAGTTTGCTTCCAAAATCTCAGTGATCTCCTTACCTACATCAATTACTGGGTTACCGTCCGGGCCAAAAGGAAAACTAACTGCCGCCTTACCTTCTAGGCTTGAGAAACCCTCCGGAAGATTCCTGGGTATGGTCATATCCACTACCCCAAGAACCTCCTTCCATGATTGCTTCTTTGTCTCCCTTTTCTCATTTGAGTTCTTTATGGGCGGGCCAGCATTCTGATTCACGACCTGTCCTTCACTGTTATGTCCGATAGCGAACTTCAGATTACTACCGTTATCACTTTGAACCATTGGAACCACAAGCACTGTCTCAGAAACAGTGTGTCCCTTTTCCATATTGGTATCCTCTGAAACTAAACCTTCTTACTACTATCTCTTACCTCTTCCATGTGAGTATCCTCAGCCCTTCCCTCCATTGAGACTTCCCCTTTCGAACCCTCCACTGCCCTACCATCAGCCTGAGCCGACTCGGGAGGTGAACAATCCATCGAAGCCGAAACGCCGGCAAACCAAAACTATACCCTATTCTATTCGCTTATTACGGTTTTTGGTTTTCAGAGCGTTATTTTAGATGTTAAAATTTTAATAATTCCTTGAGTAAATACCTTTTCATAGCATATATATATATATAAGAAGGAGAAAGGTGAGAATAACCAAGCGGAGCTTGAATGTGTGAACCGCGAGAGGAGTGATCTGCAAGTAAAGTACTGCAATGAAACTCAGAATACTTAGAATTTATAATAAAGGATCGATTGCTTCTTCGAAAGGATGAAATATGATCAGTTGATTGAAGATTAGAATCCGGTGGAGAATCATTATATTGAGACGAATCAATGGAGGACATATTAGTCTTTACTTGTGTTTTTGTATATATTATGTTTCCTACTTCGTAACATATCAAGAGCCTTAACATTCTAGGCATTGCGTACACTATTCACGGTTATGTAACGTTTGTAGGATGATCAATATTCAGTTATTCACCCTACATTAAGATAACCAACATAAGATTTTTTTTGAAAAAAATCACTATTATAAAGAAAAAGACGATGTGATAAAAGATAAAATACTAGAGTAAACTTAAAAATTAAAAAAGTAAAATATGAACCCAAATCAAAATTCGAAGATGATATAGATATCTTGAATTGTGCAACCACAATATTGAGGACTTCACTTGATTATTAAATGTCTTTTAGTAAATAAATTATTGTCCAAATTGATAGGTTAATCTTGATCAAATTTAACAATTGAAAATAAAAAAAGCTCATCGCATCCTACTGAAAATAAAAATTAAAATTGGACTTAACACGTTTGCAAGCCTTGCAACTATTTGGTGGAGCATCTGGTTCTTCAAAAACAAAATGATTTTTAGAAATGAGTCTATTGGTCTCGGTAATAAGGTAATCATTTTTATTTTAAAAAAAACAAATCTATAAGTGAAAAACTAGCATCATTGACGAGGACGGTTATGATTAAAAACAACAACAATTGGACATTAACTCTACCAAAAGGGGAAAAAAATACAATATCAAGTGGTGGTATAAATCAAACATGGTTTCCGTAACCATAACTTATGGATCAAAACTCGATTCGGAAGTAATATCCATTGGTTTTGTGATTCGGAATCACAATGCAGAGATTGTTAGCCTTGATGCTCAAAAAAATAACTTCAACTCAGTAATAAAAGTTAAAACTTTTGCTTTTAAAACAGGCTTACAAGAGGCTATCGGTCTGTATATCAAAAAGATCGAAATCGAGGGTGATAACTTGTTTGTTATCAAGACACTCCAAGGTTTGTAGAGTTGTTCGTGAGAGGTCGAGATGATTATATCCGACTCTAGACGAAATCTTTGTTTCTTTGACGAAGTCTATATCTGACATGTCTATAGAGAAATCAACTTTGTTGCTGACTGATTGACCCTTTTGAGAATCTCGACCCCAACACCAATTTTTCCGATGATCATGAACTTCGTGTTTTCATCTGCATTTATGTTTTAGGTTGAACATACTACCTTTTGAAGGTAAATCAAACTAAATGCTTTCCGTCATAAAAAAAAATCGAAGACAATACAAAAATTACATATCAAACCCATAACAAACAAACTTGATTTAGAAACAACTTAATTAAGCATAATGTTTTGGCCATTTATTTCCCTGGATGACACAACGAAAATTAGACAATAACGCTTATTGGAATTGCATGTAAGGGCGTAGCCTTTTGTAACGCCAACCCAAACTTCTCTTCCATATCGATGTCACCGGGTTTCATCCCTTCTTCGAGTTTCCATTCGAAAAAGTTTAATAGATTTCCCAACATTAAAGGTAACATCCTAAGCGCTAATGGAAACCCGACGCAAATTCTCCGACCAGTACCAAAAGGAATAAGCTCAAAGTGATTACCCTTAACATCAATGTCTCTATCTAAGAACCTCTCGGGTTCAAACTTCACAGGGTGCGTCCATAGAGAAGAGTCTCTTCCAATAGCCCATACATTCACAAGCACTTGAGAACCCTTTGGAATCTTGAAACCAAGAATCTCGGTGTTAGAATTTGCTTTTCTCGGCAATAATAGTGGAATTGCCGGATGCAACCTAAAGATCTCCTTCATTATTGCTTGCATGTATGGAAGTCGGGCAAAATCTCCCTCTGTGACAAAGTTTCCTTTCCCTACAACTCGATTAAGCTCCTCTTGTGCAATTTTGAGCTTGGTTGGAGCGTGAAGTAGTTCCGACATTGCCCACTCTAGAGTGCTTGTTGTTGAGTCGGTCCCTGCAATAAAAGCCTCCTGTGCATATGATGTTAAAGTTTGGTGTGCATATTCCTCAATTGTAACCACACATATGTATGTAAATGTCCAATCTCAAAATCGGTTTTGTATCGAGAAATTGTTTATTATTTTTGCTTGATCTTTAAAAGAAAATTGGTTCAATTTCGCTTTTAGTATCCGAAGTGGAACAATTTTGAGCAAAAATTAGCCGATTAATGTTGCACATCGGGTGCATAATTGTTTAAGTTTCGATGCCCGAAGCTTAAACAATTTCGAGTTTGGATTCCGAAATCGAAATCAAAACAGTTTCGCGTTTGGGCTCCAAAATCAAAACCAAAGTAGTTTCTAGTTTCGGTCCCTAAACCGAAACAAATTCCTAGTTTGAGTCCAAATGCGGAATGGGTGTTTATTTTTTTCGAAACACTTTTGTTTTTGGACACTAGATGTGGAGATATTTAATTTGGTATCGGCTTGAAACCGGCATTTTCTTTGGGCCCAACCTTAAAATTATCCGAACCCTAATTTCGGAACTCATGCGAAATTGAGGTTATAGGTAAAGAATTATTTGGACGTTTAGTTCATACTAGTTGTAGTACCGGCGCCTTGCACCGGATGTCAAAAAATTAATTATAAGAGTATTTATATATTTTATTCATTATGTGTGTGTGTTTGTGTGTGTGTTAGAGATAGTCTATTAGAATATCCGACAAACCAATTTTATTATATTTAAGCAAAAAAATTATTATTAAATTATTTTAAAAAATAAATGCAAAAATTTAAAATTGTTCTAACATAAAATTGTATAGGATTACGTTATTATATAAGATTATCCTAAATGAGAACAATGAATAATAATAATGTAATATTTTTATTGGTTATAATAGGTATCAATATTTCTATTTATGCAATAATTGACTATGTCAAAAAAAATTTGATAAAACACACTTAAATGAAATAAAATAAACCAACTACTAAAATAAATAAATAAATAAATAATATGATATTGAATGAATATCAAATTATTTTAGGTGTATTCAAAACATCCGATTATTTGAAATGGAAAAAGTAATTGGCCAATCATATATTTGGTTTAAAAATAACTTCAGTTAAAAAATTATATAATGTAATCTTCTAACACATAAATAATATAACATTTCTTAAACATAGAAAGTTATTTTTATTTATATTATAATTTTTTTTCTTATATATCATATCAAACCTTTAATTGAAAAACAAAATTAAATAAAATTAAATTGGAAACAATTGACTTTATATAAATAAGACACGATAAAAATCCGACATGCCTTAATATAGTGGTGACACGTGGCAAAATCCTAGGTGGCTTAATATGGTGGTGACACGTGAAAAAATCCGATGTGGCTTAATGTAACGGCGACATGTGGCTTAATTCACTTCTGCTTTAGTATTATACTAGTTTTAATACCCGTGCCCTGCACGGGTTAGACGATAATTGCGTGTCATAAAAAATGTTTGCTAATTCATTATGTTGAGAATTAACTTAATTGTTACGTGATACTTGTTGTAAGGTTGTATTTTTCACAATATGAATGAAAATCAAGGAAGAATACAAATCCTGCAATAACAATCGGGAAAGAGGAATCCGGGACAATATCCTCTAACATACTCGAATGTCAAAGTTAATATCAATCCCATAAAGGAGTAGACTTTATTAAATTAGATGTTATAGTATGTGATGTGGATTAACGAATAGACGATACTTTAAAATTGATGAAGTGACCGCATGAAACTGTGTTAAGTATCTATTCACGGGTTGCTTTAATATATAAGATATATAAGAAGGTATGTGTAAACCATATATTAACAAAGAAAAAAAGAAGGATAAAATAAATCATAAAATTTAAATTAACAATTTTAAATAATAATATATTAAATTTAAATGAAAGAGATTTATACAATATAAGTAACATGTATAAGTTAAAAACTACAATATCAAATAGTTAAATTTAAATAGTCAATTATCTAACCGTTAATAAGACAAATAGCATATGTCAAATTATTATAATAAAAATATTAATAAAAATAAAAATTTAAAAATTATTTAAAATATAAAATATCTAATTTTATTAAATAAAAAAAAGATATTAAGTATTGTTAAGATTTGGATAAAGATTAATATGTTATAACTCTGTTTTACTCTACAAACTTCGAAATAAAAAAAAAACTTTTTTTTTTCAAAATATACTTCTTAAACTTCAGGTTTAAAAATATGTAATTAAATTGGAGATAGTCTTGTAGAGTAGATAAGTAGGAAGTCACGTTAAATTCGGATAACAATTTTTTTTTTAAATTTCCGGTTTTAAATTATATATTTAAAAGGCATTTTGAATTCGGTTACATTGATATAATTTTTGTTTTTATTTTTGATTGTAAAATCTTAATTAAAAAAGACTAACGTAAAAGGGGATTATATTGATTTAAAATAAATACTAACTTTATATAAATAAGTTAAATTCGAAATTAAAAAATAAATAAATTTGGGTGATGTTTTGAAGTCACGTTTTAACGTAACAAAATCTTTTAAAATTTTTAGTTTTAAGTTATATATTTAAAAGGTATTTCGGATTTGGTTACATAACATGATTTTTATTTTTGATTGCAAAATCTTAAATATTTAAAAATATTTGTTTTAACGTGGTGAGACCTGAATTAACAAAAAGTTGACACGTGTAAAATTAATGACGTGGATTCACTAAACTGTGCCACGTGTAAATTTAATGACGTGGATTCACCAGACTGTGTCACGTGTAAGTTCACGGGCTGCTTTAGTATATAGATAGATATAGTATAATGTTTTAGTATTATATATAGTAGATTATACTAGTTATCGGTTCATAGTTTATCAGTGCAGTTCATTTCTCCGTAACTTCGTAACCGGAAAACTAGTTACGAATATAAAGCTCAAGCAAAGAAGCTTGAGCGGTAAGTGGAATACATACCAGAAGCAGATAGCGGATTTGTCGAAGCTCATAATCCACATTCTTGTCAAGGCAAATATCAAGAAGAGAATCCAAAACGTCGTTCTTTTTTGTCGTTTCATCACCCTTTTCAGCCAACCTCTTGTTGATAATATCATCAAAGATTACAAACAACTTTCCAAAATGACTTGTCATCTGTTTCCTGATTTTTTGAGGATCAAACCTTTTGAAAACCGGAAAATAATCTGAAATGTTTGTTATACCTGAATCTCTTACAATGCATCCAGTCACTTCCTTGAACTCGCGAGAGAGCTCGGAGTTCGGCTCTGCTAAATCAATGGAGAAGAAAGTGTTTGAGAGGAGGTTAAGGCTGGTGTCGAAGGCTACTTGGCCAAGGTTTACTGCAACTCCGGCTTCGCTACAACTGTTGACGTATGATATAAGATCTTTGATCTTCTTCATTCTTATGCCTTGATTTGCATCCAGATTTTTGCCTGAAAGCAACTACAATTGAGTTGAAACAAGATTACAATTGGAAAGGGTAATGTAAGTAATTACCAAAAACTATTGAATTTAGTTTTATGTGATTATGATATATGTATATTTTTATTAATTTTATGTATTATAGTTATTGAGTTTATTTTTTTTTTTGAGAAGATTGAGCTTATAATGCCCTTTGGGTAAACCAAAAATCAACTAGGCCTCCTAATTTTTTTGATATATCTTTAAATCAAAAACGAATTAATTATAAGGGCATAATGGTAAACAAACTTCATCTCTCCCGTTCCTCTCTTCTCTCCATGTCCCCAAACAGATCCGAGAAATAGGGCTTCTTCAACCTCTCGCAGCCGAGATCATTCAGAGCATTCCATCTAGCAGAGATGAAGGTTGTCGCCGCATATTTGTTGGTCGTGTTGGTTGGCAACAATTTCCCAACAGCCGAAGACATAAGATCATTCTCGGATATGGTTCCTCTCTTCTCTCTCGATGACCCAAACAGATCTGAGAAATAGGGCATCTTCAACAATTTCCCAACAATTCTCGGATCTGTTATAGATCTTTTCTTCCGGTTCATTGTTCATATAATTGATTTTTCCTTTGAAGAGTACTGAACGATGTTGTTTAAATTGACATATATGCATTTTTAAGGATTCTCTTTGTATGATTTAGTTTTTAATTCTTTGGTTTTGTATACTATGATTAATTCAAACTTATGATATACTTGATTACTACTGCTCTTTGAACTGGGGATGCTTATCTTCATTCTGCTATACCTTTGGCAGCTCTACTTCTGTTGGGCTTACCTGATGACCCTTCTACTGCTTTATCACATGGCTTCACCTTTTTTGTGACCGGATTTTTCATTTCATAGAATGCCCCTGTAACCAATAAGTAAGCTATATCACCAATCTCCCATTATACTTTACAGTTTCTTGGTATTGTCCACCTGTTAGTGTATTATATGCTTTAGAGAATTACAAGTTTGAGGGTTTGTGGTTTATGTTGTTGATAAAAATCCATTAAAGTTGCCCTAAAGTTGGTCACTTTGCTATGCTTGTACACACGTATTCAGCTCTAGAATTGCTTGGTTGTTTTTTTTTTCAAAAATATTTTACTGATTGGGGTTTTCCAGTCCAATTTTTGCATAAATAGTACCAGAGAAATCACGGACAAGTATATATGCTTTGGATCGGTCGTTTGAATCCATACTATCGTCATTTGCTCCATCAATTGTTGGGATACTAGCTCAGCATGTTTATGGACTTGTGTATTGGGCTAAACTATTATTCATAACTAGATAGAAAATGCAAAAAATATCGTCACATGCTCAACACCAGTGACCTTTCGGTTGGTAACTAGTTTTCATGTGCTTCGCTTGTTCTTTATTGTGATGGATTTTACTATAAAAAGTATGCCTGTTATATTCCTGAATGGACTATTGAAGCAAATCTGCAGATTTTTCCTTTACAATATAATGTTCCTTGATGGTCGATTGTAGCTCAAATTTACATATTGCAAGGCTTAGGGTTTGTCAGAGAACCAACTTTAGCTTAAAAATATGCCTATTGTTATTCTTGGGAAATTGTCACGGTGACTTGGTATCAGTCCCTTGTGGGAAAAATCTTGCTTTTCTGTGTTGTTCTTTTGCATATATTTGCTACTTCTCAGGTTGTGTTATTATAAAAAATAAAATAAAAAAAAGGTTCCATTTGGCATATAGAAAAGCTTCCAGATGTTTAGGTTGCTCTTTTCTTAGTTTTATAATCACTTTTTGTGACTTCAATCATGGATTCCAATGTTGTCCTCTTTGTTTCTTACTATTTTTATGCACCTTCAGATTTTACAGACCCGTATGGACATCATTCTACAACAAATGTTGAGTTTGATGCTTCGTCTGATAGACTGTCACAGTTTGGAACAACAAGGAAATACCATGAGTTTGACATGCAAACTGACCTTTGGTACGGTGAAAAGGATGAAGGTTATTACTTGAGTCCTCGATTGAGCTTAAACTTGTGTAATTTGACCTTGTGTAAACAATGAGCTTTTGTAAACGACGGAAGTGTGTATTTGAAGTTTAAATTTGTGTAATATGACCTTGTGTAAACGACATACTTTTGTAAATGATGGGAGTGTGTATCTGAAATTGTGTATCAATATTGTGTATTAACATTCAGTTTTAAGTATAACATTACAACAAACAAGAATGGAATACATAAGTTTAACTAGTCCACTTGGTATAAGGCTATCTCATCTAGAGTTCAAAACCCAATAACTATAAGATTTATTAATATTGTGTATTGGGCCTGACGTAGGCTTGTGTATTGACCCTGACGTAGGCTTGTGTATTGGGTCAGGGCGTAAGATTTTATTAATATTTTGTATTGGGCCTTCGCGCGGGCTTGTGTATTGGGCTCTGACGCGGGCTTGTGTATTGGGTCCAGGCGCGGGCTTGTGTATTGGGCCCTGGCGCGGGCTTGTGTATTGGGCCCTGGCACGGGCTTGTGTATTGGATCCTAGCGCGGGCTTGTGTAATGGGCCCTGGCGCCTCGTATTGGGCCTTGTCCGATGCTTGAGTATTGGGCCTTGGCACGGACTTGTGTATTGGGCCTTGGCGCGAACCTTGTGTATTGGGTCCTGTCCGAAGCTTGTGTATTGGGCTCTATCATATGCTTGTGTATTGGGCCATGTCCGAAGCTTGTGTATTGGGCCCTGTCCGAAGCTTGTGTATTGGGCCCTGTCCGAAGCTTGTGTATTGGGCCCTGTCCGAAGCTTGTGTACTGGGCCATGTCCGAAGCTTGTGTACTGGGCCCTGTCCGAAGCTTGTGTACTGGGCCTGTCCGAAGCTTTTGTACTGGGCCCTATCCGAAGCTTGTGTACTGGGCCCTGTCCGAAGCTTGTGTACTGGGCCCTGTCCGAAGCTTGTGTACTGGGCCCTGTCCGAAGCTTGTGTACTAGGCATTGTCTGAAGCTTGTGTACTGGGCCATGTCCGAAACTTGTGTACTGGGCCTTGTCCGAAGCTTGTGTATTGGGCCATGTCCGAAGCTTGTGTGTTGGGTGTAACCTTTATTAAAACAATTGGGCTTTTCATTAAACCAATTAGGCTTGAGCTTTTATTAAAACACTTGGGTCTTCATTAAACCAATTGGGCTTGGATTTTTATTAAAACACTTGAGCTTTCATTAAAGCAATTGGGCTTTCATTAAACCAATTGGGCTTAAGTAATTTCATATTCCTAATTTGCCCTTCCATTTAATCTTTAAAGATAAGTAAATGAGGTCTAATTTGTCCATTGATATGAAAAGAAGCCTACTTAGTGTTCATCATTACAAAAAGAGCTTAGTCTCCCATTTCACCCATTTTTTTTATAGGATTTTCTTTACAATTTAGATTAAAAAATATATAAGTTAAATATGAACAAAATAAATTTGTGATGAAAAGTTGCTAGCTCCAAACGGAAATTTTTTAAAGAAAGCTTGTGAAATATAGCTCTTGAGTCTTGACTAAGCAAAAGTTCAAGTATAATATATGTACACTTTCTTGTCATGTAGTATTGTATTGTAATATATGAAATTTTATAAACTATTATTTAAAAAACACAAATGACTTGTGAAATAAACCATAAACTTCATATTCGGATTTAAAATCTAGTATTTATCGTCCCTCCCGATAAAATAGCTGATATTCATGTTATGAAATTATGAATCATGATGTAAGGGACCGATCAATCTCTATAATAGAGCGCTACGCCGCTACTCAATCTATTTTTAGTATATCAATAAAAATTATAATAAGATACACCAACGATGGTTCTCGAGCACATACCAAAGTATTGGTGATTTTGCGAATGGTACGCCAACGATGGTTCGCAGGCATCACAGCCATGCAGTTGTCGGCAACATGTAGAGCGCAGAGACTATCCGGCGGCATTCTATCACTGAACCGAGCATCATTCTTTTGTAAAACTTCTCGAGCCACCTCCGGCGACGAGACGACAACTGTGTTCATGAATCCGAGACGAAGAAACATAAGCGGCCCATGAATCTTCGCAAGTTCAGCTAACGTTTGGTGAGGTTTCTTGCTTAGATTGTGAAGATTTCCGATGATTGGCAATGGAGTCGGGCCAGGAGGCAATCTTCGTATGTATCTCAACAACTTCTCCGAAACTAACCATTGGATAACTACACATAACACTACAACACTTACAAATGACGTCACACTCAAATTCATCATGTTTTCGATCTTTGTTTTGGATTGTTGTCGGTAAATCGACGAGTTTTGTGTTTGCAATATAAAGAATTATAGGATATTTGAAATGAAAGGTTTAGAAATGTGTCCTACTTGAAGATAATGCTACTTTATATGAGAAGTTAAACGTTTATCTTGGATTGCATCGTATATTATTATTGTTTTTTATTTATTTGAATGGACATCGTTAAAGCCATAGAGATTGCATGCATTATTAAGCATGTGATATTGACGTGTCTGTGATGTTGTATGTTGGTGGAGCCGTAACGTGTCAGGATAACATTTTTAAATCACGAGTTACTATAGAGAGATTTCGTACCGACGTCGATCAAAATAACACTTACATTTTGTCTGATTCAATACGTGTTGATTGGTAGCTAGATTGATCGTATCGTCATGTGTATATGGATCTCAAATCCTACGTGTCTTTCGTACAAATGTTTAACTTATTATATACTAGGGTCAGAAAAATACGTGTATACGAGAGGATATGTGTGTTTTGACAAATTAAGATGCAAGGAAAGAAAATGTGGGACATCGATAATACAATACATTGTGTTTCAAGATGTAGAAGTAACACGAAATCAAGACGGAAGATAAGAGAAGTGAAATGCTCCAAGAACATAGTATATCACGATTTTATTCAATCTGACTTAAAGTCTTTCACATACAGTAAAAGGTATTTATATTGTTGCTAATGAACCGATTTATATCTAAACCGAGTTCACTCTATACATTCTATATTCCCCCCTCAAATTGGACTGGGAGAGACATCAACAAGTCCCAACTTGAAAGACAGGTACTTGTGTTGAACTTCCCTTAAAGGTTTAGTGAAAATATAAGCCAGCTGTTGTTGAGAGCTAACATGAGAAGTGTGAGAGCCCTTTTCTTTCGGACCGAGATTGGTCTTTGACCGAGCTCGACTTTGGCCGAGATTGGCTCAGCCTCACCCGCGGCCATCTCCGCCACACCTGCGGGTCGCCGCTCCCGCGGCCACCTCCGCCGCCCCCGCGGGTTCTTGCGGCTGCAGCCGTTTTCATTGACCCCTTTGACCGTGCTTTACTCTTCCGTTTGCCTTGCTCTTTAAGTTACACCTTGGCTGTTTGAGCAAGGGTTTCTCACCCATTTCCAGCTTCTCACGATCCCTTGCTTTCCTTCTCTCCTCCTTGATCTTGCTTGTGTTCTTGGATGTGTGGAAGAGTTTTGTGTGGCTTTTTGGGGTGTAATGCTTGTGATGTTTGTTGCTGAGCTTGAAGCCAGCTGTGAGGCCTTGGTTCTGTCCTTTCCTTGCTAAGCCATAGCTGGGGTAAGCCTCTTTCCTTGCTCTCTTCTTCCTTTTCCTTGAATCTATCTTCCTTAGCTTAGGATTAGATGAATGGAGTATAGATTAATGTTGGTATGTGTATGTATATGTATATGCTTGGTTTTGGCTGAGTGAAGACGGGAATTGATCACGTGAAGGGTGAAAGAGGATTCGCGGGATCTTGTTCTGCACTGTCGCCGCCCCCGCGGCCGAGAGTCACCGCCCCTGCGGCTACCGTGCCGCCGCGCCCGCGCCGTGCCAGCGTCGTGCCTGCGCTTGCCAGCGACCTTGTCACCGCCCCGCGGCTACGTTCCGCCGCGCCTGCGGCCGCTTACCTTCCGCCCCTGCGTCCTCCGTTCACGCAGGTGCGTCTTGTCCCGGGACTACCTATAGTTAGGTAGTTCCTTTCTAGTATGAGGGAACTAGTACCATGCTAGGTATCGGTTTATGATGAGTATGATATAGATATGCCGGTTACGGCCTTGAGGTTATGAGTTGGATATGATCCCTTATGGATCCCTTGGGTCTAGGTGTGACCCTTTGTGTGATAGGATTGTGATATATGTATGTGTGTCTTGTATAGGCTGTGTTGTCCTCCAGTGGGAGTAGACGTTTCTGAGAGTGGTTTGTAGCGAGATACTCCTGAGATCGAGGTAAGTCCATAGGACTTACTTAGCTACTATCCTTATATTGGATGTATTCTTGAGTGGTGTGTGTTATGTGCTTTATAGCATGTGTTATTATTTGGTCACCGACCTATGTTATATTGACCGCCCATTGTAGTGGTTGTGATAACCTTTCCCTTTCATCCCGTAGTGGAGTCTGGGAGGTTCTCTGTAGTCAGGCCAGATCTGGTATAAAGGAAGGCCCCTCACCACTCCCACATGGTACACGGGAGGTGTGCTGATACTACCCCAGCTGGTTAGAGTACTCAGAGGCGGGGATTATATTCCTCGTGTCACCTATCTTCATATATATCTATTTATACGATTGAATGATTCAACTTATTAAAGATAATAAACCGGGTAAATGTCTGATATCATGCTGAAGTGTTTATTATTTCTGAGGTGTGTTTGTGCTTTAGCATCTTCTTATATATGTGTATAGTTAGCTAACGGTTTCATACCGTGTTGTAGATCCCTCGCAAGTTAGGAGAGCTGCGGAGTGATCCAGAGAGGGTGATCTGCTGAGGGCTCCGTACACTGGGCGACATCGTGGGATTTTGGGGTTTATCCTTATTGTACGGATTTGAGTTTGACTTTGTACTCAGCAGTATCTTGTATCACCTTTTTGATATGTATATATATATATATATATATATATATATATATATATATATATATATATATATATATATATATATATATATATGTATATATATATATATGTATATATATGTATATATATATATATATATCAGTTTTTATGTTTTGTTTTAATCTGTTGGTGTTTTGTTGTAAGATTCAGTGAGGTTGTTGTCAGGCTAGGGCCAGGATCCATTGTGAGATCCTAGCTCAGTAGCACTCCGAGTCCTACGGATTTGGGGTGTTACAAGAAGTCTGTTGTTTCTTAGTCTTACTACATGCCTTAGACATACACCTTGTCTGTCAGATAAACATTGCCTACAATATTCACATTCTTTATACTTCCATCCGGTAGAGAAACTGATACTGAATTTCGAAGAGTTTACTTGGAGATTATATGCATTTCATCAAATATCATGTGATCAGTTGCACCAGTATCTAAAATCCAAGTATGACCGTGCAACACATTGTTAACATGAGAAGCATGAGAAGCATAGATACCCGAAAAAGGATCTTCACCATTCAATGAATTAGAATGAGTAGTTCCAGTTGAAAAAGTAGCATGGGTTGTAGCATCCAAGCCTTCTATAAAATGTTTCCCATTAAACATTTTTACCATCTGTTTACATACATCATTAACTAGGGCCTCATCAACAACTGAATTCTCATCTGCCTTCTCAGACTTTCCACTCGACTGTGTGTTATTAGCTGATCTATTTCCATTTGACCTTCCCTTTGCTTTACTCCTATCAGGATAACCAATGAGTTTATAACAAAGCTCCTTGGTATGCCCCCCTGATATTGCAGTGATCACACATTCTGTCATCCTTGAGTTTGTTATCCTTTCTCCCTTAATTGTTTTCATTACCTTTATTGGCATTCATAACAATGTTGTCGGCTGTTGTCTGTGACTATCCAGTGACAAGCTTCTATATCTCAACCTGTTGCACAAGATAGAATGCTTTGTTGACTGTGATAGAATTTTCAAGAGACAAAATGTGTCCCCCGATTCCTTCAAATTCTTCATTAAGCCCCATCAAGAATTGCATCAGTTTATTGTCATTATCAATTTTCTGAATTTTCTTGACAACTGTGCAAGTGCATTTCCCACATTCACAGCTAGGTAATCCTTCTAAATTTAGTATTTCATCCCATAGAAGTTTCAATTGACTATAATAGTCGGCTTTTGACATTGTACCTTGCACTAAAGATAACAATGTCCTTTTATGCTGACAAGGGCCATTAGTCTGGCCATATCTTTCACTCACCTCATCACAATTCTCTGGCAGAGGTCACATAAATGAAGGTTGTAGAAATTTTCCCAATCATCGAATTCAAGATCCAACATCTAACCATAAAATTTGCACGAGTCCATCTTTCTTTCTCAATTAGGTTTATTTTGGACTGTTCACAAGTTCCATCAATAAAACCCTAACTTGTTCTTAGCCCCAAGAGCCATCTTGATCGATCTTTCCCAATTTAGGAAATTCGAGCCGTCGAAATGAGCAGAAACCAACTGCGAACCTGGATTATCAGAAGATGTCATGGCCAAAGGATCATTCATCAAAGTCGATTGTTGATTGAACGATGGATAGTCATGCATGCGAACTGTGTTGGTGATTTGGACTGATCACCATAATGCTTGAATGAGAACTTCAAGCAATCTATTGCGCGGAAGACTCAAATCAAATCGGAGAATACAAGAGACACGAATCAATGAATTATTCAATGTCTTGCTCTGATACCATTTCAAGATTTAGAAGTAATTCACTAGTGGTGAATTATATCTCAAGAAATCAAGACTGAAGATAAGAGAAGTGGAATGCTCCAAGAACAGAGTATATCACGGTTTTATTCAATCTGACTTAAAGTCTTACAAAGACAGTAAAAGGTATTTATATTGTTGCTAATGAACCGATTTATATCTAAACTGGGTTCACACTATACATTCTATATTGTGATACTTATATATAAGCTTATGAGTTATTCATCATATTGTAAATTGGTTTTAAGATGGATGAAAAGGAAAAAACAAGCACAAGATCGAAGGCTAGAGCGCTGTTCGAACAAGAACAAGAACACAAAACAATTTTAACGAGGTTCGGAAAAATTCCTACTCCTCGGGGCCTCAAGAGATTACCCAATCCACTATTAAACGAACAAAGAAAAACGAGTACAACCATAAGAACTAAAAATCCGCACGGCTTGTAGACTTAAGGGATTAACCCAAGAAAGTCTCAACAAAGCTCTTGCTTCACCAAAGAAATGAAACAGAAATTAAGAACAAATCTCGTTACAGAAGCAAAAGAAAAACTGAAAGAAAGAAGGGAGAGAGCTGTGCAGAATTTTCGGTCACTGTGGGAGAGAAACTCTCTGCTGTAAATGGGAGAGCATCCACGTGAAAAGAACGTCTCATGTTGGGCACAACTGCTGAATGAAGACATATATCCGTTGCTCTTCTAAAACCCTAATATGAAGCACTGCGTTTCATTTTAAAAAATCAGATGGGCTTTTGAAAACCTGGGCCACAAGCTGACTTTTATTTGGGCCTGAAATGGGCTTGAACTTGGAAAGAAGTCTTCACAATTGCCCTCTTAATTTCTAAGTTCATCTAATAGTGGATTTTGAGTAAAACCGTCGTCAACCCATTTTCATTTACCTTTACGTGACTTCTGAAATATGTAAGAAATTCCTACAAAACAAAAATTTCTCACTGGTCACTATTTTAGTGCCAAAATCTGCTGGGTTAGTATCACCTTCAACCTTATTAACAAGTAATTTATTTGACTCTACTTGTAAACGAATATAATGATATCTAACATCAATATGTTTAGTCCGTTCACGATACACAGGATCCTTACAAAGGTGTAAAGCAGTTTGACTGTCCATGTATAAAGTCGGCATAGTAGACTTACCTTTTATTTCAAACAGAATATTACTAAGCCACACAACTTCTTTACAAGCTTCAGTGGCAGCTACATACTCAGCTTCGGTAAAAGATAAAGCTACAATAGGTTGTTGTTGAGATTTCCAAGAAATACAGTTTCTACACCAAGTATATACATAGGAAGTAGTAGATTTTCTATTATCTTTATTAGAAGCATAATCAGAATCTACATAACTAGTCAAATCATAGGAAGAATGATGTTTAGCATATAACAGTCCAAAGTTAACAGTTCCAGCAATATACTTCAACAGATATTTCATAGCTTCCTAGTGCTTTTCACCTGGGTCAGACATAAATCTACTAAGAGCACTAATAGCAAAGGCAAGATCAGGTCTAGAACAAATCATAGCATACATGACAGATCCTACAGCAGCATCATAGGGAATCTTACTCATGCGAGATTTTTCCTCTTTAGACATGTTCTGGACACGAGTTAAATCGAAGTGCCCTCCTAAGGGTATTTTAGAAGGTTTAGCATCTTTTAGATTGAACCTATCTAACACCTTAGTCACATAGTCAGATTGGGAAAGCCAAGTTTGTCTCTTAGACCTATTTCTTTCAATTTTTATCCCTAGAATTCTTTGAGCAGGACCTAAGTCTTTCATATCAAACTTATTTCTAAGGGAATTTTTCACTTCATTTATCTTAGCTTTGGATTTACAGATTAACAATATATCATCCACATAAAGCAAGATATATAAAGGAAAATCAGTTTTGACAGATTTGAAGTACAAACAATGATCATATTGACTTCTTATAAAACCTAATCTTTTCATGCATGTATCAAATTTGATATTCCATTGCCTAGGAGACTGTTTCTAACCATATATGGATTTATTTAGCAAACACACATAATCAGGGTGATTTTTGTCTATAAAACCTTTTGGTTGTCTCATATAGATAGTCTCATAAAGGTCTCCATGTAGAAAAGTTGTTTTAACATCCATCTGTTCCACTTCATAGTCATAAATTGTAGCTAAAGCAATAAGCAATATCATGGTCTTATATTTCACAACAGGAGAAAAAATGTCATTGTAATCTATACCTTTCTTTTGAGTAAAATCCTTAGCCACTAACCTAGCTTTAAATCTAGGAGGGTCATTAGGTTTAATGCCATCTTTGATTTTATAAATCCATTTGCAATCAATAGTTCTAACACCATCTGGTTTAGGAACTAATTTTCAAGTTTTGTTTTCATGCATAAAGCTAATCTCTTCATTCATAGCTGCTAACCAAAACTTAGATTGACTACATTTAATAGCATGTTCATACAACTCAGGAGTATAAGTATTAACAATCACATCAGCAATCAACACAACAAATTCTACCAAATTATTATCCCTATTATATACAAACTCAGCAATGTTTATATAAGTAGGATTGAAATACTTTGGATTAGGAACTCTAGCTCTAGGTGCTCTATCAGAAGTAAGCTGATAATCAGACAAATCAACAGCAGTAGGAATAGAATCAGAAACCACAACAGAATCAGAAACAGAAATAGGAGAAATGTCCGAAATAATGTTCGAATTAGTTACAGTCCCAATTACAGTTCTAGAATTTTCAGCATTGACAGAAGTTGTGTTAGAGTTAGAGTTAAAATTAGCATTGTTTACAGCCCCACCTGATTGGTGAGGTGTGTTGTCTTCTAAACTGTTTTCCAGCTCAATACTCTCCTTGGTTTGTTCAGCAGCAGCATTACCAGGAGCATTTCTGGTGTGTCTTCGAAAAACACCAATATCAAATTCTTCAGCTGACTCAAGGGTGTCACTTGGTATGAAAAAATCTGCTTCCATGTCCCTGTTAGTATTCTCAACAGTAGGTGTAAGGAGATTTTTAAAATGAAAATCAGATTCATTAAAAATTACATCTCTACTAGTTAAAACCCTATAACCACCAGGTTGTATAACAAGTAATTTGTAACCTTTTACCCCTTCCGGATAACCTAACATCACACACTTGAGAGCTCTCGGATTTAGTTTACCTTGATAATGGTGAGCATAAGCTGTACAACCGAAAGGTCTTAAGTGTTTTATACTTGGTTTTCGACCAGTCCACATTTCTTGTGGGGTTTTAAACCCTATAGCAAAAGAAGGAGTTTTATTTATCAAATAAGAAGCTGTAATTACAGCCTCTCCCCAAAGGGACTGTTTCATACCTGCGGAAAAAAAAAGCATGCATCTAGATTTTTCCAACAAAGTCCTATTCATCCTCTCAGCAGTCTCATTCTACTGAGGGGTCCCGGAACAGTCAAATGTCGTCTTATACCATTTTGTAAGCAATACTTATTAAAGTCATGATTACAAAATTCTAAATCATTATCCGTTTTAAGACATTTGAGCTTATGGTTAGAATCATTTTCAACTTTGGTTTTTTAAAGTTTAAAAGTGTTGAAAGCTTCACTGTTGGCCTTTAGCAAATACACCCAAATTTTTCTTAAGAAATGATCAATAAAAGAAATAAAATATTTTCTACCTCCTATAGTATCAACTTGGGAGGGCCCCCAAAGATCAGAATGGATATATTCAAGAGGATATTTAGCAACATAGGTAGTCTATTGAAAGTTAACCGAGTAGCTTTACAAAAAATACAGTTTTCACACATGTCTAAAGCAGCAGGTTTATGATCAAAATAACCATTTTTAAACATGTAATGCAAGCCTTTATTTCCTATATGTTCAAAACGAGCATGCCGCAATTTGGTTTGATCAAGATTCATGTTCACAACATAATTTAGAACATTCAATTCAGGAGAACCAACTACATAATATAAACCATTTTTCTTCACACTTTTGAGGAGGACTTTACCATTTTTTTATCACATTCCTAACACCATTATTTGTGTGAATCTGGCAGCCTAGGTCATCAAAAACACTTTCAGACAATAAATTTCTTCTAAGTTCAGGCACCAACCTAACTTGTTGAAGAGTTCTGATTTATTATCATACATCAAGAAGGGAACATTACCAATGCCTTTTATAGATAAGGAAGTATGATCTCCTAATCTGACCACCCCATTATCACATTTATGCAGAAAATCAAAATATTTTTCAGGAGGAGTTGAATGCATGGTACAACCAGAATCAAGTATCCAAGCATCATAATCATCATTAGAGACAACAAGCAATTCATCATCATAGTAAGCATGAGAATCAAGGAAATTAGTAGAACCATTCTTGGACTTACTAGCATCATCCTTCTTCTTTTTATTACAATCAGGAGTCTTATGATCCTTAATACCACAATAGTAACAAATAATCTCCTTTTTAACAGATTGAATAGAAGGATTCTTTTTCTTTTGATTATAACCAGTTTTAGAGTCAGCTTACTATCTCGATTATTTTACTTATTTTTCTTATTTTTACCTTTAGCAAATAAGACTTCTGATTTACTCTCCCTAATTTCTCCTTTCATTTTAAAGACCTTTAGAGTGTTATTCTTTTCAGTTATGACATCCAAAATCTTTTTCCTAGTTAAATCTTCACGTCCATATTGAATAACATCTTTAAAATTGTCAAATTGAGAAGGGAGAGAGTTAAGAATTATAACAGCTTGTAGACTTAAGTGATTAACCCAAAAAAGTCTCAACAAAGCTCTTGCTTCACCAAATAAATGAAACAGAAATTAAGAACAAATCTCGTTACAAAAGCAAAAGAAAATTGAAAGAAAGAAGGGAGAGAGCTGTGCAGAATTTTCGGTCACTGTGGGAGAGAAACTATCTGCTGTAAATGGGAGAACATACACGTGAAAAGAACGTCTCATGTTGGGCACAACTGCTGAATGAAGACATATATCCGTTGCTCTTCTAAAACCCTAATATGAAGCACTGCGTTTCATTTAAAAAAATCAGATGGGCTTTAGAAAACCTGGGCCACAAGCTGACTTTTATTTGGGCCTGAAATGGGCTTGAACTTGGAAAGAAGTCTTCACAATGGAAGTCATGTGTTTATGTGTGTATGGTTCATTGATTATAAGTTTATAACAATACTTTAGACGTGAAAACTTATTATCTCCAACAATTATAAGATCGGCTTTTTTAGATGCATGGCATATTATATAATTTTGTGTTGCTACATACACATTCGTATGTAGAAATACAAGTACTTGTTCGTAACATGGTTTTAAGTCTCAAGCATCCAACAAGTAGCGGATGGTGCGTTTGTGGGTTAGCCCTCAGGCGATATTTTAACTTTGAAAAATAGCAAAGTAATAACTAAATTATGTCAATATATGAAACAATCTACATTTTATTAGATATTAAAAAAATACAAGCTAATAACATATAAATGAGTAGGCCAGACCTCTTATAAGCAAAAAAAAAAAAAAAAAAAAACTTATAAACAAGAAGAACGAAGAAGGTAACACTTGCGTATACAAAGATAAGGCAACACTAAGCTAGAGTTAACTGGAAAAGAAACCCAAATCAAAACCAAAAAGTATAATCTAAAATCAGTCACAATTCACATTGTATGAAAGATCAAGAAATTAATCAGTAACCCTAACCGGAATTGCATACAAAGGAGTAGCCTTCTGTAAAGCCAATCCGAACTTTTCATCCATGTCAATACCTTCGTATTTCATGTCTTCTTCGAGTTTCCATTCGAAAAAGTTAAGTAAATTACCCAACATTAAGGGTAAGATCTTGAGTGCCAATGGAAATCCAACGCAGATCCTTCGACCACTACCAAACGGAATAAGGTTGAAATGGTTTCCCTTAACATCAATTTCCGAATCCAAAAACCTCTCGGGTTCAAACTTAATAGGGTTTGTCCAAACATTAGGATCTCGACCTATAGCCCATACGTTGACAAGCACTTGAGAACCCTTAGGAATGTTGAAGCCATGAATCTCAGTGTTGGAGTCTACTTTTCTTGGGAGTAACAGGGGCACTGCCGGATGTAACCTAAACGTTTCATTTATAATAGCTTGTAAGTATGGAAGATGAGCAAAATCCGCTTCTTTGACGAAATTCCCTCTCCCTATGACCCGTTTGAGCTCTTCTTGTGCTGCTTTGAGCTTGGTTGGTTCGTGAAGTAGTTCCGCCATTGCCCACTCTAGTGTGCTTGATGTAGTTTCTGTTCCTGCCCCAAAAGTATCCTGCATATATATACACACGTATAAATCAGTGTATATAACCAACGTCATTGTTGGGTAAGATTTTGTTACCTTTGCTTATAAGGAAAAAACAATGGACAAGGTTTGCACTTAAGCTTAACCCTTGTTCCCTTGACAACATAGTACAATTGGCAAAGCTCATAATCCTCACTCTTGTCGTTACAAGAACGAGAATTATGAGCTCATCCAACACAGTAACATAGATCAAAATTATTTTTTTAAAGTAATTGGTTTTACAATAAAATATCACTTTACTGGTGCGTTGTCAGACCCGGGCTTAACGTATATGATCTTTTATATATATATATATATATATATATAAAGGAATGCAAGAGTTTTGAGCATTAGGGGAATACCAAAAACATATATCTAACTTGATAAAGCTCATAATCATAGCTCTTGTCACGACAAATCTTGAGAAGAGCATCCAGCATATCATTACTTTCACTTATTCCATCATTCCATGCATCCAACCTCTTCTCAATAATAGCATCGAAGATTTTGAACAACTTTGCGTAATGTCCGTCGATGAGTTTCCTGATCCCTTGAGGATCGATACTCTTGAAGATCGGAAACAAATCTACGAGGTTTGGTTTTCCTAAATCCCTCGCGAGGCATCCGGTCACCTCTTTGAACTCACGAGTAAGCTCAGAGTTGGGTTCGGACATATCCATTGACAAGATGATGTTTGAGAGGAGGTTTAGGGTTGTGTCGAAGGCTACTTGACCGATGTTTACTGCAACACCAGCTTGGCTGCAACTATTGACGTAGGAAATAAGATCATTCATCTTGTTCATTCTTGTGTCTTGATTTGCATCCAAACGTTTGGTTGAAAGTAACTGAAATTGAGATGTCAAAACAAATTCACGTTTAGGAATGCATGCATATATATATGCTATATTGTACTTGTTACTATGGTTTTAGGTTCGACTTCATTTGACCATCCCAAAATTGTTTTACAAAATCCGATTATATTCAAATAGGTTGGTTCGAAATTATATGACAAGAGCCGAGAAAGAAAATGTGCCTAATCTAGTTGTGTTCAATGAACAATTGTTTTTATGTTTTAACACTCATGCCACAATGCTTTAACACATACATCTCGTCGGAAAAAGAACTTGATAAAATGTATAATGAAGACCGAAATCCAATTGATCCAAAAAAGAAGTAGCGTAAATCGGCCAAAATATTTTAACCCGAAAAAGATGAACTCGGTCAACATGAATGAAAATAACCCGAGAGTCCAAAAGAATCCAATCTAAAATTACCCGAATTTCGCCAAACAACAAATTCTCGACATGGTCCACAATAACCCGATTGGTTATCAAGCTCAACTTCGTCCGATTTACAAAGACAACCAATCCAAGCATATAATCGTTGAAAATGGCTATTTTCTCATAAAATAAAGGAAAATACCTTACTCTAACAATGTGTATAGTTTTATTCTAGCATTATTCGACAACATAATGGGTACGGTAGACCATAACCTTATACAATAGGTTTCAATTACTCCCACTTATACCATCATAAATTTCATCGGATTGCAGATCGGAAACTAAGGTCGTATGTATACGAATTTAATGGGGTTAATTTCACCTAAAAAAAAACTTACCAAACTTGTGACAATTTTGCGAGCAACACGCCACCTATCGGTTGCAGGCATCATAGTCATGGAGTAATCAGCAACTTGTTGAGCATGTATGCTATCAGGCACCATTCTATCACTGAAATGAACGTCCTTCTTTTGTAAAACTTCTCGAGCCATCTCTGGCGAGGAGACAACGACCGTTTTCATGAATCCGAGACGAAGAAACATTATCGGCCCATGAATCTTTGCGAGTTCAGCTAAGGATTTGTGAGGTTTCTTGCTTAGATTGTGAAGGTTTCCTATGATTGGCAATGGAGTTGGACCAGGAGGAAGCCTTCTTTTGTGCCTTAAGAGCTTTTCTTTAACTAACCATTGAATGAATACACATAACACCACAACCAACAGGATTGACTTGATGCTCAACATCGCCTTGGATAGATCAATGTCTTTGTTGATCTCAAATTCTCAATTATGATATCTAATTATATCCACACACACACACAAAAAAAGAAAAAAAAAGAAAAGATGAGTTCTTTGTTGAAGTCATTGTTACTTGCGCGATAATGGAATGTATTGATATTATTATCTTTTCATCAAAGGGCAATTGTTTACATTTCTGTAATCTTATGGATGGCTAATTAAGATTGCTTAGTGGGCCCAAATGTGACAGCTACTATGATATTATAATCGATTATAAATACGAAAGTCGAAGTAATTTATGTCATATCCTTACATAAAAATAAAAACAAATTTTTTTTTAAAAAAAAGTAACTTTAAGGTTTATTTATCGAATCATCGTTGATTTTACAAAAAATTTCTTTTTTAATAATTTTATAAAATATTCTACTAATTTAACTAAAATATTTTACTGTGTTGTTTTAACAAAACTATTAGGGCTAAAATCGGGGAGTAAGCCCATTGCTACATAATGAGAATTAATGAGGTTCATATAACTATTGATAAACTTAGTAGGCCCAAAGAAATTATAAAAAAAATAACAAAATAAGAAAAAGGCTTTAGGGTTGACGATTTTATCGCTAAAAACGATACATTCTCCTTCCTTCCTTACTGTTCCATTACCAGCCGATTTCAAACATTACCGATTACGATTTTCAATTCGAAAGGAAGCGGGCCAAGCAACCATCCATTACCATTAAGCCTACCGTCAATCTTCCGAAAATCGTTACCTTTTGCAGCCAATTTCTTTTTGCCGAAAGCCTTTCAGAATTCAAGAGAATCGGTTTCCAGAATTCAAGATGAATCGGGCTTCTGCAACGATTTTCGATTCAAACAAAATCAAAATCTCTTGCTTCGATATGATAATGTATAGATTCAGAGGCTCGATGAAGCTCGTCCATTGAGGAAAATTTTCACTTCCTGAACATTTTCCCTCAATGAAACAGTAATAGAGAAATATTCTGCAAATCCAGGTACGTTCTACAATTTATGTGTCGAAATTACGTATTCAAAGCAGTATTCCCATCAATTGTTCTGTATGTTGCTAAATTCGAGTAAATGTAGACAATCGTTCTGTTGTTCTGTTTTTTTGTTGCTAAAATCATGGTATGTTCATAGCTAATGTTGAACTGTAAATATGTAGATGTGATGACATTGCTTTGTATAACAACATATGGTGGGGGATATTGGATAGTGGAAGAAGGTTTATGGAAATATAGTGGAAATGTATCGAGTAAGTCTTTGTTGATTGATGTAGCTAGCATGTACGTTTGATGAGTTGAAAGGAATGGTTTCTTCTACATTTGGAATTTGTGTTTCAGAATTTGCAATAGAGATATCGTACCAGAATATTTTTAATCCAGCACTGATGCCATTTGATGTCAACACAAGGGAGAATTTTAAAACATATATTAAGATAAATGAAATGGATAAGTACAGCTGGAGTATTCCTTTATGTATAATCAAAAAACAGTTACATACGGATGATGGAATACATAATGATAGGAAGGAGATATATATTGATCATGGAGAGAGTTCATCAACTACGGTACACATAGAGCAGTTTGAAGATACATCCGGATATTCTATAGCCATTATTCCTCAAATAACAGGTTGTGTACCCATAGAGACAAATATGTATCTTGAAATTGGTAAAACATATTGTACGAAAAATGATGTGAAGAACGCATTGTGTCTACATGTCATCTCAGAATGTTTACAATACAAAATTGTCAAGTCAAAAGTGAAGGCACTAACAGCAGTGTGTGTTGACAAAGAATGTAAAGGGAGGGTGCGCTTCACTATGCTTGGACAGTCAAGTTACTTTACAACAAAAAAGTATAACCCCAACCACACATGTTCTTTTCAATTAAGGAGATCGGTCAAAAGGGAAGCTTGTTATCATTTAATAGCTGAGAAGGTTAAATCAATGTAAGTGTGTTTATTTTACTACAGAGATGTAAAACTAAAACATTACATAACTTACAATAAGTTATATAAATGTGTGTTCTGATTATGTAGGTATTATAACTCAAAGAAGCTACCAACAGTTGACCAAATCAGCACAATTATGAAGAGCTTACATAACATTGATGCTAGTTACTGAAAGTGTTGGAAGACACAAGAAGAAGTACAGGACATGATAAGAGGTACACGGAGGATAATTTTATGTTGATACCTTCATATTTGTATGTGCTGAGACAGATCAATGAAGGCACCATTGTTACTCTAAAGCTTGATGATGATAGACGATTCAAGTATGTGTTTGTTGCCTATGGACAATTAATAAGAGGATTTAAAGTAATGAGAAAGGTAATAGCTTGTGTACTGACTCCTCTGTTCACGTTTTATGTACTTGATATGAACATGAACTTGTGTATCTGATATTACTCGTCACTGACTCCTCTGTTCAAGCGTTTATGTACCGACTCCTTTGTGTACCGACTCCTCTGTTCACGCTTTATGTATTTGATTTGTGTACCGACTCCTCTGTTCACGCTTTATGTATTTGATTTGTGTACCGACTCCTCTGTTCACGCTTTATGTATTTGATTTGTGTGTGTCATTGTGTATCTGTAATAACTTGTGTACATACTCCTCTGATCACGATTTATGTACCCGATATGTGTGTGTTTAAATGATTATTTATGTGTAGGTAATCACAATAGATGGAACTCATCTGAAGGGAAAGTATGGGGGAGTCTTGTTTGTAGCAACTGCACAAGATGCAAATCAACAGATTTACCCCATAGCGTTTGTTGTCGTTGATAGTGAAAATGATGCATCTTGGGATTGGTTCTTCAAGAACCTCAAGCGGTTTGTACCAAACAACAATGAACTTTTGTTCATATCAGATCGGCATAGCACCTTAAAAAAGGGAATAGCCTCAAACTATGAGATGGCATTCCATGGATATTGCAATTGGCATCTTAAAGGAAATTTGAGGAAAAAAACGAGATCCGACAGAATACTTGAAATGTTCATGAATGGTGCCCGAAAATATAAGAGGACAAATTGCAAGAGAATTCTAGAACAAATCTCAGGGGTATGTACATTAATGCATCTTATTACACACATTTATGTTGATTTAAGAGTTGCATGTTTTGTTGACAATAATTATTCATAATTTGTGTGTATTTTGACAAACATGAGAAGCCAAATGTAGGGGAGATGCTTAAGGAAATTGGAATTCCAACACGGGCACGTTCGTTCTGTCCAGTGAAAAGGTACAACATCCTTACTAGCAACAACGCAGAGTGTGTAAATGGTATAATGAAAGAAGGAAGGGAGTATCCGGTTTTAGCAATGCTTGAGGAAATAAGACAATTCATGACTAGGTGGTTTGCGGAGCGTCGAAGCAAGTCTACATCTTGTGTAGAGAAGTGTCCACCGAAAATAGAAGCAATAATCCAGAAAAAGTACACAGAATGTGGTAGTTACTTTGTTTATGTACTAGATGCAGAAAAACTAGAGTTTGAAGTGAAGAAGGGAGATGAACAAGTTACTGTTTGTTTGCTAATGAAGAGTTGTGACTGCAAGGAGTTTGATATTGAAAAGATACCGTGTGTACATGCCATGGCTGCAGCTAAGCACATGGGTATAAATGCATTTGATCTAATCAGTAAGTATTATACATGTGAGAGTTGGAGGACGGGTTATGTGGAGACAATTTATCCAATTCCTAACAAGTCAAAGTGGAATGTTCCTCCGTCAGTATCACAAATCTCATGTGAGCCTCCAAAGAAGCGTAAGAGGTTTGGTCGTCTGCCAAAAGCTAGGAAACGTGCAGCAGGGGAATTAAAGAATAAACGAAAAATGCAACTGTTGTGGAATGGGTGGGCACAACAAGAAAACATGTCTTAATCAACTGAAATAGGAAATTTTAATTGCTTTGACTCTATATTGGATTGTTGCATATTATAATGCATGATAACAAACTAGGGAATATTGTAATACCATATTCAGGTACAAAAAAAATGGGACAAGGAGACAGTTTTAGGTTACATAATATAGGTACACAAAGTCATTACATTTCTTTGTTGTAAACAGGACATGGTTATCTACACACACTACATCTACACAAATATAAAAATATATGTACAAATACACAACAGGTATAAAACAAAGTGAAATAGGTAGAGTACACAAAGTTAAGTCATCCATTGACAGCAAACTGTTTGAGTACACAAAAAAACCTTACAATAACACCAAATTGTTTGAGTACACAACCATAAGTGGAAATATTTGAGTAGCAGTTACATCATCTTAAAAACAACATATGACTAATCTTGTTCGAACCATATTGTCCAGTCCTTGTCATATATAGCATATGCAAGTTGATCTCTGTACAACGGGAGAGAAGCATCGCTAATGTTTGATAAGTCATTGCATTCAGATGCCAAGTATTGAATATATTTAATGGTATGAATACCACAGCTTCCCCTGTAGTATATTATGTATACATAAGGACGATACAAAGTCAGTACATAAGTCAAATAACAAAGGCAATAACAAGCCATTACATAAGTCTAATAACAAATGCAATAAAAAGCCAGTACATAAACACAATATAAATAAACCAACTTAAGCAGTGTAAAGATATACACATACCCGTCTAGATTGGTGTTGAGATCCTCCTTCCTTACAACTTTGAATGGCTGCTGCAATTTATCTCTCAGTCTTGTATGGCGACCATGGATTCTCAACACGTGAGGAAAAAAATAGCAAGAAGATCTAAATAGGATTGAAGCTTCTCTTCCTTGACATACATCACTTGAGGATCATATACATATATACACCAGTCGATTAGATTGATTTCAACAGCCACCCAATGTGAGTCAATAAGATTGACTGGAGCATATATAAAATCAACTTCATATAATTCCTTCCTGAACAGTGATGGAATGTCTCCTTTGAGTACAAAAAAAAAAGTATCTTCAAACTCAAAGGAAGCTGAGCCGATAGCAGAAAACTTTTCAAGGGTTGTCATATTGTATGAACGAGCAAAGCTACAACCCAGTACAATAGTAAGTGAAAACATGTCTTTGAACTCCATAATTGACTTCCTCATAAGCATTATGAGTTCATCAATTTCCTGCAAAAACAAGAGCAGAAACAAATAAATTAACAAAATGAGGAATGTCAGTGCACAAGCATGTGTACGGATATGACATAACCTGTACATAATATAAGCATAATGGAGGGTGATCAAAAGATTCGTACATAACCTATACATAATATAATAAGAAGAGGAAGGAGAAATTTACCTCATTCTTCAACCAGCCTCCTTTTTGCAAAATACCTTGAATAGAAGGCCTGGTGAAGTTTCTTGTGTACCCCGTAATAAAAACTTTGTTGTCTTTGTCTTTAACCCAATTATAAAATTTTTGACGATCACTTGGTTTGATAGTACAACCAGAAGGAGCTTTTGGAACCTTCACGCCCTTTCTGTATGGGGTCCTCTTCCATCTACTCTCTTGACGGACCCTCATACCCATACGACGTGAAGGCTTGGCCTCCTCAGTATCAGCATCTTCTTTTTCAGTTTCCTTCATAACAAACGTGTTAACTTATCATACATAAAGAACTCAGACAAATTCATATAATAATATGAATACATATTTAAATACAGCAATTGGAAAATGAACATAAAACTAATAATTATACCTCACTCAAGTCATCATTTTTGTCGTCACATAAATCTTCAACATCATTGAATTCCTGAGAAGGTGCAACTTTATCACCAATAGTAGTTGCAGAAGAGGCAAGCTCTTTGATCAATTTCTTTATATTGTTTTCAGTTTGCTTGGATGATAGAAAAATTGTTGAATCGATTTTTTCATACACAGTCCCCAAATCTTTAGAGTACGACACCCACTCTGATATCAATGATTGTTGCTCTTTAACTTTATGATTTAGCTCAGTTTGATCCTTCTGAAATTGAACAAGCATTTCAATGATTGTAGAAACCCAAAGGGGTTTAGTGTTCTCACCCCTAAAACAGAAGTCAAAAAATAAACATACATTAGCAAGTCAGAAAATAATTGAATAATAATGGTACATAAGACAAAATATAAGGGCAAAAACAAATGAAAATAAATAAAGAAACTCACTATATAACACATATAGTAGCAAGTAAGAAAATAAGTAATTAATAATGGTAAAAATAGATACATAAACTCACTGCATAAAAGCAACACCACTCTTCCCAGCTGACTTCTCTCCTTCTTCAGCATGACAGGGAGGGGTCAGTGGTTCCTTCCCCTTGGCACTCTTCTTCTTCTTCGTAGAACTACAAAAACAACAAAAAAATATAAGTTGAACTGAATTGAAAATGTACAATCCATAAATTATGTTTACAAACACTAGAGATGGTGCAAGAGATGGTGCAGCAGAACAGTCTTAGCAAACTTTCTCTTCCCCAACTTGGATACTTCCTTTTGAGGAGGTTCTTGAATTTTAATAGGCTTGGCCCTTGTCTTGGGGGAATTGACAAAGTCATCACCACTAGACTGTTCTTCAACAACTTTTTTGGAAGTATCATTTTTTCTGAGATTTTAGACTAAATAATAATAGAATATTAAGTGAAAAAAAACAATGTTTTAATAAAAGATAAACAGTACATAAGCCAAATGATAGATACAGTATAAATCAGTTCAAAAAAACAATATAAAGAAGACCACATAATGTGTATACATAAGGACAATACACAGTCGGTACATAAGCCAGATGACCTAATAAAATAGAAACCACTACATAAACACAATAAACATAAATCAACTTAATGTATAAACAGTTATCATGAAAGATCAATACACAGTCAGTACATAAACACAATACACATAAACCAACTTAATATACAAAAAGGTATCATGAAAGAGCAATACATAAGGAAAATACAAAGTCAGTACATAAGCCAAATAAAAAAGGCAATAAAAACAAGTACATAAGAAATTTATATGTAGTAACATAATTATGATATGAATATGCATAAGTATTATATGTTTAGACAGTTAGCATGCATATACAATACATATGAATATGCACAAGTACAATTTGAATAAACATAAGCAGTGTCATGAACACATAATAATAATCATGCATGAAGAATACACAAGGACAATAGAAACAAGTACATAAGGCAAATATAAACAAAGAACATAAAATAAAGTCATGCATAATTACCCTATATGTCCTTTTCTCTTCTTGTCCTGAAAAACAGGACGATGTACCTGAATATTATATTTTTCAAATCCGTATTGAAATAAAAAGTCTAATCTGTCATCATCACACTCATCTTCCCACATATCAGAATCATCATTTTCAAAATGTCCCTGGACGGTCTTGATATCTTCCTTTTGTAAAGCTATCAACCAAGACTTTGATGTCAGAATATCCATGATAGGGTTTGACCTTCAATGACTTCGACACCCACTTGTTACACAAGTGATCAGTAAGAGTATCTGAAAGAGTTGCAAATTCCATTGCAAGATTCGGAATACAATGGAATGCAAGTATCTAAAACAATAAAATGAGTTAGACAGCAGCTTAAACAAAAAATAAATTTCATGTCAATACACAATTTACCTGAAGGGCAAGAGGAAAGCCACCAATATTATAGCCACGACTACATCTTTCTTTACCAGCCTCACAGGACTGCAAGAATCTCTTAGATTGCAAGAAAGAGTGACGACCCCATGGGTAAGAATAAAAAATAGACAAGCCATTAACAAGATTGATGATTTGCTGGCTAACCATCGTCTTCTTGTCTTTGGAGGATAGAACTCCTTCAACAAATATTATAAGATCCATCTTATACTTAAATTCAGATTCTTTAGGCTCCTTTTCAAATAGTTGTTCTAGTTCACCATTGTTACATCTGTCGCACCCCACGACAGTACGCATATCAACATAATCAATACTTTCTGCCTCTTTTATGCCCTCATCACCACAATGAAGCCCTATAATCTCTTCAAATTCAGTCAAACTAAACCGCAGAAGAACATTGTTAATGGCAAAGTACATTGCATAGTTTCTCAAAGTTACAACTTCCCTCATAAGCATGAAGTGTATAATCTGATTACACAACTTCAAACTGGTACCCATTTTTACAATAGAGCGGAAAACACCGGATTGAAATCTATCTTTATCAGCATCGGACAATTGCTCCAATATATGTGGAATGAGATACATACGACTATAACAGTTGAGCCTTGCAGAAACATTGGAATATGTCTCTGGCCAACGATATATAAACTTCCAAAATAAAAGAGGATATGAACATTAGAAGTCAGGTACACATAGATGGAAGTAAGATACACATACAGAAGAATATGTAGCAGAAATAAGTTCATCAGAAATGCCACACAGTACAGAATGTAAAACATACATAGAACATACATAAGAATACATAAAGTCCAGACAAAAAATAATAACAGATAATATAAAAGCATACAAAATCAGAAACTTAAGAACAATACATAAAAATACCTCTTGTATAGTAGGAGGAATCTTCATAGAATCAAACCTTTCCTTTGACGGCTTACGACCCATGAGTTTAATCCGAGGCATTTTTGAGCAATACTACATAATACAAAATGATATAAATAAAGTCAAAAATGTTGCTAAAATGATATGAACCAAGAAAATGTGTCAGTTTATAAACAAAGTAACACAACAAACTTGAGTGTCAATATGATTAACATCAATATACACAACAGATCATTTTCATTCCAAAATTACTTGCACCAAGAGGCCAGTTTTGATATAGAGATTTGTATACATTGACAAAAAAGCCAGTTTAACTTTCTCTTCTCCTTCCTTCATATAATTATATCAATTTCTAAAGTTATTGATACACCAACATTTTGGGAGGTAGCATCAAACTACAAAACAAAGCATCAATCTCATATAGAAGAGCTCAATATCATACCCATTACTAATAACTAAACATAATAACCAAAGAAAGTAACGTAAAATGAAACTGTTAAACCTAATCTGTCAACGAAACACAACAAAAACACGGGAACAAGTATAAATGTGCTGAAATACAAAGGATCGGGAGAAGCATTACCAAGTTAGGGCGTCGAAAAAGGAGGAAGAGGATGAGTGTCAGAAACGATGTCGAACAAAGAGGATGTGGAGAGTGAAGGAGAGAGTGAGCGAAATTGAGGAAAAACGTTGTGGAGAAGAAGAGAGTAAAGGGAGGAGAAAGGGAGAGGAAAGCGAGAGGTTGGGGAGAAGAAGTGGAGAAAACGAACGAAGAACGAAGACGATGAAGGAAGGGAAGGAACCGAATCAGCCGAAGAAGAACGATGAAGGAAACGAAGGGACGTTTCACCTTTTTGCCGCCCCGAGAGATTTGACACGTTCAGGATGGAGATACCAACATTGCCCTTGAGTAAACGGAATATTAACAACCCTTAACCGGGCCTTTTTGTTTTTATTTTCATTAAATAGTGGAAGGGGCTCATTTAGTATCTTTAAAACAAAATTTACCTTTATGGCCAATTTTCTCAACTATTAGTGGGTTAATAATTTTGTTTAATTTGATATTTATTAAAATATAATAATAATTTTGTTGATAAACGTTGAAAACAAACCGCGCTCCGGCTATTAAACTAGTGTTATGAAGATGTAATAGCTAATTATATGTATGCTGAGATAGTAAATAGTCCTTTTATCCCATTTTTATTTAATATGCTGAAATTAATCCATGAGCTATTGCAATTCTTGATATTTGAAATATTTTTCAATAAAAAAAAAATTGATAGATTTTTTTTTTCAAATTAGTATATAAACTGGTTTTGATTTTCCTTGGACATCCTTCGACATTTTGGTCCGGGTTTATGGCTCGAGTTGAATGTTCACAAACTGAACTCTTTTGGTCTTCGTGTGATGGGTCGAAACTTAGAGATGGTCTATTCCCACAAGACATTGCAAGGCTGACAATGGGAGTCAAGTTGTTGGGTGGGGCAGTGAGTAAAGACGTCGGGTTTGTTAGAGAGCTTGTCATGAAGAGAGCGGTTAAGGCATTTGAGTTTATGCATATTCTTCCACAATTGAGGGACCCGTAGAGTGAGCTTCTCATGCTTCGTTCTTGTATGGGTGTTTCTAAGATGTATTTGGGCTTGAGGATTTGTTATCCGGAGCATTGGGAGAGTGCATCAGCTTATTTTGATGATGGGCTCCGTGGATCGGTAGAGGATACTGTGGTGTGTGGAGGCCCTTTCTTTAAGGATCTTCAGTGGCGGCTTGCTTCTTTGCCCCTTCGGTTTAGGGGTCTTGGGCTTTACTCTGCTATAGAGGCTTCTTCATTTGCTTTTGTGACCTCCAAGGCCCAGTCTTGGGCCCTTCAGGACCACACTTTGCGAGGTAGTGGAGTTGTGGATATAGTCTCTGAGTTTTGTGGAGCATTGGGCAATCTTCAGGCTTCTAAGAACACAGTCCCCCCTAAAGCCCAACATATTTTGGCAAGTGCTCTTTTCGGTAAGATTGTACAGGAGATGGAAGTTGCTTTTGATTTGACCCCGAGACAAAAAAAACAGTTTTGATGTAAGAGCCTTAGTCTTTCGGACCGAGATTTGACTTTAGCCGAGTTTGGATTTGGCCTAGCCACCCCAGCGGGTTTCCGCTCCCGCGGCCCAATGAACCGCCCCCGCGGTTTCCTGCGGCTGCAGCCGGTTTTGTTGACCGGTTGACTCGTGCTTTACTCTTCTCCCTTACTTCTTACCTTGCTGAGCAAGGGTTTCACTTCACTTCTCATTCCCAATCCAGCCCTTTCACGTCCTCCTTGCTTCTCCTTCATCCTTCTTGAGCTTGATCTTGGATTCCTTAGAGTTGGAAGAGTTTTGTGTGGCTTTTGGTGGTTGTTGATGAGTTAATGTGCATTGCTGAGCTTGGAAGCCAGTTGAGGTGTTGTGGTGAGCAATTCTTGGTTAAGCCACAGCTGTGGTAAGCCTTCTTCTTCTCCTTCTCTTCTTTCTTCCTTTGATTCTTTCCCCTTAGCTTAGGATTAGATGTTTGATCATAGATTAATGTTAGTATATGAATGAATATGCATGTGTGTGATTTTTGGTTGAGAGAAGACGTGATTTGATCACGTGAAGAGCTGAAGAAGAGTCGCGGGATCTCGTTCTGCACCGTTGCCGCCCCGCGCCTGGAAGTCGCCGCCCCTACGGAAGCCGTGCCGCAGCACCCGCGCCGTGCCTGCGTTGCCTGCAACCGTTGTCACCGCGCCTGCGGCTGAGTCTTGCCGCGCCTGCGGATTGCTTGCTCCGCCCTTGCGTCTCTTTGTCACGCAGGTGCGTCTTGTCCCGGATCTACCTAGAGTAGTATAGATCCTTTCCTTTCCTAGTATGAGGGAATTAGTACCATGCTAGGCATGTTTATGAGAATAGAATGATAAAGATTATGATATCGGAATATGCCAGATATGGTTTTGAGGTTTAGTTTTATCGAGGTTCACGAGTTGGATATGATCCTTATGGATCCCTTGGGTCTAGGTGTGACCCCTTTGTGTGATAGTAGATTGATATGTATATATGTATGCCTTGTATAGGCCGTGTTGTCCTCCAGATTGGAGTGGACCAGGTTGAGAGTTGATCATAGTTGAGATTACTTCCGAGACTGAGGTAAGTCCATAGGACTTAATTAGCTGCCATCTCTATATTGGATGTTGCATGAGTGGTGTATGTTTATGCTTGCTAGCATGTGATACTGTTATTACCGACCTATGGTCTATTGATTGCCCACTGTAGGGTTGTGACAACCTTTCCCTATCACATCCCGCTGGGAGTTTGGGAGGTTCTCTGTGGATAGGTCAGACTTGGTATACGGGATGAACATGGAACACTCCCATTGGGTATACGTGAAGTGTGTCGGATCTACTCCAGCTGGCTATAGCCCACAGAGGCGAGGGTTATATTCCTCGTGTCACTTATGTTCATATACCGACTTATATATATATATATCATATGAGTGATGGATTATTTATATAAAGATAATGAACCGGGTAAATGTGTGATATCATGCTGAAGTGTTTATTATTTCTGATATGTGATTGTGCTTATGTTCATTCTATATATGTGTATGGTTAGCTAACGGTTTTATACCGTGTTGTAGATCCCTCGCAGGTTAGGAGAACTGCAGAGTGATCTAGAGAGGGTGATCTGCTGAGGGCTCCGTACACTAGGTCGTCCTCGTGAGATTGGGATCTTTTGATCTTGTATATATTTGTTATGTTTTGATTGTACTCAGAAGTACTCTGTATAACCTTTTGATATTTATATATATCAGTTTCATGTTTTGTTTTAATCTATCTGTGCCTTGTTGTGAGATCAGTGAAATTGTTGTCAGGCTAGGGTCAGGATCCATTGTGAGATCCTAGCCCAGTAGCACTCCGAGTCCTACGGATTTGGAGTGTTACATTTTAAGTGTCTTCAATCAGTACATCGTCAAGATTTCCATCTTACCATACCCATTGATGGGCTTGGGCAATGTATGTTCCCGGTTGAGTATCGCTCGGTCCTTAGGTATCGCCTGATGATTCTACTTTATCCGGTTAATGGGACTTGTCATATGCCTAACTGTCGAAAGTATTTAGATGTTTATGGGGAGCATGTTGTTCATTGTAAAGAGCTTTTGACTTCAAGTATAGGCATGATCTAGTCCGTGATGTTTTATGCGACGTGTTTAGGAGAGCGGGAGTTTCAGTTAAGGAGGCGCATGTGACCTTCTTAACTGATCCACGTGAGTGAAGATCTACATTGAGGCCGGCAGACGTCTTAGTTTTTGGATGGGTGGGTGGGAAACATGCTTGTATTGATGAGACAAGGTTTTCCCACTGGTTATTCTAGGCAAGAGGCCTTTTGTAGTGGGTAAGGCGGTGCTTAATGCAGCATCCACTAAGATGACTAAACATGAAAGGGCTTGTATCAAAAACTAACATGTGTTTCTTCCGTTTTTTTGACACTTTTGGTTTTATTGCGCCCGATGTTGTTGAGATTCTTAAAAGGGTGCAACGAGTCTTACACAGTAACGTTATGTCTTCAAGGTCGTGAAATGTTGTTTTTAGGAGAATCGGTTTTACAATTTAGAAAGGGTTAACGACACAATTTGTTGTCCGTCTTCCCTGTGGCTCAATGTAAATTATTATATATAAATAAGATTGGATATCTCTAATGCTCTTCAACTAAGATTGGATACCTCTAATGCTCTTCAACTTTGCATCTGCAGTACAGATTAAGGGAAAGGATTTAATTTGTATACGATGTAAATTTAATTTTCAATTTTTTGACACAGTCGCAGGTTACAGTGATTAATTAACAATGCAATCTGAAATCCTGGCACTATTTATATAACAATTATTTTGATCATAATCATACGCTATGGCTCGACAATGATAAGATGATAAATAATTATTGAAGATGTAAATGCTAATGAAATATAATTGAATTGACAATGGAAAAATATTTATTAGTTTTGAGGGTAGAATTTGTAATGAGAGAGAATTAAATTCGTGTAAGGCACTCCATGTGTTGCTCTCAAGGTGTATATTTTCTTAATAACGAAAAAACGATTAGAACATAAAAAGATAGTTTAATCTAAAATATCTTTACGAACGAAAACATTTTTAAGGGTGTATATTTGAACTAGTACTTTTCTAATTACAAATAGTTTAAAAAATTTATTGTTAAACACATCCTGCACTTTTGCTTTGAAAAAAAAAAACGCCTGAGAAGAAATTCCTTGGATTATTTTCAAACAGATTTAGTTCCTTATAAAAAAAGAAAGAAAAAAAACATACTTTTAAAGGCATTTAATAAAAATTAAAATGAGACCCATAATGTACATCAATACACAAATTAAACTGATATAAGGACTCGCCCAGTCACCAGAGCTCAACTAAATGAACCTGAAATGCAACCATATTTGACAATGAGCCCTTTAAACCAGGCTGGTAAAATCTGATATGATCCGAAAAACCAGCCCGATTAATCCGAATTCAGACTTGATCCAAACTCGATCATTCATCAAAATACACAACTTGGAACCTTAGAATCGCTGAACCCAGATGAACTTGATCGATATACACCCTTAGAAAGGGTACATGGTTGGTGCCTAGTGAGATTTTCACGGGTGCATCTAAAATTTGACGATAAACATGTATTTTCGCAGATGCATTAAAAATTATTGCCGAGTTCAGCTGGTGAGCTGGGCATTATAACTAAAAAAAGAAGCAGCAGAATTCATAAGGACCTGACTGACCAGAATCATCACCAAGTATAGATGTAAATGAGAAAGCATTAATTAAGAACATTACATCCTCAAATGATATCCTCTCAAATTTGATCATTGTACGACACAGTTTCTACAGACGAGATAAATTATTGAAGAGTTAAACCTGCAAAGCTAACTTTTTTTCACACTCTCATTAACATGGAGAATGAGAGAGGGAGTTTATTCCTGTGGTTTTTGTGTTTGCAACGCAATTATAACTCAACTCAATTTCAGAAAAAATGGTTACCCGGAGAAGTTTTGGCTTATCAGTTGTTTCCGTAGAGCCACTTCTCGGAGTTGCTTGTGAAGCTGACTAGCTCTTCTGGCTTGAACCACAGGCTAATCTCATCCTTGGCGGTCTCGGGACCATCACTTCCATGGATAATGTTCCTGGATATAAAACAAAAGAGAGAGGTTTAACTTAAGAGGAGAAATGTCATTGCCTTATCTTATATGCCAATAGAATCCTATTATCACAACATGGCTAGGTAACTCTGTAGTGTGTAGACAAGAAAGAACCAGAAAGTATAATGCTGCTATAGCAACCAAGGGGCTGTTCGACAGGGGTTTTATATTGAACTATTTGTTTATTGCAAGTAGGTTTGTGTTATTAGCGGTTTTGGTATGTTCCTTGAAGGCTTCTCAAGTTATATCCAAAAGTGCCCGCCCTGCTATTCCACACATGTTAAAGGTTTATTTCAATTCATGTCCTTTATTGGTAAATTTACTTTTAAAATCTACTTAAAAAACTTTTAGCTTCCAATTGACAGTCTGTGACAGGATATGTCCAATGTCTCTTCAACAGTTCTAATTGACAGGATATGTCCAAAGCAGTCTGTTCATAACACATAAATTGCCAAGGAAAAACCAGAACTGGATAATGGATCTCAAGATCATTGGAGAAATCAATAGGAAACATTGGGATCAAGTTGAAAGCAATTACCTCCCGACAACAACAGCAAGATCTCCTCTGATGGTTCCAGGCTCGGATTTTTGTGGGTCTGTTGCTCCAATGAGTTTCCTGCCGTACTTGATGACACCCTCACCCTCCCAAACCTTTCCAATGTATGAGCGAAAAGTTAATCATTACATTAAAATATTAGTAATAACGAGTAAATACAACTTTGGTTTATTCATACCATGGCTATAACTGGGCCAGAGCTGAGGAAATCACAGAGACCGTTGAAGAAAGGTCTTTCACTGAGATCATGATAATGCTTCTGTGCAAAAGCCTTCGTTGGAACTACAACCTTGATGGCCACAAGCTTGTATCCTTTGCGCTCGAAGCGTGATATGATTTCTGAGATCTGCATTTAAGAAGTCGGATAATTTAGATGACTTGTATATTTATGCTAGAAACAGAGGGTCAAGTAAGTCACATTACCAGTCCTCTTTGGACTCCATCAGGCTTGATAGCAATAAAAGTCCGCTCCATCTACAAGGTAACAAAATGGTACATTTCTAATGAGAATTGAGAACATGACAAAAGAATGCAATAAACTTCATAGCAAGAAACCAAAGCACAAAAGATGCAGCATGAGTACCTCTGCTGCATAAGCTTCCTGGTCCTGAAGCATGTAAGCTACATACAAGAAAATAAATAGAGATCATAAATGAAGTAAAAATAGTTGGAGCCCCATACAAATAAAAATATAGTTTATCCTATATGTGAGAAATATACACGGATCAAGCTAATGTTAAATTTTGAAGAGGTCCACCACAATAGCAAGGTATTAAGAACCTGCAACTCAATTTCACCCACCCTTTAAAATATGGTCACCAAAGAAAGCATCAGAGAATCATGGTTACACCAACTTTTACGTTTTATAAATAAATATAAAATTATCAGAGAATAATGCCTTTTAGGAAAAGCAATGATATGTGTAAGGACATATGCATCCATTTTTTGTTCATCATATACACTCAACTTTTGTCATCAAAATACCTCGACCACACAGAAAAAAGTTGATAAAAAAGTGACAAAAACACGGCATAATTGTGCTGGAACTAAGCATATTCTCTGAAGAACAAAACCATGGACACCGTGATGCTATAAAAGTAGAGCCTCAATTAAGCCTCTCTTCTATTATTGCTACAAAAGATATTCCAAATGACACAATGCTAAACTTGAGCTAGGAAAAAGGACCCTCTTCTTTTCCAATTAAAGAATGAACATTCCCGCAAGTTTGGCCATAATACACATTTATCAAAAGTGTTGAGCTAAAGTTGTCAGTGTTTGAAATGTAAGAAAGTTCACGAAACAAATTGAGTAATTTTATCATCAAAAACTAGAAATAAACAGAAACAGATCCATGAACACATTGCTTTAATGCAATCATCTAAATACCTGCAGCAGGAAGGGCCAAAGCACCGGACAACCATCCATGGGAGCTCCCTGCTGACTGAGCCCTTCCGATAGAAGCTAAGTAAGAAGCTTTTCCTCTCAGGGAAACAGCGGCAGCGGCAGCTGCAGCTTGTCCTTCTGCACACCGACAACCAGCAAATTAAACAACAGCCAGCATGCTTAAAATTATAACACTGCAACTATAATGATCATAAAATTCTACAATCGTCTTATTTTCAATATTGAAAACGAACAAGCGAAGGGATCTAAAGTTATAGGTCATAGATGTGCTTCAGATTCGAGTTCGAAGCACGTTCACACTCTCGATTTGTTCAATTGAGGGCAATAAAAGAACATTTACACACAAAATCAACACAGTTCACGAAAAAACAACGTTATTAGTCAATAACTAATTCCGAATCAAAATGACGTTCTCGAAAAGAATCAAAACGCGCAATCGAAAGCAACAGCTCAACCGACGCACAAAAAATCGGGACACCCACGATATCAAAGCTCGAAAGCCAAAATGCGCAATGATTACTCAATCGAACAGTAAAACAAAACAAATCGAAGAAAATACTCAATCAAAACAACACCATCAACAACAACAAGACGTCAATCATACCAGCGACGAAATGAGAGCCCCTCCGGGAACCAGAGAGGAGAGACCTTGCGGCCCTAGCGGCTGATCTGCAGATTTGTGAGCTCATTGTCGCGATCTTTCTCTGATTTACTCGCACCAAAAATAAAGTTTGCAAGAGAGAAAGATAAAGAGGGAGTGCGAGTTGGGGGCGAATAGCAGCAGTACGAGAGGGTATATATATGAGTAGTAAGAAGATCGTTGGGAATATGTGCCATTTATATGTTATATTATAATTTTGATTTTATTTTTTGTTGTGTTTTTGTGTGGTTGTTGATGAACTTGATCTACAACTTGTCTTGACGGCTTAGGTTGGGAGACGTTCTAGGGTTTTAGTTTTTGACCGGTTGATAAGTTTGTGAAATATTACTGGAGCTTAGGTTGACTGCATATGCGTAACTGCGGATGGGAAGATATTATTTTAATATTACAATAAGTTTTCTATCTAGCCATACGCAGTTAAAATTAATACATGAAGAATTATCTTTTTATTTTTTATTATATAATATTCAATAATAATCGTATTTGACTGAAATAACTTTATATTTCACAACATTCGTAATTGCGTATAGCACAGTTAAAATCATTGTAATACTAAAATTATTGTTATCGGCTCCGACGGAAGGAGGTAGTGCACTAACATTGCGATTTGTGAGTGCACCTTTTGGGAATCCGGGCACATTACGAATGTCCCGTAAGCGCGATGTGAGTGTGTCTAGGAGCCTCCATCTGTCGAAATGAAGGGTAGAGAATTGATGTGGAATGTGTTCAAGTAGGACAAAGGTCGAACGCATCCTCAATGTGAGTGCGTTCGAAGTTTTTTCCAAAAAAAAAATAAAAATAAATCGGGATTGCACTGACTGTTTCGTAATATTTCGCCTAACTGAATCACTCTTAATTTATCAGGGTAACTAGGTAATGATATTTTATAAATTTATTTTTTAGTATATAGTTCCTCATTTATTTAAGTACATATCTTTATTAAAAAATTACTTTAACAAAAATATTAAAAAAATACATGAATTCATTGATGATCTAAATATAAAATTTGTCAAATATAAAGGTCTTTCAGTCAAATATGACAAATATTGAATAAAGATGAACATATATTTTTTAAGTTTTTTTTTCAATCATTACTCCATATATTTTTTGGAATATATATATATATATATATATATATATATCAAAGGAGATACATTTATTGTCACGTGTCAACGCCAGAATTCACACAATTTAAAAAATCTTTTAAAAAGTTAATATTTTACGTTAATAAAAAAAATAATATTAATTAAGTTTAAAGAATAGAAGAGTTAGTAAATCTTTTACGTTAATAAAAAGTCCTATTAATTAAGTTTCTTAAAAATAAAAAAAATTAGTAAATCTTTATCGTTAATTAGAGTTAAAAGTTTTTTTTCTTCAAAATTAACGAATTCAAAACGTGATTAAATGTACATTTGCAAAAATATGAAATCAAATTCATATATAATTCTTCTAATTATTTATATTTTATATGTCGATTATTTGCTAACTCTAAAATTTTCATATTTCTAAAATAAATTATATAACTATTTTCTCGACCTATAAATATATCATATAATGTTTGTCTAATTTTTCATTGCAATCAATATATTTACATGTGAGTTTAGAATACAAAAAGTATATATAATTACATCTAATCCGATATTATTCAAAACCCCGCACAATGTGCGGGTATTACACTAGTATATTACTAAAACCAAACGCATTTTGCTTACGTGTCGCATGTTAAAGCATGCCACGTAAGATTTTTTTCGAGTTATTTACAGATTTATCACACTATATTTACCGATTTGCTATTGATTCTGTTATTAAAAAAAAAATTGTTATTAAAATTTCCGTCAACATGTCACATCGGTTTTTATTAGTTATATATCCGTCGTCTTATTAATCTAAAATATATTATTATCAAAACAGAAGTATTTAGGTTACTATAAATATGAAGTTTAAAATAAATATTTTAACATAATTTATTTTTAATATAAAAATTATTTGGTTCTTTAAAATATAGTTATTTATATACGATTTTTTTCTAAAAAATATTAAAATATCAATTTTTATATTTAAAAACACATTACTATATAATTAAATTTTATTTAAATTAATATTAATGCATACCACGTAAAAATTGTAGTATAATATTTTTTTATTTAATAAAATTCGCAATAAAGGTGCGGTTGGTTACAATATAAAATAGCACAATTCTCATTTTTTATGATAAAGACAAAAAAGTGAACATTTCTTCTTTTCCTTTGTTTTTTTAAAAGCGGCGGGGTGAGCATATCTGCCGGGTGAGCGTCTCTTTGCTTTTACTAATTTCCAGTTTTCACCTTAAACTTCAAATTGTTATGCGATTGGTGCCACCTACTTTTTTTTTTTTTTTTTTTTTAATAGAAAGCGGTTAGATTGGACTATCTCCTAGAAGTAGTCTAACCTAAAGCATCCTTTCGGACGAGAACACAAAGTTTGGGGTCTTCAGAAAAATTGGTGTTGGGAGTCGAGTTTTTCAGATGGGTCAATCGGTCAGCAACACAGTTTATTTATCTGAAAATATGTCTTACGGACCTCGTCAAAGAAACGAAGATCCAATCTGGAGTCGGATATAATCATCGCGACCCCCCACGGACAGCTCCACAAACCTTGGAGTGCCTTGATAACACATAAGTTATCACCTTCCATTTCGATTTCTTTTTAATCTGTAATCTAATCACCTCTTGTAACCCGGATTTGAGGGCAAAAGCTTCAGCTTTTATAACCGAATTGAAATTATTTTTTTTGCGTCGAGACTAACAACATCACCATTGTGATTCCGAATTACAAATCCAATAGATATTCCCGAATCGAGTTTTGAACCATCAAAGTTAAGTTTGAAGAAGCCGGATTTTGATTTATCCCATCTAATATTGTGTTTTTTCCTTATGTTTGAGTTATAATTATTTGGTTGTTTTATGTTGTAATCATCTTCATCAGTTAAGTTTGTTTTTCAATTCTGAATTTGGTTTTTAATGAAAGTAATAACTTTATTATTAGGGTTCATAGGTTCGTTGTTAAAGATAATTTTATTCCTGAAGAACCATATACTCCACCATACAATTGCGAGACACGCAAATTTAAAATTTGCTCCTATTTTGTTTTTAATATCTTGTAAGATGATATCATCTTTTTTGTTTTGGAGGTTAATTTTGTTAAGTTCGGTGAAAATTGTTTTATCGATTTTTACGATAATTTGTTTGTGTCACCTACCTTATTTATTCGTCTGTCTTTTTCTTTTCTTGATTTATTTATCTTTCCCTTTTCTTTTCTCATTTTATTTATTTAAATATTGTTTTAGATCATTAAAGGATTAGTTACGCTACATAAAATATGTAGGATAAGTGAAGACTATACCCTATACATCAAAACTATTCAAATTTCATCAACGATCATCTCTTTAGATGGGTTTTGTTACTTTTGTATATTATGAAATATATTATTATTGTAGATGGGCATGTTAGTATATTAGAAATAGATTTTATAAAATAATAAATGTGATTCATCATATGTTGTCGAATACATTCGACTAATAAATATGATGTGTCATGTTTATATATAAGAAATTGATTTTTTTTAAATAGTTAAATATGAAATATCATATGTTATCTTGTAAATAGATGAATAAATTTTTAAAATTAACTAAATTTTCATTATATCGAAACTTCAAGTTGTTTTCCACGACATGTCAAAAAAGCTATTATATTTTGTAAAATTTAGATTGTGTAGGGTAGAGCCTGCAACTTCTCTAAACATTGAGATATTTTAGAATACTAATCTTGTAACAATGATGTATTATAATCCACATCACAATAAAACATCAAAACTTATGTCTAAACAATAAAAAAAATCCACTACGTGAATTTTGATAAGATAATATATTAATTGATTTTTAATTATTTATTTATTTATAAAACTAATATAAGATTCAATACGTACATGAAAAAATTAAAATTAATGGGAAAATGAATAAAAATAATACAAGTTATCATCAATAAACCGAAAACAATACAAAATTTCAAAAATTATTAACTCGTATATAAACTATTACCACATAAAAGTTTTGATACGGTTGTCATTTATCAATAAATTAATTAATAATTATTTTTTGTTCTCACATTAGCTATATATTGTCTAATTTTTAAAATTAATAAAATACATTTTAATTGATCTCCGGCTTTCGGATGCATCATGGGTGAGATTGAAAGCTTCAAGAGGAGTTTCATCAAATCTCGGGTCTTTATCACAAAATCTTGGGGCGAGATTTGGACATGTAAGGCCGAGATTTATTCTCTAGAAGTGCATCTCCTTAGCTGCTTCAAATCTCAGGTGAAGGTCCTCAAATCTCGGGCCGAGATGGGTGTTGAGATCACTCTCGACATGTGGAATCTCGCCCAAAATAATTGAATTTATTTAAATCTCAGCCGAGATTCCAGCAATGGGGTCGAGATGTTCTGAGTCTTCTTCGCCTTTTGTGAGACCTTCAAGTGTAGCTTCGAGGTCGATGAGAAGGATACTCAATGCTCGGATTTTTTCTTTGTACACTTCCTTCGGTTGAGCCTCTACATTACATGTCAAGGTGGTTCAATCTTCCCATCATTCGTTCGAACATTGACTCAAATTGTTCATCGGGAGATTGTTATAGAGATTGCATTTGAGGTCATGGGGGCGTGTGAGCTTGGCTACAAGACTTGAAGGCGGAAGCACAGAGCTTCCTCAAAGACTTGAGCTCATCATTGATAGCTTCCTCTCTTTGTATTGCTATCTTTCTCTTTCATCTTTAAGCCTTATTTGCTCCAAACCTTTATCAAGTTACGGCCATCTTCTTCTTGGAAAGCCCAAAAAATACAAATACATAAAGCGAAACAAGATAAAAAAAACCAAAAGAAAGACCTAGTCTATAACCAATCAAGATGCAAATAAAACTAAACAAGTCCCCGACAACGGCGTCAAAAACTTGTTCGCTCGAAAACTAGTGCTTAGTTTTACAATATATAGATGTTCGTAATAAATACCGAAACTAGTAACGAACCCACAATGTATGGGTCATTACGTAGTATGGCAAGTATTCCAATGTCGAACACAAAGACGTTGCTGAGATTGATTTGCACAAATGATCGAGATGTAGTAAAGATCTAGAATAAGAAATAGGAGGGGAGAAGAAGGGTTAGGAGGATATTTTTGTTGGGTTTTGGTTTCTTTTTATCAAAGATCAAATTCAATAAAAAACAATGAATAAAATTAAGACACACAACAATTGATATCAAATTATCGGAAAAAAGGATTCTAAGGTTTCAAGAGCTTTATCCATGACATTGGATTCATAGCTTGCAAATGGTTTGGCAAGAAATTCTACAAGGTTAGACGTTTCTTCAATGATGATCTATTACAGGGAGATCTCAAGATCATCTAATTTCAATCCTAACCACCTATTATCGGGTAAGTCTCAAGGCAACTAGGACGGAAATTCGGAACGAATTGGATTCTCTACCTAAGGACCAAGTAACTCCTTACTGGGAAAGTCTCGGAAATTACCTAACTTAGATAGTAATCCAACACATCACAATCCAATAGAGGGTTTTTCACCTCTATAACCTATGATTCATCTACTTCTATATCCAATAAGGAACATTATCAGGTAAGTCTCTATTCCAACTTAGTTTGCTAGATTAGATGATTCTAACCTAGATTCAACTCAATCAACCATAGGATTTAATAAAATATGTACCAAAACAAGCATACAACATAATCTATCATAATCCAAGCCATGAATAATTCTCCATTCACCCTAAAATCACAAGGATATTCTAGTCAATAATAAACATAGCAAAATATGGCAATATAATAAAAGAACACAAATAAACCATAGTTATAAAATGCAAGGGAAAGAGGGAAACAAACTCAGTAGATATAAAATAAAAGAACACAAACAAATCTTAGTATTAAAATGCAAGGGAAAGAGGGAAACAAACTCAGTAGATTAATCTTCAAAGATCCAACAAAACGAAGTACAAAACAACTCCAAATTTACTTCACAAAATTCTCAGAAAATGTGTTTTTACCCTCCTAAAATCAGCTAGAAAAAATGAAGAACAAGCAAGAAGTTTGAGAGGTGCAAGAGAAGATAGAACTATATCCAATGGCAACCAACCTTTGGAACAAGGTCTGCAAGTCTCTTCTTATACTCCAGCTCCTACAAAAAGCAAAGGTCGGACGAAAAGCACTCTGAAAAGTGATTTGACATGTTGTAGAGAGGAAATCTCGGCAAAACTGCGTAAAACCTCGGGCCGAGATTTCAGCCTTTTACACACCTTCCTTCAACTACTTCAAATCTCGGGTCGTCAAAGCCAAATCTCGGGCCGAGGTTGAGGCCGAGATTTCTCTCGACATTGACAATCTCATCTTCATTAAATATTAATTCTTAAATCTCAGCCGAAATCACTCCAAGATCACCCGAGATTTCTCATAAATCCCTTGTTTGCTTCTTAGCCCGATGTCTTGCCTTTCCTCCTCACACGTGGGCTCATTCTTGGCTCTCATATCATGCTCCACTTCGAGGTTGATCCTCAAATGCATCGTTTAGGTCCAAAACGTGCCAAATCACCTACAAAATCCATCAAAGCATGTGTAGACATCTATACTTGCAAAGTAAATCAAAATAAGTCTAAATGACACAATACTAAGGTTTATTCATGCTAAAACAAGGAGAAATCTATCTAAATGTATGCCTAAACTATGGCAATAAACCATGTTATCAGTTAGTACGGAAATCACCTCTCCTTTTCGCAGACCTCGGCAGTATAGTAAGTTAATTAGTTTTAGTACTTTATTAGAATTAATAGTATGATAAGTATAGTCTCACATCTTGTACAGACGGTGTGTACCACGATAGTAACCGATACGGGTCGTGGTGGAAGATAACTACCTCTCTACCCTTCCCGAACATGGTAGGAATAGTGGGACTCTGCAGGCATAGCACGTAATTATAAGGTTAGACCTTCAAAGGTCGAGGAGGCGAGATCGTGATGGCACATACGGGTCACCAGTAAATGAAACCATGTCGAATGTGAAATGGCTGAGAGTATGACCCTACTGAGTACTAGAACCTTCATTGCACCACCATCCGACTCAAGCCACATCTCCAAGGGAGCTCTAGAGTTCAAGGAGTGATCCCGGATTTCATAAATGCAAATGTTAATTGACTTCCCCAAGAATACAAGATCAACGGTCGGAACTACGATAACCGCGACCATTCTAAGATACACCATAGGAAGAAATAGTAGGTGAAAACTACGTGGACAAGGCGCGAGATCAAGAAAGGGCATCTTGTGGACAAAGAATCAAGACGCCAATGTCAAAAGATCTTACCAAGAAACCGGGAATTGACGAGAAGAATGTCATATTGATTAGATGAATGCAGGAACAAGTCATCACGTAGTGCCATGGGGCATAGTCTTGTCGTTTGAATGGAGTAAAGGAGTTGAGGAGCTTCGATGGCTCGCACTGGAAGAGAAGTGTGTGTCACGGAGTGCATAAGAGAAACTAACGACAATAAACAAGTTGGTAAGGTTGGTTGTCGAAAAGAAGACTAACAATGAAAGTTCGGGTGAAGATAAAGTCTAAGAGTTGGTAACATGGGTTATTGACTTTGGAGATCGACCCCTAGTTGCTGGCAAGAACAAAGGGGATTATAGTGTGAGAGGATAATGAAGCCGTCAATTGGCAGTAGTCTAGAGAGGGCTCATTTCAAGTACTTGGAAAGACCTAATCCATGTGTGTATCTTAGAAACAGAGGCGATCCCCTCAGGTTGACTACTTACTAAAGGTCAATTATGCGCTAGTGAGCGAACAACACCGATTAGAATACGACGATAATGAACGGAGCAAGGAGAATTTAAGGACCCGAAAAGGGTGGTTACACCGATCTATGGACCGATGTAAATGAAAGGAAGTTGGGACAACGAAGTGTTCTCACAAAAGACAATAGAGTGTCGTAGTCAAACACCATTAAGGGATCCAACAGGAAGGAGTGATGATACAGAAGCCTTAAAGTGGAGAACATTAGTACGTGTGCAGTGGTTAAGATGCCACCACTTCTAGAAGACAACTCGTAAGTCGGACGATTGTAGCTGAGGAATGCAATTTGATCTAAGAGGATATGAGATAGAGAAGATAAAAGAGAGACTGAGAACGGGTACATGAATCTAATGTCACCTTGGAAAGACAAACCTAATGCTAAACTGATCTAGAGAGTTCTCACGAGACATGATACTCCCTGGTAAATCATGTTAGTATAAAGTTAGGAATTATTATCTAACCGAATGGATAAGAGTCAAGGGAAGTAACAAATGGATCCACTTGCCAATAGACTTTGACACTAGAGAGAGCGACGGGAATGGTTACTCATTTTTTAGTATAGACCACTAAGACTAGGAAATGACCTGATTACGCCTACAAACCAGCAGGCCTTGAGTCAGAGAACCGAACCTCAAGTGAAGCTTGCATATATCTAAGAAGTCACAGTAGAGTGTCACCAAGACCTATTTAACGAAGGTCACGCCAACAACCAGGTAGATCCGTTGTGAGCGAGTGGGAAATCCTATGGGAACAAGTTAACAAATGAAGAGAAAGCACCAATTATCAAGAGAGGAATAACTAAGATTGTAAGGATACAAGAGGGGTTGCGCTTGAATTTGAGAATATGCACCGCTACGAAAGGGACTATCAGATATTTCAGTAACCGGAGTTAGAGCATACTTCCACCAATCCACCATAACAAGAGCAAGATCGGTCAGAGGACAAATAGGTACAAGGACCGTTATAGGAAACCACTACTACGGGTAGAAGACCCGTAAGATCATGGAACCTAACGACCAATTAGTCAAGTCAAGGGTGTGATAGAATACAAAATGGAGAGAACCGTTACATACTTAAGGATCATTATCGGATTAGACGGACTAGATTTTTCTCCCTCGAGAAGGATAAAATGGTATAACGCTAAGTGAAAGGGATACCAATAGACAGTGAAAGCACGACATATGGATATTGGTCAGAGTACCAATCGGATGGAGAAGAACTCAAAAGAGGCATATTGAAGGAAAAGAAAGCCGACTGTAGATAGACGACATAGATAAACCCCTAAAGGGTGTCCCCGTTGTGAACGTAAAATGGATTGGTTGACACAAAAGGGGGGGGGGGGTCGCCATGTAAAGGAAACGTGACCAAGTGGTTTTCTCGCAAAAGAAGGCCATATGTAACGGCTAAGGTTAACTAGAGGCTCAAGAATTGGACCATATCCACATCAGGGAATGCAATACAGGGCGTGGAAAAGAAAAGCATACGCTCGCCCAACGCATGTTACATATGCTTGTGGGATTTACCGAACACAAATTTACAGGGTTACATGAGTCATAGGTTCTAGTTGATACGTGATCACAAGTACTATGAGATCATGTGATATTGTGGAATGAGAAGTGGATTTATGTGCGGATTAAAGAGGCTCAAGATTATAGGATTATGGATTTTAGAAGATAAGGAGAATGAGAAGTGGATTCATGTGCGGATTAAAGAGATCATGTGATATTGTGGAATTTAGGAAAAAATGAGAGTGAGATTGGAATATGTATGGAATTTTGGAATGGACGTCTAGGTCTGCGGAACCTAAAACTTAAGGATTATTGAGGGTGATGATGCAAGATATCTTACCCTAGAAGTAATGTATTAATGAGATGAGAATACTAAGATGTCGCTACATCTTAATTCGGAATTCGAGATCACCGAATGGCGGATCGAGAGTAGTTATTGAGACCAGTACGTCTAGGTATGCCGTAACATCACTGTCCGACACAGATGGTAATCGGAAGGCTCCCCGAAACCAGTACAGTTGTGTATACGGGGGAAATTCATTGAAATAAGTCCTGCTGGTTTATAGGGACGGGGGCGAGGGTTGGAGGATTTTCATGCTACCATGAAATCACCAAATGAAAAGATAATAAACAGGGCCTTGTTTGTGCATGTTGAGGTGTTTACTGCTTTCATTATTTGTATGTGTGATTTAGTGCTCTTATTATTTAGAACTATTAGCTAACAGTTTATACCGTGTTGATAGATCTTGCATGCTAGATTTATGCCGAGTAATCGAGAGTGGGATGACCAGCCGTACTGGGGAGTTATATTTGGCTGTTTACCCTGTTATCGCTAAATTGTTTTCAAACCTTTTACTAAAAGATATTTGTGTCTTGTTGTAAGGTTCTTGTTCTATTGATGTCAAACTAAGGCCGAGCCCCACTGTGAGGTCCTACCCAGCTACATCCCCAGGTCTCAGACTTCGAGGTTTACAATATATATATATATATATATATATATATATATATATATATATATATATATATATATATATATATATATATATATATATATATATATATATATATTCTTAATTCTTTAATATATAATATGTTCGTATAAGAGCAAAAACTCGATTTCCTTATGTAATAAAATAAGATTTACTGAATATTTTATTCCAAGAAGAAAAAAAATGAAATCATGTTACACGTGGATAGGACAATTAGTGAGATTGTTCTAAAAAAATATATAAAGATGCATTGCTTTTACTTTTTCTTTCTTTATAAAATTTATTAGTTGGCAAACTCAACTAACATTCAAAGCATGAAAGGGAAAGTATGGCTATGAAACATCTTTAGCCTTTTTCTTCAAGCTACCAATTGCTTGCAAGCAAGCATGAATATGTTCCTTCAACTTTTTTTTTTTCTTTTTTATATAGGAAGCAAATTAGGTTGATCAACAATATATATATTTTGGTGAAGAATACCACAAATATATCGATATTATTATCAAAGCTAGAGTTATGATCGATCGGTAAAACAAAAGGGAAAAATTCATCAAATCATTCTTGTTTCTCTATCAAAAGGGAAAAATTGTCGTTTTATAGTATAAATATCTGGAACAAAATGAAATCATTATTTATGGACTTCTGTTAACATCAGCAAATGACTAAGGGCTCTAGAGATAATCCAGAAGAAAAAGATCAAAAATCTCCATGAGCAAGAAGTACACAGCCAACCTAGTTGTATAATATTGTTGCAGCATTCATATATGTACAGAGAAAATGAATGAATTCCCAGACACCTAATTAGTTAAACCTGCGCGCCATCTGCATTATGTACAATTTTGGAGCTTGTCATTACAGTCTTCGTCGACAGGAAGAGCTTTCTTGGATCCTAGTTTGCATTCCCCTTGTAACACTGTCAACCAAGAATCGGTCTGCAACGAAGAAAGCAAGAACTGACATCAACAGGTAGCCAAAAACACATGAATCAAGAGAATTTCGATTAACAGTCTAGTATGATCTTTTGATTGTAAATCCTTCACTTCTTTTTTATCACAATCTGACTTGTTGGACAACACATACTTCTAAGAGAAGGGTTCTGGTCTGGTGAGAATCAACCATACAGCGAGAAGCAGATAGTGCATAAATGTGTCAAATGTGCACTTTTCAAAATGGTAGAATCAGCAAAGTAAAAAATATATGCACTTGTTAATTTTTAACTTAGGGTGCGTAACGCAGGTAATTACAAAATTCCTATAATTCTCCTCATAATTCCCCTCTAATGGGTTTTAAGAATCCCCATAATTTTCATCCCATAAGTCTCATAAACCCCATAAATCCATTCAACCGAATGCACCCTTGATGTGCACTTTTAGCTCCTTATTTTTCATATCTTTCTAAATGATAATATAAACATAAAATTTTATTTTCATCAACATATTGTTGTACGTCAAATTCAAACAGTACAGGATATTCATTTGGCTTGTGTTGGGTTTGTGTGCCATTACTACAGTTAAGAAGTTTCAAAGAAGTTCAGATGAGCTATAACATACAGTACTATCTAAGAAGTGGTGCTGTGTACCTGTATCTTAGAAATGCTGGAACACTCGAACCGTAGCCCATATTGGGTTAAGATGTAAAAACAATACCATTTTTCTTCACCTTCTCGCTCAATGTCAGGAAGAGGTCCTACTTCAATGATATCAGTAAGAAGGGTTGAATCCTGGGGACTCAGATCTGTAAAGCATAAGTTGATAACAAGATTTAGCCATGTTTTTATAGCTTAAAAGAGAGAGGAGATTCAAAGGGAAATTTAGCATGTCATTTACCTGTGGATGATAGAAAAAAGAACAGACATGGACCTTGTAGTACAACAAAGCGCGGGATCCAATCATCAACTTCACAATCATCAATAGGAGGTGGTTCTCCTGGCAATGCCGCCCATCTCTGAGAAGGACAATTTTAAGTGCAAATGAAATTAGATTAAACAAAAGTGAAGGACAAAACAGGTAAAGTATAACCAAGGATTAAGATAAAAATATGAGGTTGTCCGTAGGCTCATACACTGCGGATATTCAAGTAGCCTGACAGGTGAGCCCATCGCAAGATTTCATCAAGATGCTCCAAGCTGCAAATAGTAAGAGAATAGAGAGTTTTAATCAACTGAGAATAACATCCACATGATATAAGCCAAGAGTCATTTACCGAGCTTTCAATAGAGCTTCCTTTTCTTCTAAATCAGCAAGCTCTGAACGAAGACACTCCAGTTCTACTGCAGATATCTCAACTTTTTCTTCACCGTCTCCACCGGTGAATGGAAGACCACGCAGGCTAAACAGCCTCAACATGAATGCAGTTTGTCTCAATTTCCTTCGAGTCCACAGACAACTATGACCTAAGCTAAAACAGAAAAGAGAGAGAAAACTAATAATCACTTCACGGTAATGAAACTTTTGTTCTTTCAATAATTTACTTGATACCTGCTTGAGCTTTCAGCGAGTAGTTGTGATGCAGAAGCTTGCTGAGGAGTATATACACCGGATGTTGATGTAAATAAATCCTCCCGTTGATGAGAGTCCACTACAGATGTTGGTGTAGATGGATTTCCTTGTTGATGAGAATCTGCACCAGATGTAGGAGCTTGAAAATAATCGGGTATGATCTTTAGTTTTCTAATACCATCACCCATGAAGAAGTTTGTCTCCCAATGATAGCAGAAAATGCAAATCTAATGAGGACAAGGTGAAATGTTTGTTAAGAAGCTGGCAGCTACTACTGGACTCTCTTAGTTCCCAATTATTAAATAAATAAAAAGAGCAATAATTAAAAAGAATCACAAATATATAAGAAAGGAGCTTATATACTAGAGTTGCAATTGCTAATTCAACAGATTAAGAGAGTTGTTTTGCAATTATTGACAAATCACATGCCTTAATGCCTCCTGTCATAAAACATCCGAAGATAAAAGAATATACTTCTCAGCTTCATATCTCCATTTAGTAGTTGCTTCAATTTATCTAAGGACCCATTAAGTTTGTCATTTCTTTTACTGGCTTCTAGCCACTGTCTAAACTGCTGTCTTTTCATACAGCCATACAACTCAAGTAGATTACTCTACATGACCAGCTAACCGCAATTTCTCATTGGATCATACATTCACTCTCAGAAACATATAAAGACTTTTCCAGGCTCCAGATCCTGTATTTTCTTCTTGTAATATAATGGAATCAGACAATTTCAACATCTTATAAACCGATCTTCCTCTCGTATGGTATCCTTTACAAAGAACGGCATTCCTCTTATGAAGTCAGTGTAATCACGTTCATGACAAACACGAAGGCAACAACCAAACTACATTAGTTAGACCTTTATTCTCCCCGATATGCCTCACTGGACATGGTATTGCCATGATAGCACATGATATGTGTCGGATTCTTGACATAGAAAGGATACAAGAACTAGATATTGGTGGAATGTAGAGATTTATAGGTCTACTATTTTTAGAAATTGAGTTATACTTATAGCACTTACATTATTATCGGAAAACAACATTATATTTTCCCTTTAGGATTAGTTTCCTCTGTACTTCTGACAATCCTCATCAAATCCTTGACCCAAGTCCTAGATATATCAAGACATAATGTGTTGACGTCTGCATACTAACTTCCAACTACACATCTGTTCCTTTTCCCAGTGAGCTTAAGGTAATTTTTCTTGCATCCGAAAAGAAGATTGCTACTTCTATAGCATAGCCAATCAGCCGAACATAGTTATGATTACAATATCCCTATAAAAATCTTGATAAATCTAGTAAAAACTTTTCCTAATCAAGCTTCTAGTCTGGGCATAGGTTAGAACAATCGATAACTTAACGGCTGATTAATACAGGCAGGTCAACAGAAGAAGATCCGGCAATTGCAATTCCCACCACACCATACAAAGTATGAACAAAACTGGAAACAAAAAAGACCTCTAAAAATCTCAGAAACAAAATCAGCAGCAGATTTGAACTTCACTATGCAAAATCTCAATTGACAGAAACAAATGCCATAATGAACCGTGAAAGGAAACTGATCAATTTAATATGACAAGTTAATAAGAAAAGCCTGTCACATAAACAATTGCAATAATTCCGTACTTTCCCGAATCAAACAAAATCGCAACTTTAAGATATCAAATCCACCAAAACCCTATCATAATTATTCATTAATCTCCAAAACATGATTGCAGATAAAACCTCTTCTAACAGCTCGAGAGAAAAGCTGCTAACAGAAGTAAAAACTGAAATCAACAAAATATGTGCAGTTCATCAGCAAAGACGGTGCAAAAAAAGGCTCATAGCTAACGCACCTTGGACGGAGGATTTGCAAATCTTATCCTTTCTTATCAGAAGAGAAGCAAAAAGAAGCTTTATGGCTATGGTGGTGATGGCGACGGAAAGTAGCGTTTGGGTTATGAGAAAGCGATTTTGACCAATGCGCGAAAGCGTAAAGATGGTTATTGGACTGTTCGGTATATAGAGTAGTTGCGTAGGAGAAGTATTTCCTCCCGGGATTTGTTTACTCCTATTTTACCAAGCTATCCCTCTCTGGGTCTTTTTATCCCAAAGGGATATTATTTATATTTTTGGATAAACAAAATTAATTACTTTCTTTTATCTATATTGATTGATGATCCTAAAGAAAGGATTATATATATCAATGGAATAAAATAAGTTTTAATTCTCCAACTCATTATCCCGAAGTTGTTGAGTTATTCTGTCTCACCTCCGGATATTATTAATATATTTAAATTTATCATTATATTATCTATTTACATTAGTTTATTATTTTTTTCTACTTTAACTTAAAAGATATCATTCAATTCAATTTTCTAAAGCTAAAATAGCGGTGTTATTACTTATTTTATCGCAAAATTACGACAACTCACCCAAATATTTTCTATCGGTTGATAATGTCCAAAATATATTCAAATAATAAATTACTAGTGTAATACCCGCACATTGTGCGGGCTTTTGAATAATATTGGATTAGATGTATTTATTCGTTAATTTTAAAGGAAAAAACTTTTAACTCTAATTAACATTATTGCTAGGGTTTACAACTAATAAATAAAAATTTATATATATATATATATATATATATATATATATGTTAATAATAATAATAATAATAATAATAATAATTAATAATAATTTTTATGTGAAGGTGGAGCTTATAACTTTTATAGGAAACATATACGTATTGTTAGGGTTTACCACTAAAAAATAAAAAAATTTATATATAATATTTTGTTAAGATTTTAATAACTAATAGAATTTAAAGAGATGATGATGTACATGTGAAGGTTGAGCTTACAACTTTTATAGGAAATACATAAACGTATTGTTAGGGTTTATAACTAACAAATAATAATTTATATATATATATATATATGTTAATAATAATAATAATAATAATAATAATGATAATAATAATAATAATAATAATAACAATAAATAATTTTAATTAACAACACCTGATTATGTAAATCCATTTTTTTAATAATCTAGATAAATAACTTTTTAAAAATATTTTGTTGAGCTTTGATAATAATTTATATTAACAACTTAAAATAATTAATTTTTTAAAATATTTTTTTAAGCTGCGTTAAATCTAGTGCTGACACGTGGCAAAGAAAGACCCTTCTTTAATACTTATATATAAGTTAAGATAAGTAAGATAAGATTTTGTACCATAAATACTCAAGTAGACTAACTTTAGAAAGAAACAAATATTTGATTACTTAATCCGCAATTTAAACAAATTTAACTGCAAAGTAACGGAGATAGAATCACACAGAAAATGTCAAACCGAAAGAAATATAGCTTACTAATTTAATTCTTATTTTATATTTAAAGGTTAAGTCTTTTTGCGACAATATATTTGCCGAGGTATCACTTAGGACTTGGGAGTCATAAGAAGATCTAAAGTACATGGTTGGAAAACATGGGAAGCCTTCTCCTCTATGAAGTCCAACTGAGCTTTAAACATGTGCATATACACTATCCAATCCCCATTTCCTTTCGGGCTGGATATGGGCATCACATAGCCCGCACTTCCACCAGGAGGGAATAAATACGACCCGAAAACTGGCCCACCCCACCCAAAATCCACCTCCGCCACCGGAAACCTCTGCCCAGAGGACACTACAAAAGCAGGCTCAGTCTCCGTCCCCATTGTACAGACCTTCGCCACAATGGGCTCAGATCGATGGGCCTCAACCCAATCCACTAGGCCCAAGAAATGCTCCTTAGTTGCCGCACACGCCAAAAACTTGCCCACCAACTCCGCCACGTCAGCCAATGGCATTCTTGTCAATTCCTTTACTGAAATGTCAGCAAACGGGACGGAGAGCACGTTACCGAAATACGAGCTCATGGTAGAGCCCAGTTGTTGACGTCCGTCTACTACTATTCCGAGCTTGCATGCGTTTTGGGTTGATACGGTGTCGTTTTGGTGAAGTTGATATGTGTGTTGAGCGATGAGTTTCCAAAGGTAGGCGCTGAAGGTTTGGAGCTTAGATGGCGGGTTTTTATTAGTGGCCAGGGACTGTAGGGTGGAGATGTGGGTTGCGGGGAGGTGGTAGATGCGGTTGATCATGGAAGGGCCGGTTGCGGCGGCTGAGAGTGGAGGTGGCTGTAAGGAGGAGTAAGTGACGAAGATTTCGTCGATGTAGGGGTCGTAGGAGGGAGGGTGACGAGGGGTAAGGAGAGAACGGTTGAAGGAAGGTGGAGTAGTGGCGGCGCCGGTGGCAAGGTGGGCCCATGCGACGAAAAACAAGTTGGCTGAATAGGCATCAGCGATACGGTGGTCAAACGTGCATCCGATGATCGTGGCCCCACATTTTAACTCCGTCATCTGCAAGGCCGCTGCGCTGGTTATAAATTTATAATCCGAAATTGATAAACTACGCTTAGGGAGTTGGGGGTGGATAGAAAGAGAATTTTGGAACAAAAATTTCTTAGTTTAAGATTTTTGGTTAACTTTAAACTTTTTGTTATTTTACTTTTTAGAGTTTTGAATAGTTTTATATAATATAAGATTTTAATAAAATTTTTAATATTGCTGATAAAAGTAATAAATTTTTATGATACAATATAAAAAAGTGTAATAAAATAGTAGAATAAATTCGAAATATTAAAATAAATAATATTTCAATAGAATCCTAAACCTTCCCAAAAAAAAGTTCTCATTATCTTTTATTAAAAAGCCAGTGACAAAACTCTAAAAAAAACTAAAAAACTTCAATAATCTAAATTTTCACAAATAAAAAATTTAAACTTGATAATCTTCTAAAAAATTTACAAATAATACCTCCAGATATACAGTTAAAATTAATGTATAATTAAAAGATACTGTTTTACTGTTTATACACACATAAAAATACAAGGATACCGCAGTTTTAAATTGTGGTTTATGGACACACAAACAGTTTATCAAAAATAACCCGTAGTTTGATATCTCTACGATTTATAAAAAAGAAAATTGATTAAAAAATAAAATCGTTGTTTTGAACGAGTTTTTAATATAAATTGTGGTCTCAAACTATTTCCCGACCTCCAATAATTTTGTTTCTAGTAAATATATTTTTTTATTACTAACCTAGTTGCAAATCATTATTTTGTTTTTATTTAGGAAAAATTTCCAATTAAAGGCATTTATCTTGTCCACAAAATAAAAGGCTTAAAAAGGCAATTATTCCTTAACGGGTCCGACTGCATAGTGCATAGTGGTGGGCAGTGGGCAGTGGGCATACCTGTACACATAAAACACCATTCTCCTTCTTGGGCAACAGCTTTCCCTCCACACAGTCATCTGGGTTATACAAACAAAGCTGCCGGAGCTCCACATCCATCGCCGAAGCTTGCCGGAACTCCACCCCACGGTTACTACAAAGTATCTCCGGCACCCCTGCGGTATTCATCACCACTTCTCCGGCGAAGACATAGAATGATACAAGAGCCTCTGCTAGCGACCTCTTTAAGACGTTTGCCTTATCCGCAAACGTCGATGCGTTATGAGCACTGTAACAGAAGAATACCCCAACGTCTAGGGGTCCACGTGGCATCACTAAGTCTAGATTTGATAGGGGTAGACGCTGGTCGTGTAAGGGCAACGGAGATGTCACCGTCTCTCTGGCTGTCACCGTTACGGTGAAGTCTCCGACGGCGCTACCCATTAGTTTAGAGGGGATTGACTCTCGAGTGCAAAGGCAGAATATATCGCAATGGATATACCATATACGTGTAGTGAAGAGTAACATTCTTATTTATATTGAACAAAAAATAATGCGCAGTTTATTTGGACAAGGTCACAAGAGTGATTGTACTATTTGTATAGTGTATTTCTTTGACTTAAAATATATTAATCAGTAGCGTAACTTATTGACCGTAATCGTATCATATTCGTCAGGAATTTGGAAGCTTAATGCAAAGCAAACTTTAACGAAAGAAAAATTGAGGTTAATCAAACATTTGAATTGTGTAAAATAGACTTGAGTGTTAATAAATATATAAAATTAACTAAAGATAAATTATAACAAAAGTAATCACATACATTGCTACTATTTAGTGATATCCGGTTACCATGAACAATATGATTTTCAATAATGAGCGTATTAACTTATTTAATAAAAGAAGTGCTTTATTTTAAAAAAAAATGCTTTCATAAAAATTCAAATTTACAGAGAGTCATGCTATTTACGTCCAAATATTTTACTTACGGAGCGACGACGGAACGTAATCTGCATCCATCCCAAGTTTGGACGGATGCAAATTCAGCTTTCGCCCCAACATGGGGCGTATTCTGAATCTGCTGGGGCGGATCGATGCAGATTGCCGGTGCCGCCGTCCTTCCCCGCTGCCGTCGCCGCCCGTCTTCGGCGAACAACTTTTTTCGTCTTTTTTTCTTCTTCTTATTCCGTATAATCTTATACACATGGCGGGTTCGGATTCTCCCCCTAGGACTGGAAGAACACTCAAGAACGGTTTAAGATACATTTTATACGTTTTTATCTAATTTTTTGTTGTTTATTTTTTAATTTTAGGCTCGAAAATCATTAGTTTAGGAAAATTTGGTTAGTTTAGGAATAATTGGAATTGGATCTTTTATAAACATTAGTTTAGGACGATTGGGTTAGTTTAGGAAGAATTGAAATTGGAGCTTATATGGACATTAGTTTAGGACGATCGGTTAGTTTAGGAAGAATTTGAATTGGATCTTATATGAACATTAGGTTGTAATTGTGTATTCCGGCAAGATAATTTTTTTACAAAATATATCTAAAATTATATAATATGTAAATTTAAAAATGGAAAATTTTATGTGAGAAAAAAAATCAGATGACCATGCAAAACATTAGAGACAAGAAGAAGCGCGATAGTAGAGTTGTCACTACATCTGCCCGTCGAGCTGCTAAAGCTCGACGGGATAGACTTGCCTCCACATCGGTCGAGGTGCCCGTTGATGGAGTTGTAGAGGAGGAGCCTATTAGGCGGATGTTGGGGCACCGTCATCACTACGCCCGGGTTATACTACGGAGGGCTCCGCTGATGACGAGCCACACCTAGACGACATTGTAGGTGGTGAGCATGAGGAGATACATGTCCCACAGGAGCAGCAGCAGGATAATGACCATTTCTCTTCTTCAAGTTGTACGGATAATAAAATCGCACACCGTTTTAACCCGGCACTCAATTCACGCTCTACCTTTTTTGCCTGCGTGGGGGTCAATCGTCCCTGGATATGCATGACCTCTTAGAACCGACGGAATTACGTGGTTTTGGACTCCACGTACAACCCTCAATGACCATTTTTCTTCTTCAAGTTGTGCCCCCTCGAGTTCAAACTTGCACTTACACTTCTTCGAATTCTTATTCCGACTAGAACTTGGAACATGATCGGGATCAACATCTTTCAACTTTCTAACATCTTCGTGTCTATCACATGTCAATTGTAAGATATGAAACCCCCTTCTATCGAACCATGATTTTTTTATGACCAACACAAAATTCATTGAGTTGGTCATATACCGAGCCCAACCCAATAAGTTTTCTCTATCTGGAAAATATCCACGGAGCTCAAACTTGGATGAAAAATCGGTAGCAATTGCACGTGAATATTCCAAAGCATCCTAATTAAATTAAAATAAAGTAAGTGTAAGTTCGACAATTTCGGATCTCTACCTAATTATCTACTTAATGTTGTAAAGAATTTTGCATAACAATTTCAATTTAAAATCTTCACTAAAATCCACATTAATTAGATTATATGACTTTTATTTTTTGTTTTAAATTTAAATTCATTTTGGATTCAATTTATTTAAATTATTTAAATTTTATTAAATAGTTCACAAATATACAAATCTATACATGGTACCCACTTTCCTCAAATAGACACAATATGGGACGGAAACGCAATCTGCATCCGCCCAAGTTAGGGCGGATTTTGAATCTGCATCCGCCCCAGCTTGGGACGGATACAGATTGCGTTTTCGTAGTGCGGTTAGTGATTTTTGTCCGTCCGAATAGTAATTATGTTTACAAATAAAAAATAAACCTTCAAAAGAAAAAGATGATTATGACATTAAGTCACGACCAAAACCGACCAAAGCACAACAATATCAAAGGAAATATAACATTAAATGGAAAAACTCAAAAGGTGAATTTCTCAAACTTAACTTCGATGAATCTAAACTTGATTATAAAATTACCTCCAATTGGGGAGGTTATTAGTCTTGGTGCCAACATTTTTTTTGTACTTTAACTCTGTCTTAAAAGCAGAAGTGTGCGCTTTTAAATCGGGCTTACAAGAAGCTATCAGGTTGCAAATAAAAAAACCGAAATTGAGTGTGACAATTTGTGCATCATCAAGGCACTTCAAGATCTTTGGAGTTGCGCTTGAGAGATCGAGATGATTTTATCCAACTCCATATTGGATCTTCGTTTCTTTGACAAAGTCCATATCAAGCATGATTTCATATAAATTAATTGTGTTGCTGACCGATTGACCCATTTGGGAATCTCGACATACAACACCAATTTTTCCGATGATCCCGATCATCGTGTTCTCATCCACAAGAATGTTTTAAGATAGACTACCTCTAAAAGGTAGACCAACTTAACCGCTTTCTGAATTTTAAAAAAAATCATACCAAATTAATAATAGTAGTAATTTTTTAAAAGAAGAAATGTATAAGTTTGCTCACTTTTAGGTTAATCGTATTTTCTTAATAAAATTAGAGTTGATATCATTCTTAATTTTATTTTATTTTCTTATAGTGTTTGTCCCCCTCTAACATTTTCCTAAATAATTATTCATTTTAGTCTCACATTTTTGTACACAGTTTTAATTGTAAATTTTTGTAAAATAATTTTACGTATTTTTTAATGTATCTTGTAAGTTATATAAAAATTGTATTTTTATAAAGATTTTATAAAATAAAAAAATCATAGAAAAAGAGATTTAATTATTATAAATTTATTAAAGGATGACAAACACTAAATGTATTTTTTGGTGAATTCTAGTTATCCAACTCACCTTCTTCTATGTCTTTATCAAACACTAAATATATTTTTTTGGTGACCTTTATTAAAATAAGTCAACCCGTGAGAGCAAGTTAACCCGTTCGGTTTAAGCGGTCACCACGTAGATATAGTGATGTGGTGATATCCAATGTTGAAAAAACGATCTTCACCCATTTGTTTTAACTGGTTTTCATTTGATATTTGAAGACCTTGCAAATTTCAAAGGCTATAATCTTGACATTTGTTGTGACATTTCTTAATCGGTTAAGAACATTATTATATTCATATGTAATCTCATTTCAGTATATTTTCATTAAAACAATATTTTCTAAATAATACCTACTAAAAATATCCCTACTTTATCAATTTTAGATGAGTATTTTTATCATTATTTTTAAAATATCTTGGGATGATTTTATTATAATAAATAGTTTTAGAAAACTGTTTGTACAAACATCTCATTTTAAGTTAAATTTTAGTTTTTTTTGAAAAGTTATATTTATTTTTTGTTTGTTTATAAAAAATAAAAGGTTATTTATCTTTGAAACAACCTTTAAATTATATGACCAAATAAATAAATAAATGAAATCACGTTGAATTTAACCGGTAAAAAAAAACGGGTTGAAACATATGTCTAATGCAATAAATACTTTTTGACCAAGTGACATTTACATTAGTGATGATTGACATTTTGACTCAATGGGTAAGCTTATTCTTAATTAAAATGTCAAAGGTTAAAATGTCTGACTCAAAAAATTTCCATCTAGTGTTTCACCCTTTTCCCCTATACTAGTAAATTACTATTCATTGATTTTTTTATACATAACAATGTAATATATAATGCCAGTTTTTAGAGTTCACCTTGCAAGTTAGAATCATTGGAAAAGAAAAGATAACTTATTTAGATGAATAGTACGCGGGGCCATTTAATCAACAAGAAATTATTTAATACGGAAAAATGGGTGAAATTGTAACATATTCGATTTACAAAAGAAACGGTTTAAAACAAGTTATCATTGCTTTTTTTTTTTGATAATGAAAAGCGGTTAGATTGGCCAACATCCTCGAAGTAGTCCAACCTAAAGCATCCTTGCTGTAACACCCCAAATTCGTAGGACTCGAGGTGCCACTGGGCTAGGATCTCACAATGGATCCTGACCCTAGCCTGACAACAAGTTCACTGAATCTTACAACAAGGCACCAATAGATTAAAACAAAACATAAAACTGATATATATATACATATCAACAAGATGATACAGAGTACTGCTGAGTACAAAGTCAAACAGAAAATCCGTACAATAATGATAACCCAAAATTCCACGATAACGCCCAGCGTACGGAACCCTCAGCAGATCACCCCTCTGGATCACTCTGCAGCTCTCCTAACCTGCAAAAGATCTACAACACGGTATAAAACCGTTAGCTAACCATACACATATATAAGAAGATGCTAGAGCACAATCACATATCAATAAGATTAACACCTCATCATGATATCACACATTTACCCGGTTTATTATCTTTATAACGTTAATCACTCAAGAGTAAATAAATCAGTATATGAAAATACGTGACACGAGGAATGAATATAATCCTCGCCTCTGCGTGCAATAGCTAGCTGAAGTGGTATCAGCGCACTTTCCCGTATACCATATGGAGTGGTAGGTGCCCTTCCCGTATACCAGAACTAACTAGCTTACAGAGAACTTCCCAGACTCCACTACGGGATGAAAGGTAAGTTGTCACACCCACTACAATGGGCGGTCAATATAACATAGGTCGGTGACCAACATAAAGCATGATATAAAGCATTTAACAAACACCACTCATGCACACATCCAATATAAGGATGACAGCTAAGTAAGTCTTATGGACTTACCTCAATCTCAGAAGTCGTATCACTACGATCAGCTCTCACTCAGGTCCACTCCAAACTGGAGGACAACACGGCCTATACAAGGCATATATATATATATATCAAACTCCTATCACACAAAGAGGTCACACCTAGACCCAAGGGATCCATAAGGATCATATCCAACTCGTAAACCTCAAAGCCGTAACCGGCAAATCTATAACATACTCATCATAAACCGATACCTAGCATGGTACTAGTTCGCTCATACTAGGAAAGGAAAGGAGCTACCCAACTATGGGTAGTCCCGGGACAAAACGCACCTGCGTGATCAAGGAACGCAGGAGCGGAACAGGTAACCCGCAGGCGCGGCAGGGATCAGCCGCAGGCGCGGTGACACGGGACGCAGGCAAGGCGCTGGCGCTGCGGCACGTCTTCCGCAGGGGCAGCGGCTTCTAGGCGCGGGGGCGGCGTCTGTGCAGAACTTGAACCCGCGGCTTCTCTTTGGCTCTTCACGTGATCAATTCACGTCTTCTCTCATCCAATTCACACACAAACATATACATACACAATCCAACATTAATCTATGCTCAAACATCTAATCTTAAGCTAAAGAGATGGAAACAAAGAAGAAGAGAAGGAGAAGAAGCAAGAACTCACCACTACTGAAGATCCTAGGCTGCAGGGAGAGTCACACATATCAGTAGCTGGCTTCCAAGCTCAGCATACACATCACTAGCATCATCATCAACCACAAAGTACAACTTCCAAGCCAAACTCCAAGGAGAACAAGAACAAGATCAAAGGAAGGGATGAAGAAGCAAGAAGGACGTGAGCACTGAGGAAGAGAAGTGAAGATGAAAACCCTTGATCAGCCAAGGGAAAGGAAAGAAGTAAGCAAAGGGAAAAGCACGGGTCAAAGGAGTCAACAAAACCGACTGCAGCCGTCGGAAACCGCAGGGGCGGTTCCATGAGCCGCAGGGGCGGCAGTCAGGCCCGCGGGTGTGGAAAGGCCAATCTCGGCCAAGCCAATCTCGGCTAAGGACCAAGACTCGGTCCGAAATAATAGGGCTCTTACACTTGCGGATGAGAACACGAAGTTCGGGATCTTCAGAAAAATTGGTGTTGGGGGTTGAGATTCTCAGATGGGTTAATCGGTCAGCAACACATTTTATCTCTCTGAAAATATGCCTAACACGGATCTCGTCAAAGAAGCGAAGATCCAATCTGGAGTCGGATATAATCATCTCGACCTCCCACGGACAACTCCACAAACCTTGGAGTGCCTTGATTACACACAGGTAATCACCTTCGATTTCGATCTTTTTAATTTGCAGTCTGATTGCCTCTTGTAACCCAGTTTTGAGGGCAAAAGCTTCGGCTTTTATGACCGAATTGAAATTATTTTTTTTAGCGTAGAGGCTAACGATATCACCATTGTGGTTCCGAATAACATATCCAACAGATGTGATTCCCGAATCGAGTTTTGATCCATCAAAGTTAAGTTTAAAGAAGCCGGGTTTTGGTTTCCCATTTAATATTGTGTTTTTTCCGTTTGTTTGAGATATAGCTTTTTGGTTGTTGTTTTATGTTGTAATCGTCCTCATCAGTTATGTTAGTTTTCCAGTTATGTATTTGGTTTTTGATGAAAGTGATAACCTTATTATCAGGGCCCATAGGTTCGTTACTAAAGATAATTTTGTTCCTGAAAAACCATATACTCCACCATGCAGTCGCAAGGTACGTAAATTTGTTTGTTCCTATTCTGTCTTTAATTTCTTGTAGGATGACATGAGCTTTTTTATTTTGGAGGTTAATTTTGCTAAGTTCGGTTAAGATTGTTCTATCGATTTTGGCGATAATTTGTTTAGTGTGATGGCATTCCAAGAGCAGGTGTAGTAGGTCCTCAAGATGATGGTTGCAGAGTTCACAATGCCTCATTACGACAATTTTTCTTTCGTCAAGTTTTGCTTTTGTCGGTAGTCCATTAACAGAAAATTTTTCAAATAAAGTTTTTAATTTTGGGTTGGGTATCCAGTTTCCAAATTCATTCACAAAAATGGTTTGGTTGGATATTTGATTCCTCTTCAATCATGTCATAAGCCGATTTTGTAGAAAACCATCCATTTTTGCTACATCTCCAAAATAGTCTATCTTGGATCTCGTTTTTGGGATGATTGTTTCCTTTATCTTTCTCAGAATATCCGGGTTTATGACATTTTGGAGCTCATTATCAATTTTGTTGTTATCCCACTCTCTTGAGTTATTTATGAAGTGACTAACTTTAGTGCTTGTATCAATTTGGTTGGTATTTTGTACCATTTTTATTAGTGATATCGTTGTTACCCAACTATCGTGCCAAAAGTTGATGGTTTTTCCGTTTCCGATCTGCCAGATGATACCTTTTTTGAACTCAGTTTCGAGTTTCATAAGATTGTTCCATTGCCACGAAGCTCCCCCTTTCAAATGGTAATGCATAATGTTCTTATTTTTTAGGTATTTCTCATTTATAGTTTTAACCCATATATTGTTTGGTTCTGCTATAATTTTCCATAGGAGTTTCATTTGTAGCGCTTTGTTTGAGATTACAAATTTTCTTATCCCAAGGCCACCATTCTTTTTTGATTTACAAATTGTGTCACAACTAATAATGGGTCTGTATTGGTCTCCTTTATTCCAGAAGAATTTTTTGTAAGTTTTATCCAACTCTTCCAAGTTATGGTTTGGGAGCATAAAACTTTGCATGGTAAATGTAGGTTTAGTTGCAAAGTTGTGTTTTATGAGTGTTTTTCACCTTTTTGTGAAAGGGAGTTTGCTTTTCATTTTAGGAGTTGTTGATTAGCTCTAAGGTTAGTTTCACCAAAAGTTTCTTTTGTCACTCTTCCACTTATGATTGGACATCCAAGATATTTGTCAAGGGATGTAGTGTGACACATATTTAGAGCATTTTTTCATTGGTTGATATTATTCTCGCTGGTATTTCTTGTTGTTTGGAAAGCCGATTTGAGGAAGTTAATTTTTTGACCAGAGATAGAGCAGTACAATTTCAATATTTGCTTTACCCTTAGACAAGAGGCAACATTTGTTTTAGCAAAAATGATCATATCATCAACAAATGATAAGAAGGGGATATGGGTAGCTTGTCTACAAACAGATAAACTAATATGGTTATCGTAATTTTTGCAATCATCTTGAAGCATTTGTGTAAGAATTTCCGCTCCCAAAATAAAAAGGTAAGGGGATAAGGGGTCACCTTGTCTTAGTCCTTTCTCAGGAAAGAATTGCTCTATTAGCCCATTATTTACGAGGACAGAGAAAGAGACTGTATCCATCCAACGAATTTATCATTGAATCCAAACATCACAAGTATACAAATGATAAATTCCCAATTTACTTGGTCATAAGCTTTTAAGTTATCATTGCTTTTGTACTAGATATAATGCTTTCACTTTTTTTTTATATATATTATTTTGTGATTCAACTTTATAAAAAATGGTCCAACAAATATATGTAGAAGTTGGTTTACATATGTTAATTTTCTAACCTTTTAAATTTTAAAGATTATCAAATCTTAAATAAAAGTTGGCTAAAATTAAAAGATAGAGCATTTTTTTTAACAATGAATGTCGCTACATCATTTTATGTGGGTGGTGGTTAAAACGCAATTAGTATACTTGTTCTTCCGACATTTTTTAAACGGTTATCAACAATATTAGGCTCATAAATGTGGTCTCATTTCATTTTTTTTTTTTAAAAATACCTTTTAAAAAATATCCTACTTAATAAATTAAAATGAGTACTTTTATCATTATTTTTAAAATATATTTATTTTTAAAATATATTGTTCTGATTTTATTTTAATAAATAATTCCTCATTTTAAGTTTTACCTTAATATAGTATAATTTGTTTGTTTATAAAAAGTAAAACGTTTTTTTTTCAAAAGAACCTTCAAATTATACCAATTCACCCTTAAATTTAACCTCTTAATATACAAGAGGGATGAAAATAATTCCGGTGGATAGTGACAATGAATAGTATTTGAAATACTATAACTAGGACTGTTTACCGGTCCAGACTTGGACCGGACCGGACCGGATCTGAACAGGGAGGACCGGATGGACCGGATTTTTTTAAATTTTTTTTTCCATTTTTTCCGCATCAAGCCTATTGCGGACCGAGAGTTAATTAATTAATTTCAATGTTTTTATTTCACTAAAATTTTAATTAATTTTTTTAAAATTTTTTTTTTTTAAAAAAAATATCAGACCAGACCGCTTGTGGACCGGAATTCTTGGACCGAAGACCGGACCTGTTTGTTCAGGTCCGGTCCAAAAACCGAACCGGACAGTCCTAACTACAACGGGTGAATCAATAATCTTGTTACCGCCTCTCATTCGAAGCTAGGGTGTTGATTTCTGTAAAATAAAATGCATAAAACAATGTGTTCTTTCCAATTAAAAATAACCATTAAAAGTTATTTCTCCTTCAAAAAATTCGCTCTCATCTTATCTTAACGTTGTTGATAAGTTAACCAATCACAATACCAAGAAAAGCACTAACTTTCAACATCTCCCATCTGAAACATTGAAGATAGATCATCTTAGGCCCACATAACCAAATTGTGAGGCCAAGGAAGCCACAGCAAATCGCACACTTTCCTGGTCTCCAATCTTGCATTGCTACTACACAAATCATCACACTTATACCAAACCATGGCTTCCCCCCTCTCCCTCCCAAGCCTCCAAGGCGCCCTTGCTCACAAAGCCAACTTCCTTGCCCCAAATCCGATTTCATCGCCTTCGAGGCATCTGAGATTGATTAATCTAAGAACAAATGTAAAATTCAACATCTCTGAGCTACTAGGAGGAAGAGGCCTATGCAATGGAGAAAAGGGTGTACAAGAAGAGCTCAAACGAGAAACCGAAACACAGACTAAGCCGGATGCACCAGCTCATGAGAGCTCAGAGCCGTCTATTGTTGAAGCTGTCCCGGAAGAAGGTTTTGACAAGGAGCTTTTCGGGTTGACTGGCGGCTTTCCTGGTGGTGAAAAGGGTCTTAAGAAGTTCGTAGAGAAGAACCCACCGCCACCTAAGGCATCGGTATCGGGAACTGAGCAGAAGGGAGTTTCGATTGTTAGCTCACTGAAGAAACCGAAAGCGCCTGAGCTTCCGTTGTTGCTCCCGGGAATGATAGTCATTGTGAAGAATCCGAAAAACCCATTTCACATGTACTGTGGGATTGTTCAGAGGATCACAGATGGGAAAGCAGGGGTGCTTTTTGAAGGAGGGAACTGGGATAGGTTGGTTACCTTTCGGCTTGAAGAGCTCGAAAGGAGGGAGAAGGGACCTCCGATGGTGAATCCACAATCTGCAATCTTTGAGGAGCTTCTCCAACAGGAACAGGAAGCGTGAAGTGTTGGAGTTTCCTCCTCTCTTGCTTTCGGTTTCCTGTTCCTGTTTGATAGTTGTACAGGTGATGATCATATCCTATGCAATAAAATTTCATCTGACACAATTTTTTTACTTCCAACACCAACCACAATGCACAGAGACAAAGTCGAATTACAAGAACTCAAATTCAGATTATGCACTCTTTTTGGCACTGCCTGTATTGTTTCAAATGACTGTTAGAAGCACAAACCAAAGAGCAATTTTCTCATTTTCTAGACACTTAAAAGGTTAAATGCACTTCCTGTGATGTATTGCTTTCAGCTTTCATCAGTGTTTATGAAAGCATTTAAATTTTTCAATAGATGAAACAAAAATGGAAACCACACAAAGAAGGTTCAGTCCATCAGCTGTCTTTCTGCTTGCGATACTAGATGCAACCACCCAACTGCAGAGAGAAGAAAAGGCGAAAACATTGCTATAAAGATGAACTCATAATTGACTAGCTGAGATTCAAAAAGAGTGGGAAAATGAAGCATGAAAATAATTTGCTTGTGAGTATACCAGTATAGCCTCAATCTCCTCATTTGACAATGGTGTTCGCTTGGGTTGTAGAGATGCCTTCCCAAAAGCAAGAGTAGACGATCCAGATGAAACCCTTGATATGAATGCCTTCAATGCCTCATCAGCTACTGATGCCTGATTCTGAGATGATGAGTCTGCAAGAAACAAAAGAATACAATTGAATTCTAGAAGAAAGGTAGGTGCATGGTACCACAATAGCATAACACAAGACAATAATGGACATATATCTATTTGTAACAGGAAAGACGAGACATATTATTGGGCTAACCATTTGATAGGGGCAAGGGGTTTTCGCCTCTATGAAGTTCTCATATAAAGCTGTCTCAGCAGAATGTTTCTACAGACACTAAAAAATCTAGTCGTAAAACTTCAATGGGAAATTTTCAAAGACATGTTTGTAAAGCAGTATGTGTTACAAAATCTAACCTTAACAACATTCGTCGGCCTAATTCTTGAAGGCACTACTAAGCAAAACTATCCGACGATCCACATATCAATGCGCTTTTAATTCAAAGATAATACGGTAAATGTTCGGTGGTTTGCCCCAAGACAAAAATCCCTTTGCTCAATTCTGACCTTCTAATCAGAGAAATTATAGTAAAAGCAAAAAATAACTGAGCACAAATAGCACACTTCTTACAAATTATATAATCAACATCATAGCTTCTGAACAAGCATCATCCCACTTTATTTGAACATTAGACATCTTTTATTCGATTTACGAAACATCCAGCTTCTGAACAAACACAAAAAGACTTTCTAGAAAACAGCGTGTATAAACATCAAGGATCCGTTTAGTATCGTAAGATTACATAGATGAAACTGAAGATGAAGATAATTAGTTAGATGAAGGATTAAGGAGAAAAAAATTTCAAGGAGAATAAGTGAAATGATTGTTTGGTAAAATGAAGATGATTGTGAATAAAATTTTAAAAAAATCTGAGTTAGAAAAATTTGTAGATAAAGGAGATGAAGGGAAAAAGGTTTAAATTAAGATTTTATGCTCCTTAAGAGAATTATTTTACCCACTCGTCATCCATAATCTTCATCCCTTAATTTGTGTCTTACCAATCGCAGCCCAAAACAGGTTCCAGTTAGATTTTCTGCATATAATTGAATTTGCTTCTGTTGGAGGAAGTCCATAGGAGTAACAGATGGTAATAATATCACAATCTCTATTACTCCGAATCTATTCATACATTGTAAAATGTGACCCTTCCCAAAGGCAAACAAAATGGACCCAGCAAAACGAAACGATTTTCAACAACGTAAGAAAACATATCATGAGGTCCCCACGTCTCTTGCATATAAAAGCAACACAAAAGAACTTGATGAACTAGTTCAGCAAAAGAGGAAGGTGATTGATTCCAAATATCGCCATAATCCGAGTTCAACAACAGCAATAACAACATTTAATATTTAATTTAATATACACCCTAAACATCTCAACAATAATCAAGGTACCTAATTCCACCATTATCGATGAATTGACTTACGGATCACAACAATCCAACAGTTGCATTGAAATTAATAGAAGTCTCATAAAAAAAATGAAGCGATGAAGACAGACGCTAGAAAACTAAGTCGATTTTTCAGGAAACTACGGACACGAACGTGTTTGTTTTACGCTACATATCTGCACAACTAAGCAACACAGAATCGAATCAACAAACAAATAAAATAACCAAAACGTAAGTAGTTTATCAACATTATCACTCAAGCACATCAGAATTCAGAAATCGTTGAAAAAGTTCTGATTCCGACACGATTTGACGCAAACACGGATGTGATGAGAAGAGATGAACAGAGAAAGTATACCGGCAGGGTTAAGATGCCTCTGTGGAAACCTAATAAGAGGGATTCTCTTCAACAACTGAGCTCCAGCCATTGCTGTCTATCTCAAATTTTAGGTCTTCTCTGCCGAACAAATGATGCGTAGAAGAATTCTAATTTCTAAAGACGAGAGAATATTGTAATATATTTTGGTATGTGAATGTGGGAATATCGTAATAGATTGACGGTGTTTAGACGCGAATTAGGCGGAATTGTTCGAAAACACGCAACTAGCTGTCTTGACCTAGTCAAAGTGTCTCTTTGCTTCTAGAACTTGTCAGGGCGTTTTTTCCGGTGTTTTGGGTTGGGCCAATCTAAATTGAACTGGGCTATCCACAATTGGGCCTAAATTATCCATAAGCCCAATCATGTTTCTGTCGCACAAATGTAGTTCCGGCCAGCTAAATGACTACGGCCCAATCCAGTCACTTCGATTTATCAATATATCGTACACAGAGAAACTAACCAAGTATTAATGTCTCACTGAAAGAAATCGTCTTTAATAGAATTAAAGTTGATGTACTATGCGTTTTAGCTTTACTGATTGATCTCTCTAAGGGTATAAGGTGCCGTTTGATTTGAACTCTGTAAACGGAAACGAAATGAAAACGTATCTAGTTCATACGTACATCCATGTTTATGAAGTTTTTGGGAATCATTCCTTGTGGTTTGAAGTAATTGTAGTAGAAATTAATTAGTTTTGATACCGTAGTGGGTAACAAAATGGAGGAAGTAAGTGCATTTTGCATGAAACCAACATAGAATGATTTCATAAACAAAGTACCAATATGTATTTAATTCCTTTCCATTCCGTTTTCGTTTCCGGAATTACAACCAAACGGAGAGTAAAGTCTACTATTATTAATCATATAAGGAGTTGGACTATCTCCGTTTAAATCCTACTTAGTTTCTTTTCTATTTGTGATAAATATAATTAGATGTATGGAGAATAACGAACCTCCGTCTAACAAAAAAAATCTCTAAATAGTAGTATTTGATATCCAAGTTACACTTTGCTTTACAAATATTAATAGAAATTTTTTGTTTTCGTTCAAAATTTTATCCACTTTGATAACGTAACGTGTTGCCAGTTGGTCGATCAAAAACCCAGTGAGATGTTGAGCTCCGTGATTTTCACATCGAAGATAATTTTATATCTCTCTACATTATGTTATAATTTCATATGGAAGATAATTTTATATCTTTCGATTGTTATTAGTTACAAACCCTCGTATATAAATACTTGCTTGAATTGTCAATAACAAATCAAATTCAGCCTAATTGATTTTCACAAAATTAATCAATTATGCGTTTCTAAGAATATTATATAGAGTTGTTGAGCTCCGTGAGATGCATCTATTGTAAACTTATTATATCCAATCATGGTTAGGTAATTTAGGTTACAATAACCTACAAGGCCCAAGTTATTGTATGCTTATTACATGTGTCCTATAAAAGTACATACTTTTTAAACAATTTAGGTTTATTTTTGATAATTCGATTTTTTGGGTTCATATGCGTAGTTTTGATTTTATTAATTGATCGCAAAACGTTGTGTAGTTATGAGCTCATAAATAAATATAGCATCTCAATCTCTTTATATCTAACTCGTAGGATCGAGAGTCATGTTATTTGACTAGCCGCTTTAAAAGCATGTTAAACTAGTCCAACGAATTGTAGATTGGAGCCGTATGCGTATGAACACACATGCAAGTCGGTCTCAAGCTCAAAACATAAACCTAGGAAGATTTATTCTTATAATTAATCAATTGACAATAGAAAGATATCTTATATACTCGTTATCACTATGTTATCGATGTGAGATACACATCTCAACACGAGACTCGATTGTTGCAACTTCTATTATGTAGCAACTTATTTGTGAAATTCAACTTTTATTGTGCATGCCATATGCGTGATTCTACTTCACCGTCTTTAGAACCATATTCGTAATTTATATTAATAATTTAAAAATCAAAATTACACAAACCGTAAAAAAACGACCGAGAAGAAAGGAAGAGAGCAAACTTCTGAAGTCTCAACAACTCGAAACTCATCATCGTCCTCAACGACCCGACCTTTGTCTCACAATAGACAAATAAAATAATCAATCACTATTATTTGACCGATAAATTAATCACCTCAATAAATCAAATATAAATATTAACTTTTGAACAATAGGTGGAGCCTTGATGGGATTTAGCCGCATAAAAATTTATAAAAAAAAAAGTCTTAAAATGCGGATTTCGTATCTGATTAGCTGGATTCACATGCACTAATCATTGACAAAGAAAATAATTTAAATAAATGGACAATTTTTTCCGGGTAGTTTTGTTCTCTTTTGATTGATGTGGTTGTCTAACTTTTAAGTAGCACTGTTAGATCACACTTTTGTTGTCTGATTTCTTTGTTATATGACCCACAAAGATCTCTATTACGACTTGCTTGCATTTACCTTTCTTGTTTAGTATTGGTAAAGTTAATTTCATAATGTTAAATTAATAATTTAGAAAATCAAACAAAAAATGGTTAGCTTTCAAGTCTCTAACTACCACGCATGTGTCCCCTTGAAAAATCTGTAAAGCTAGAAGAGATTGATTTGCTCACTTCATAGACATGCTGCTATGTTGCCATGTTAAGTGGTTAGGTAAACAACGAGAACGTACATGTAGGCAAGAAATGGGCAAAAGGTTATTAGATCGTTTATATACCAAGTACTAATCTAAGTTTATAATGTGATAATGTTATACTTATTTTAGAAAATAAACGAGTTTGAACCAATATTTTGGTCCCAACCTAAGTAACCGTCTAATATAAAAATTATATAGTGTTATTCAAGACGAACAAGTTGAGTTTTAACCGAGCATTGACAAGTTCATGTTCAATTCGTTTTATAAATAAGTTGAGCCTGAGCCTAAAATTTAAATTACCTTTAAATAGGTACATATTTTGCCCTTTTAAAAAGTGAGCGGATTTGAGACGAACATAATTACCTTGTCTCATATAACAACCCTATACTGGTATTCAATCAAACAACTCGAGCTTTGAAATGCTTATAAACAAGTCGAGTCCCAATCTAAATTTTAACCGACCATTAAAATATGAATGTACTTATTTAACTCATTTAAAAAGTAAATAAGTTTGAGTCGGACTTTAGTAGTCCGTCTCATATAACACCCTAACTATTAACAGCACGCTCATAGATAGTCGGACCACTAATATGAAAGACTAAAAATTACGGTGGGATTGAATATTCCCGGCCTGTATTGTTCTAGCCCTATCTAAGATGCTATTTTATGTTCTAGACTGGAATGAACCTCAGGAAAGAATTATGCGTCACGTGAAGGATTTCGTCGCTTATCCGAGTAAACATATGTGTTAGACTCGAGTTCAACACATAAGTCCAACATATCATTCTAAAACAAATAGAGAATAAAATAACTTAGTCCACCAAACTTATATATTAGAGTGAGAATTTGTTATTATTGTTGTGCATAATTACCGAGAAAGAATGGAATTCAACTAACAAGAAAAACAGCACACACAAATTTATAATAGTTCACTCAATTGTAACACCCCGAATCCGTAGGACTCGAGACGCTACTGGGCTAGGATCTCACAATGGATCTTGACCCTAGCCTGACGACAATTTCACTGATCTTACAACAAGGCACCGATAGATTAAAAGAAAAAACATAAAACCTGTACCAAATTAAAGTATCAAAAGGTTTACATAACACTACTGAGTACAAATAAAACAGAACAAAAAAATATACATAATCAAAATGTTTCCCAAGTCCCACGAGAACGACCTAGTGTACGGAGCCCTCAGCAGATCACCCACTCTGGATCACTCTGCAGTTCTCCTAACCTGCAAAGTCTACAACACGGTTTGAAACCGTTAGCTAACCATACACATATATATAGAGATGCAGGAGCACAAACACACGTCATAAAAGCATAAACACCACAACATGATATCACGCATTTACCCGGTTCATTATCTTTAATAAGTTGAATCATTCACTCGTATAAATAGATATATATGAAAATAGGTGACACGAGGAATATATAATCCCCGCCTCTGAGTACTCTAACCAGCTGGAGTAGTATCAGCACACCTCCCGTGTACCCTGTGGGAGGGGTGAGGGGCCTTCCTTTATACCAAATATGGCCTGACTACAGAGAACCTCCCAGACTCCACTACGGGATGAAAGGGAAAGGTTATCACAACCACTACAATGGGCGGTCAATATAACATAGGTCGGTGACCATCATAATCATAAGCATGCTATAAAGCATATAACAAACACCACTCAAGCATACATCCAATATAAGGATAGTAGCTAAGTAAGTCCTATGGACTTACCTCAACCTCGGAAGTCTCAACCTCAACCGGCTCCTCTCCGGAGATCAACTCGGCCTAAACAAGATATACCACATATCACACTCATATCCATAACAGGGGTCACACCTAGACCCAAGGGATCCATACGGATCATATTCCAACTCGTAAACCTCAAGGCCGGAACCGGCATAGCCGATACCATGCTCACTCTCAACTATCCTCGTACTCGTACCTAGCATGCTACTACCGCTCATACAAGGAAAGGAAAGGATCTACCTTACTCTAGGTAGAACCGGGACAAGACGCACCTGCGTGAAGAAGAGACGCAGGGGCGGAACACAGGCGGCCGCAGGTGCGGCGTCACTCAGCCGCGGGGACGGTGACACAGGCCGCTGGCAACGTGGGCACGGCGCGGGCGGTGCGACACAGATGTCGCGGGGACGGTGATCTCTGGCCGCAGGGGCAGCGATAACGCAGGAAGTTCTCCCGCGGCTTCTCTTTTACTCTTCTCGTGATCAAATCACGTCTTCACTCTTCCAAAGTTACATACAAGTATACACATACATAAACCCACATCAATACACACCTATACATGCATCTAAACCTAAGCTAAGGGAAAGGAATCAAGGAAAAGAAGAGAGGAAGTAAGATCACTTACCACCTTGGAAGTTCTAGGCTGCAGGGAGAGACCACACATCTCAGGAGTTGGCTTCCAAGCACAGCCTACAGTCATCCATCAACCACTAGCACAAGACACACACACACAAACTCTTCCAAAACCAAAGGAAACCAAGAGAAAAACCAAGGGGAAGCAAAGAAGAAGCAAGGGAGGAGCAAGGAGGACGTGAGAGCTGGAAAGAAGGATGAAGAAATAAACCCTTGATCAGCTAAGATAAGGAATAAGAAGAGTAAAGGGTAAAACACGGGTCAACGGAGTCAACAAAGCCGGCTGCAGCCGCCGAAAGCTGTAGGGGCGGCAGCCAGGGCCGCAGGGGCGACACCAAGTGCCCGCGGATGCGGCTGGCCGATCTCGGCCCAAAGCCAATCTCGGCTATGGTCCGATCTCGGTCCGAAAGACTACGGCTCTTACATCTCTCCCCCCTAAAAACAAGTTTCGTCCCGAAACTTGCACAACTCAAAGGAAAAAAACCCCTCGGACTCAGAAGCCGAGGCACAACTCTCCATCGGAGGAATTACATCTCCGATCATAAGGCATCAACCTATACCACTCTATAACCTCAAAACCGGCATGGAGGAAACATCATCTCCGGCCAAAGATCACCAACTAACCAAGGGATAGAGGAAACCCATCTCTAGCCAACTATAAGCATATCCCAAGGGCATAGAGGAAGAACATCTCTAGCCAAACCATCATCACATCATAAAGGCATAGAGGGAGAACATCTCTAGCCGTATCATATCCATAACGGAAAGGCATGGAGGAAGTACATCTCCAGCACTACTATGTCCATCAAAATAGCATGGAGGAAAGAACCATCTCCAGCTAAACCTAAACGTATCACAATAGCATGGAGGAAATAACCATCTCCAGCTATAACAGTAATCATACTAGCACAACAAGATCTGAATAGGATCATAATACATCATAACTAGCACGAAAATAAGCACATCACATCATGACATATAAGCACATCAACACATCAGCACATAAGTATAACACTCACCGAGTGAGTACTAAGATCTACTCGGCGATCCTATTGAACCCACTATCCTGGGATAGAACTCTGGATATTTCCTTTGGATACTATCCTCAGTTCTATCATGTAGCCCCATCCGGTCCTTGTCTCGACCACTGTATCCTTAACATAGAAAGGTCCTTCGAACGCAGGCGTCTCATATCTCGCTCTAGGATTACAATCGAATGCTCAGTAAGAGCGTGGTCCGGATCGACCACCAAATTAGCATAGCTTATCGTACGTTTCCGATCTAGTATGCTCTCCTTCAACGGAGACACTTGAAACACAGGGTGAACATCCTCCCCATCTCGGAGGTACAGTTAATTTGTATACTGCACTTTCAGCCCGCTCTAGAATCTCAAACGGTCCGATATATCGGGAATTTACTTCTCTTGACGGCAAGACGTCTAATATCTCGGGTCTGAGACACTCTTAGCTACACGGGGCTTCAACTCTAAGCCGTAGAGGTCTTTGTCTCTTATCTGCGTATAACTCCTGACGACTTTGTGTCGTCAGCATTCTCTTTCTGATCAATGCTTCACGAGTCACATCACCTGAATCTGGTCAGGTGTCACACTACTAGTGGTGTTAGGTTAATCCCAGCATCGCGGTATACGACAACTCGGTCCATACTATGCCTTATATAGGTTCTCTCTGACTGGCCATCTATCTGAAGATGGGGCACAGTCGTGAAGTATAAACTCGTCCCCAAGCAGTCTAAATCCGCTGCGAACCTCGAGGTACGTTGCCCATCTCTATCTAGGACAATTGTCCTCGTACTCTATGGAGTCTCACTATCTGCCTAGTGTACCCCATGGTCGATCTGCTCACGGCCACGTTTCCCTGCTAGGCTAAAACGTGCCGTCTTCATTAATCTTCTACGATGATCCCGATAACATCAAAGATCCTACTCGGTCTAAGACCGGTTATGTGGTTCATGATGACGTCCTCCCACTTCCTCTGGAATATAGGAAGGGAAAGGAATTCACTTCCAGGTCTGTAATGCTCTATCTCACTTTACATCCACGGTTATACAGATGCGATTACGGCGTCCCATAAATTCATCGGTTCCAAATGAGAGTCGTGGTGCCACATCTCCGGGCATCCTCTCCTTAATCACCCTCAAAACCGAACATGTCTCCTCCTTCTGTTGGATTCCACTCAACGGATCGGAAAGAACCCTTAATGTATTTGACTGGGTGTCCTCATTATGAAATTGCATGTTCAATTCTAGCTAGACCATATCTTCTACAACTGAGGTTATACTGTCAGTCTCGCAATCACCTTCACTTGGAGCATTTTCTTGCTCAGGCGTCGGCAGCGACGTTCTTCTTTCTCGGATTATACAGAATCTTCATATCCTCGGTACAGTATTTACCACTATCAACTTCACCTCAGGAGTCGGTTAGTGCAATCACCTTGCCTTGCGGCGTTAATATTCATTCCAAGCTTAGCTTGGATGCATCACCATGATCCACGGAACCCTCAGTGCCCTCCGGCTGTGCTCAATGAGAGCAGAAATCAGGGGTCTCTTAAGCTCTTCCGAACTCCGCATATACTACCTCTAGCATTCAAATCTTACCGCTGAAGAACTTAACATGAAGTTCTCTACTCCGTAAAACCGGTAATATGGTCCCCAACTTCCTGCATGTTTCTCTCTACTGCGAGAGTACACCAGGATATCGTCTCCAGATTATACCACAACTGATCCCGAAAGTTGAAGAATACACCGTTCACCAACTTCATAGAAACTTTTGAAACATTTATGAATTTAAATGGCATCACTACGTACTCATAGTGTCCATACATATCATCAGCAATCTGTCCGTCTTCCGTATGAAGAAGACCGGTACTTCCCAAGGAATACGCTAGGGCGTATAGAATTCTTCACAATCAACTCCTCGAGTTGCTTCTTCAGTTCTTAACGTCTCACAGGCGCCATATTGTATGACCCTTCGAGTTCTTACACTAAGTTCTCATTCAACAGGTCAAAGTCCAAGCTCTTCCGAGCCGGCAATTGAGCAATTCATCAAGTCATATGTATCTTACAGACAAACGGGGATGTCCTCTAGTACTGGATTCTCTCCCATCCTTCTTGGCATCACACCAGAAGGCCTTGTCACCCTGTGTAATCAATCTCGCGGCACAAACCGTACCGATGAACGTACCTGATTCTTAAGGTACTAGTCTCGAAAAAACTCCATTGAACCCAACCCGGCAGAGACTGTAACAGTTCTCTACCCTATAACTGGTAAAGTCTGATGCCTACCCATCTAAGTCATACCTAAAAGGTCACTCTCAGGCACTACTGGCAAGATAAAAGGATTAACCGATAACATACAGGTCTCTACATAAAGGAGACAAACAAAACATCACATGGGTACCTATGACCCTACTACCATCGGGTAACCATCGGGTAAATGGTAAATTCATAAAGAGTAGAAAAAATAGGGCTCAACCAGGACCGGAGTGGTCCTGGTCAAACCTACAGAGCGTCAAAGTTTATCATCATGCAAACATACGGGCTAAAACAAGGCCCTAGTACTCCTGGTAGGCATGCAAGCCCCCTGAACGTACCATCTACCATCAACTGACTATGAATATAAATAAAATACATCTCACGGCACTGTCTATAAGGTCCTTCCACCTTCGGCAATGCCATCAGCAGAATGGAGCACTCACAGACCATCAAGGTGCCTAACCAACGGCTCATGATATCATTCACCTTCGGCATTGCCATCAGCAAATGAGTCTCAAGTCCGGGACAAAATATCAACAATGAAACATGCAGGCCAAGAGCAGAATACAACTCTGGCATAAAGAATAAATCATACAAAGTGCTAGACCTCAAACCTCTCTCCAACTCTATCTGGGAAGGCCTCATAAAGTAACTTGTATGTATACCCTCTAATCATCCGGACCAGGATATCAATGGGGATCCTGTTCCGGTCAAATACCAGGGCATTCCTGGAGTGCCATAAATAGTAGATCGTCGCTGAGAAGGCGTATATACGTGCCCTGCTCGTCCAGCTCCTCCCTGGTGCAGAGTGTAGTAGATATGCTGTGACGTCTGTCCTCGAGATCATCTCTGTAGACATCCGGAATCCGTAGCATACCTGCCTCCAAACCTCCCTGGCATAGGTGCATCCAAATAACAAGTGGTCATGTGACTCACTCTCCAGACCACACCAATGGCAGGTAGGATCTATGTCGAGGAAGTGTAATCTGTCTCTAGTCGATAGGCGTCCTAGAATCGCCATCCAAAGAATAAGGGAAACATATTAAAAATATTTTTATAACATAAAGAGATTTGAAAAAAAAATATTAAAATTAAGAGAAATTATCTAAAACTACGAAAAAACCCCTCCTTAAAACTATTCAGTGTTTGAAAAACTCATAAAAATACTAATAAAAACTCCCTAAAAAATATAATCTTCTCAGTAATCTTGTAATGTAATATATCAATAATGTAATTAATCAATAAGATATTTAAATCGTAAAACTCCACAAAAATGTCCACAATAAACTGTCGAATGGGGTGAACAACTAACACTAACATAAATTGAAAGAAAACGCATACAGTATAATTTTGTTCTGTTTTCATTATTGGTTTGTAGCAAAAAGGGTACTGAAATTCTTGAATCTCCACCCAAGCACCACAAAAACCAGGAGTGGCGCCACCGGAGAAAACTCCGGTTGTCCGACACCAACTCGTCGTTGGGTCCCACAGACCACAGCCACATTAAATGTAACAGCACCGCAGATAACAGTGTGTTTCATCATCTCCTTCACCTCATCCTTTCAGACACAAACAAAAAACCCTCCCATTATCTAACAAACAAACAACGCCAAAATCTGCATCCCGCTTCTTCCTCTCTCGTTTCCATCGCCATTAGTTTTTTAAGAATTTGTTCAGTTCCCGTCCAAACAACGAACGACGCCCCATTATCCAACAAACAAACAGACAATCTCTTCCTTCTTTTTCTTGGGCTAATCCTGCAAAAAACCTCATTCAAATTGGGAATCGAAATTTTATTTTCTAGGAAGCTGCCAAATTCAATTATCACTCTCACCCAGGAACAAAAAAGATTATATCTGTACTCAGTGGCGGATGCGGAACAGTGTAAAAAAAATAAAAATAAAATAAAAAACCCCCCTATTAAAACGACGTCGTTTTAATAGGAAGTGAAAAAAAACCCTACTGGATTCTGCTCTCTCCCGCTCAGCCGCTCCAGAATTCCTCTCTCCTCAACTTTCACTCTCCGCCTCTCCCGATCGCCTTTCCTCTCCTCTCGACTCTCGACTCTCGAGTCTCGTCGACCGTCACTGCTCGTCGGCCATCGCTACTCGTCGGCCATCGCTGCTCACCTCTTACAGTGCCGCTCCTCCGCTCGCCCGCCTCGCCTCCGCAGTTCCCACTTCCCACATCGCCTCGCCTTCGCCTCCTCTCAGTTCCGCTCCCCTCCTCGAGTCAGCAGTTCCGGTCGGCCCACTCCTCTGCTCACCCTCCCGCCCGCCTTGCCTCCGCAGACCGCAGTGCGCTCCTCTCCTCGCCTGATTCGCCTCCGGCCCTCCGTAGTGCTGCATTGCCGCCCGCCTTGCTGTAAATCGCGGCTTAAGGTTTGTTTACTTAATTTTCCTTTAAATTTAATTATTTTTAAATCAATTTGAATATTTGATTGATAAAATTATAGTTGATTAGGTATAATTGGTTGGTATTTGTTGGTTATGTTTATGTTAAATTTGTTGATTGAATTGAAAAGTTATGTTAAAGTTCTTGGTATTTGTTAATTGAATTGAAAATTACTGTTTGATTACTTAATTAGGTTGAATTTGATGATTGAATTTGATTGTGTTCGAAAGGTTTGTTAATTGTATCATTAGGATTTACAATATGGATAATTTTCTTATTTCGAAGAATTTACCGACTCCAAATGTTGAAGTTTAAGTTCAATTCCTAGTGTGAATGTTGGGGCTCGAGTTGAAAGTTCTCGTGATTGAACTTGTGATGTTATCATTATTAGTGATCTGGCATTGCGCAAAAGCATTGACAATGAAGTTATTATTCAATATTTTCAGATGATGAGATCCCGAAAGAGGGATTTGCTCCCTTTACGATAGTAAACTCTTTTGTTGTACTAAATTTCGTATTACTAATTTCTTTAAGGCGTTTTGTCCCCCCTTCAGATATTTTCTGGCTCCGTCACTGCGACGTGGGTTATTCATCAATCCCGTTGGAATGCACCCCACCTGTTCGACGAAATGTCGAAGTGGCCGTCAACAGTACTCTTTCATTTGTAGAATCCAAGGAGTTCCTCGAATTTCTTGTCAACTTTGAATGGATGTTTGTAACCATAGTCTGAATGAAGTTTACATGTTTAACCCAAGGTAAGGGTTACCATTTCCCCGCATGCCACATACTCGACCTATGTGGGTTCCGAATCCTGCTCGATTGCCCTCTGGACCTCTCTACACTATCAGCCTTTGCACCTATAGCTGCTAATTTGGGTAAAAATGAAGCTGATGCCTCTAATCCGTCTCCCTGCATTAATGCAGTGCCGTGGTATAAAACTGTCAACAGCTTGCACTTATGGGATGCTTCTTTCATTGATGTTGTGCTGATCTCTAGTCCAATGGGGATGCTTGGGCTGCCATTCTTAACCCGGAAGAAGGGCTTCTCAGGTAAGATATACGCGACTGAAGTAACATTGAAGCTGGTCCAACTCGTTATGGATGATCTCATTTCAATGCACAAAGAGTTCAAGCAGATATATGGACCTGAGGATTCTAATTGGATGAAGTGGGATGAGCTTGAAAGGCTTTCACCTGCATTGAAAGATATGATTATCGGAGAAGACGGGAGTCTGCTGGGTGGTTGGCTGCCTCTCTACACCACAGCTGAAATGAAAGATTGTACGGGACGAGTGCAACCTTTGAGGTATGGTGAAGAAGCTTGTTACAATGGAACATTGGTTATTAAAGCCATGAGCTCTGGTTTAGACATTGGAACATCAAACTGGACCATAAATACTCCTAAGGTAAATGTTGCTTACATTTGCAATTCAGTGGTTGGTTCTGCTCAAGCAATGGATTTTGATTATCGCTCTCTTCAAGCCCGTGATGTTGTTATATATTCGGATGTCGTGTCTTTTCAATCTGTAGAGGGAGACTTAGAGGTTGCTAATGCTTATAATGAACCATCTATTGAGTCACTGCTTTATTCTGATGAGACTCCAAATGAGGAGTTTGAGAAACTAGCATTTATATGTTCATGTGCTTTTGATTCCCTAATAGTAGGTGGTTCAGTTCTTATTCCAATCAACCGTCTTGGAGTGATGTTGCAGCTACTAGATCATATATCATCTCACCAAGAGCTGTCAAGTTTAAAGGTTCCAATATTCATAATCTCTTCTACTTCAAAAGAGTTGTTTTCCTTAATGAATGTTGTGCCAGAATGGCTGTCGAAGCAGAAGCAGGAGAAATTGTTTGCTGGCGAACCGTTGTTTGCTTATGTTGATCTGATAAAAGAGAACAGATTGCATCTCATTCCTGATATTTGTTCTTCTATACTGTTGAAGGTGTGGCAAGAGCCTTGCATAGTTTTATGTCCTCATGGGAGCTTGAGGCTTGGCCCTGCTGTTCATTTGCTTCGACGTTGGAGGAGTGATGCAAACTCGTTGCTTGTATTAGAAGATGGTCTGGATCCTGATCTAGCACTACTTCCATTCAAACCAATGCAAATGAAGGTCCTTCAGTGTTCATTTCTTTCTGGGATCAAATCCCAGAAGATTGTTCGCTTGATTGAAAAACTGCAACCGAAATTGGTTTTGTTCCCGGAAATTTCAACTAAACTCGTTCGTTCTCAAAACCCGGATTCATTTCCGATTCTTCAGTACTCTGAGGATGAAACAATACGTTTACCGAAATTGATGAGCTCAGAAGTTGAGATTGCAGTAGACTTGGGTTCCTTAAAATGGAAAACTTTTAAGGATTTTGACTCAAACATCAGCAGATTAAGAGGAGAGCTATCAATGGATCATGGAAAGCAACGGCTACTCCTAGGAACTAAGGGAGTCGATAGCGACACATTATGTTCTCGTTCGTTGTTGCATTGGGGTACATTCGACGTTGGGAGGCTGTTGACAGTATTAGAGAAGATGGGTATTCATGGAACTGTTGATCAAGTCGGATCAAACGGGTCAGATTCTTCTTGTTTGGTGAATGTGGCTGAGCCTAACAAGGCTTTCATAGAGGTGAAACCAAAGAGTGTTGTGATATGCACCGGTGACGAGAAGTTGGCTTCTGCGCTGTTCGAAGCAATAGAAAGTATCTTGGATGGGATCTGAAAGAAGAGTAAGAATCAATTTCTTCTATAACACTAGGTTTCGAAGAGCTAATTCATATCAGAAGTGAAGGAACAAACTATTCTATAAGTTTAAACTGTTATTTATTTAGATTTATTACTTGTGTTCTACAGTATTCAGTATAATAGATAGAACAAAACCTTGTTTTAAGCATTGCACACCGAAGTTAAAATGTGTTGTCCTGAAACCTGTAGCTCAATTGGGTAGACATTAGTTTTTGTCCGTAGTTAAGAAAATATCTACAATGTTTAGATCGGTTGTTCTAAATTGTACGTGAATGTGGTTTGAAGAGGTTCAAAATGGTGTAGAACCGATAAGGTGTAGGTATGGGCAATCAAGATGTGCTTGGTTTGGAAGGATATAAATCTTAGGACCTTTGTGGGTAAGATTAGATGGCTACAAGAGGTAATGGAGGGTGACGGTGTAGAGGATTATGGTTCCCTCTTCAATAATATTAAGATAACAAGTATATAAGGTTGTGGCTCCTTCTACTGTCAATTGGTTTTTAAGATAAAATATTTGAATTCAGGTGTTGGACATAGGCCCAATGCGCATATGGCTCAAGACCATTTCACAACTGATCTATTTGACCAGGATATGTTTTACCTACTTTATTTATCATAAAATATAAAAAAAATCAAATCACTCAACAAAACCTAAATAAATGTGACAATCATATCAATGAGAATATTATAGAACATTATATTAAGAAAATAAAATAAGGTTTTAAATTATAAATATCTCTATCTTTACAATCTAAAACAATTTCATAAATATACAATATAATAAAAATAAAAGTAAATATTTTAACATCGAGAAATACTTAAGGTTTTTTAGTCTTAAAAATATCAAATGGTATTATTGTCCGTGGAAGTTTTACCAAATGACAACAACACCCTCCCCACAAGCATACGGGGTCGGATGAAGTATATTCAGGTGTTGCATTCTCAGGAATCGCGTTTGATTTGGATGACACTAATAATTAATTATTTGAAGTGAAAAAAAACAATAAGGTATCAATGAAAACATGTGAAAGCAATAATGATTGTAGACAGATATGTGATTGAGGCGATCTAAGGAAACCTGAATCCCCACTATAATGAAGTATAATATATTGCATATAGAGTTGTTCCAACGGTCCGGTCCACCACGGACCGTATTGATTTTTTAAAAAAATTGTATGGAATAAATCAAGTCCGGTTGGCCCGGACTAGACCATATGCAGGTACCTTTCAAAAAAACATTGTCATCCCCAGACCACAATCCCATCCCCCTTGAGGCAACTGCCTCTGAAACGGCCACAGTTACTCCGGCGACTACGGGAGATTCCCCTCAGCAAGCAGATCCACAGATTACTATCGGCAACACTTTTCAACCGCCTAAACCTCCAGATTCACCTAGCCAAAGTGTTTCTTGGAAAGATGTGGCTTCTGGATCAGGGAACATAGGTCAACTGAGAACGGTTTTAGATAAAGATTTCACAAATGGTAAGATTCGGGTCTCTTTCCCACATGGAGTAGATGGCGACCTTGTTGTTTCTATGGAAGATGATGTTTCAGAAGCCCTTGCTATGGTTTGGAAAAAATCCATTGTGGTCAAAGTCATGGGTTTTCCAATTGCTTTTCCAGTGATGGAGAGGAAACTGAGAGCTTTATGGAAATTTGGAAATAGAATGCAAATCATCGATCAGTCAAATGGCTTCTTCCTTGTGAGGTTTGATAATGAAAATGAATTAATGAGCGTCATAACAGGTGGTCCATGGGCAATTTTCGGGAGATGCTTGATCATGCAAAGATGGGCAACAGATTTTTGACCATCTTGTGAGATTTCTTCTGCTCCGATCAGGATAAGAATCTCAGATGTACCGATGCACTTTTATGAAGAAACGGTGTTATGGAATATGGCTATGGGAGTTGGAAAACCGATTACTATGGATCCTAAAACTCTCTTTACAAATCGTGAGAAGTTTACTAGGTTATGCGTCGAAATAAACATCAATAAACCTTTGAAGAAAGCTATCATCATCAATGGTATCAGATGCCCGATCGAATACGAAGGAGTACATTCAATTTGCTTCCGATGAGGAAGGCATGGACACCTAGCATCCCAATGTTCTTTCATGGTTAGTAGTGGTGATTCAAGGATTGAAAAGGGTTCAAATGTTGCGTCTACTTCAAGAATTACAGGAGTGATCGAAAAATCATGAGCATACACAGAGGGAGTACAACATTTTCTCTTCGCCCAAAAACTAGGTTAGGGTTGCAATATATCTTATCACACCAGTCTCGGTCTAGGTTATCGCCGAAAGGGAGCTTCAATCGAAGGACCTTTAGGCCTTCATCAACGGAACAAGGGGTAGCCAGTCCAGCCGCCAAGTACCTAACCTTGACAGGATAGCTACAAACGCTAGCCTTCCTATTCACAGACTTCAGGCAAGGGAAACCGTCCCATCTAGGAGAAAACCCCCTCACCCGCGCAGCCAAGCCAAACTCTCGTACGAAAAAGTCTAATCCACCATAAATAAAAGATCCACCAAAGATTCACACCCAGATTTCCCCATAGAAGGAGGATCAAAGGGTAAAGGGTTGTTAGAAAGAGGAACGACAAGGTAAAGATCCCGAGCCGTCGCCCGAGATTCGTAAGGTTTTCGCTAGGGTTAGGTGGAAAAGGGGGCGCATGAGGGAACGCGTTCATTTGGTCAGGGGAGGGTTATAATCATTGGAGAAAATTAATTACTCAAATCCGACATTGACACCCCTAATTAACACCCTAAACACCGGTATTTTTTTTTTTTTATGTTGGTATCAATATAAGGATACTGGATACCAAACGGAGCCCTAATTAACTCTCGTTTTTTCCTGACTACCTTTCAAAAGAAAGAAGTTGAGTAGAGACTATTGAGTAGAATTGAGGCTAAGTTGAGAGTAGTTTCAACATTGACGAACTCTAAACGAGAACATACCGACGAGAGAAGTTTTACCGACAATATTCGCCATTCGTTTTGTCAGTTTCTCTACATTATTTTATCTTTGTGGGTCTGAAAGATTTACCTTAAGCTAATCTCAGAAGCGGACGTTTCGTGGGTTATTCATCAATCCCGCTGGAATGCACCCCACTTGTTCGACGAAATGTCGAAGTGGCCGTCAACAGTACTCTTTCATTTGTAGAATCCAAGGAGTTCCTCGAATTTCTTGTCAACTTTGAATGGATGTTTGTAACCATAGTCTGAATGAAGTTTACATGTTTAACCCAAGGTAAGGGTTACCATTTCCCCGCATGCCACATACTCGACCTATGTGGGTTCCGAATCCTGCTCGATTGCCCTTTGGACCTCTCTACACTATCAGCCTTTGCACCTATAGCTGCTAATTTGGGTAAAAATGAAGCCGATGCCTCTAATCCGTCTCCCTGCATTAATGTAGTGCCGTGGTATAAAACTGTCAACAGCTTGCACTTATGGGATGCTTCTTTCATTGATGTTGTGCTGATCTCTAGTCCAATGGGGATGCTAGTGCCATTGTTATCACCCTGGGCTCTGAAACCACCTTTGTAACACCCCCGAATCCGCGGGACTCGAGGTGCTACCGGGGCTAGGATCTCACAATGGATCCTGACCCTAGCCTGACAACAATTTCACTGAGATCTTACAACAAGGCACCAATAGACTAAAACAAAACATAAAACCGATATATATATAAACATGTCAAAATGTTACACATGGTACCCGCTGAGTACAAAATCAGAGTATCAAAACTATACAATGTAAAGACCCCGTATCCCACGGTATCGTCCAGTGTACGGAGCCCTCAGCGGATCATCCCTCCGGATCACTCTGCAGTATCCTAACCTGCAAAGACTACAACACGGCATAAAGCCGTTAGCTAACCAAACACATACAAAGGAAGATGCAAGAGTACACACACACGTCAGAACTTAAACATATAAGCATGTTGTCAATCATTTACCCGTTTTATTATCTTATAATAAAGGTCCGGCGCACACAGCGTATAAATAATATCTCGATATACAAACGTATGTGACACGAGGAATATAACCCTCGCCTCTCGGGATACACTACTAGATGGACTGGAACCGATCCACCTCCCGTTTACCCTGAGGGAGTGGGCAGGTGTACGGCCCCACAATCCACACTGGCCGGCCCGAAGAGAACCCCCAGACTCCCAGCGGGATGAATGGGCAAGTTGTCACGGCCCTATAATGGGCAAGCAATAGACCATAGGTCGGTAATAACGAAATCATAACATGGCTATCAAGCATAAACACCCATCACTCAAGCACACCTCCTAGGTAGGGATGGCAACTAAGTAAGTCCAATGGACTTACCTCAAACTCGGGAGTCTCGGTCTCAGACTCAAACTCTCGGCTCCGCTCTGGAGATCACAAGGCCTAGACAAGGCATAAGGCATACATCACAAACATAACCATACAAGGGGTCACACCTAGACCCAAGGGATAACAGTTTTGTACTCAACTCGTACTAACCTCACACTCGTACCTAGCATGCCACTACCGCTCATACTAGGAAAGGAAAGGATCTACCTAGCCTTAGGTAGACCCGGGATAAAACGCACCTGCGAGGCACAAGGGGCGCAGGGCGAAAACAAGGGCCGCAGGGGCGGCGGGACCTGGCCGCGGGCGCGGCAGGCACAACGCTAGCGCTATGACGATGTCACCGCGGGGCGGCAATTACGCAGAGGGCGATTTCTGCGTTTCTCCTCGACTCTTCTCGTGATCACTTCTCGTCCTCTATCATCCACGATCATACCCATACACATACATACACATATCAAAACCCACCTAAACATACATCTAATCCTATGCTAGAAGGAAGCACAAGAAAGGAAGAAGATTGCTTAACAACTCTGGACCTAGGCTGCAGCCTGCAGGGAGCTCAGAACCTCAAGCCTGGCCTCCAGGCTCAGCTTACACAAGGGCCACTCTCACACAGGCCATAACACACAAAACTCTTCCAAAGGAACCAAGAACAAGATCAAGGGAGGGAGAAGGGAAGCTAGTTCATGGAATCGTGAGGCAAGAGCTGGAGAAGGATGAAGAATGGCTTTGATCAGCCAAAGAGAAGAAGGAATCAGGTAAAGGGTAAAGCACGGGTCAACACGGTCAAGGAAAACGGCTGCAGCCGCCGAAATCCGCAGGGGCGGAAGCCACGGCCGCAGGGCGGTGACGGGGATCCGCGGGGGCGGTGAAGGCCAAATCTCGGCCAAGCTAATCTCGGCCAAAATCTGATCTCGGTCCGAAAGACTACGGCTCTTACAAGACTCATCAACTCTACCAGCACCACTGACACGCCCAGTTCGTTGTCTCTTCCCAGATCTTCTATGCCCTTCTGGAACCGGAGTAATCTCAGCAGCACGTGCCGGTACCACTGGCACTTGAGTAATTCTATGAAGTCCTTCAAACGATTCCCCATAAGCTGGCAGATTTGGGGTACGTCCACCCACTCGAGCAGCCTCTTCTACTTGTCTAATATACGTGCGGAAGTCTGGTCCCTCATAATGACATAACCCGAGTCATCTGACTGGACTCGTTGTGGTGTATGTCTCCTTGCTATATCGTTCCCAATCCCTGAGGCAACGCTCTCAGCAACATTAGCACGAATCCCACCTGCTGCTCGTGAATCAACAGCAGGAACTTGACCTTGTCTTCGACCTAGAGGGGGTCTACCACTACCTCGTCCAACTGCAGGTGCTCTAGTCGGAAACATCTGCAGAGGGCGTAACCTAACTCAGAAGGCTATATATATGCCATATGTATAGGTATATATCACAACATCACAACAGATAGTATCTATCTATATATATATACCTATACTATCGAGATCTTCAGAGGGGTGATGGCTCACGTACACGATATCCCAAATCATTTTGTACTCATTTCAAACCAAAAACCTGTTGAAAAGTCAGACCCCTTTCGGGTTCTGTTTATTTATCTATTGAACCTTTATCGCAGATTACAAGTGTCATTGTTGTTAACCTGGGCTCTGATACCACCTTTGTAATACCCTGAATCCGTAGGACTCGAGGCGCTACTGGGCTAGGATCTCAAAATGGATCCTGACCCTAGCCTGACGACAATTTCACTGATCTTACAACAAGGCACCGATAGATTAAAACAAAAAACATAAAACCTGTACCAAAGTATCAAAAGGTTTACATGACACTACTGAGTACAAATAAAACAGAACAAAAAAATATACATAATCAAATGTTTCCCAAGTCCCACGAGAACGACCCAGTGTACGGAGCCCTCAACAGATCACCCACTCTAGATCACTCTGCAGTTCTCCTAACCTGCAAAGTCTACAACACGGTTTGAAACCGTTAGCTAACCATACACATATATATAGAGATGCAGGAACACAAACACACGTCATAAAAGCATAAACACCACAACATGATATCACGCATTTACCCGGTTTATTATCTTCAATAAGTTGAATCATTCACTCGTATAAATAGATATATATGAAAATAGGTGACACGAGGAATATATAATCCCGCCTCTGAGTACTCTAACCAGCTGGAGTAGTATCAGCACACCTCCCGTGTACCTTGTGGGAGTGGTGAGGGGCCTTCCTTTATACCAGATCTGGCCTGACTACAAAGAACCTCCCAGACTCCACTACGGGATGAAAGGGAAAGGTTATCACAGCCACTACAATGGGCGGTCAATATAACATAGGTCGGTGACCATCATAATCATAAGCATGCTATAAAGCATATAACAAACATCACTCAAGCAAACATCCAATATAAGGATAGTAGCTAAGTAAGTCCTATGGACTTACCTCAACCTCGGAAGTCTCAACCTCAACCGGCTCCTCTCCGGAGATCAACTCGGCCTAAACAAGATATACCACATATCACACTCATATCTATAACAGGGGTCACACCTAGACCCAAGGGATCCATACGGATCATATTCCAACTCGTAAACCTCAAGGCCGGAACCGGCATAGCCGATACCATGCTCACTCTCAACTATCCTCGTACTCGTACCTAGCATGCTACTACCGCTCATACTAGGAAAGGAAAGGATCTACCTTACTCTTGGTAGAACCGGGACAAGACGCACCTGCGTGAAGAAGAGACGTAGGGGCAGAACACAGGCGGCCACAGGTGCGGCGTCACTCAGCCGCGGGGGCGGTGACACAGGCCGTTGGCAACGCGGGCACGGCGCGGGCGCTGCGACAGAGATGCCGCGGGGGCGGCGATCTCTGGCCGCAGGGGCGGCGATAACGCAGGAAGTTCTCCTGCGGCTTCTCTTCTGCTCTTCTCGTCATCAAATCACGTCTTCACTCTTCCAAAGTTACATACAAGTATACACATACATAAACCCACATCAATACACACCTATACATGCATCTAAACCTAAGCTAAGGGAAAGGAATCAAGGGAAAGAAGAGAGAAAGTAAGATCATTTACCACCTTGGAAGTTCTAGGCTGCAGGGAGAGACCACACATCTCAGGAGCTGGCTTCCAAGCACAACCTACACTCATCCATCAACCACTAGCACAAGACACACACACAAACTCTTCCAAAACCAAAGGAAACCAAGAGAAAAACCAAGGGGAAGCAAAGAAGAAGCAAGGGAGGAGCAAGGAGGTCGTGAGAGCTGGACAGAAGGATGAAGAAATAAACCCTTGATCAGCTAAGATAAGGAATAAGAAGAGTAAAGGGTAAAGAACGGGTCAACGGAGTCAACAAAGCCGGTTGCAGCCGCCGAAAGCCGCAGGGGCGGCAGCCAGGGCCGCAGGGGCGGCACCAAGTGCCCGCGGGTGCGGCTGGCCAATCTCGGCCCAAAGCCAATCTCGGCTATGGTCCGATCTCGGTCCGAAAGACTACGGCTCTTACACCAATAATGGTCATGTTCACTTTCGAGAGAGATTTTATTGAGGAGTTTCAGAGTACAAATGAGAGGATAAACAGATGATAACTATGTTATCTAGATTTCTAGGTTATGAGATAATAGAAGACAAACGGAACCCTATTTTATATATATATATATATATATATATATATATATATATATATATATATATATATATATATATATATATATATATATATAACCCTAGGTTTAACTTGGACGACAAGTATAAGATTGAGTCAAACAAAAAAAGGCCCAAAGAAGAAAAAAGGAAGCCCAATTCAAGTCATATCAACAAATCTCCACCTTGACTTGAATCCTCACAAATATACCAAATGCATTAGTCAATGTCCATACCAGATGCATTAGTTAATGCCTAGACCAACTCCTCTCTCTATCCAAATGTGCCCCTTGGACACTCAGTAGCTTTTGACATTTAGCAAGTCCAAACAATGTCAGTAGGATTATCAGTAGTTCTTACTTCCATCACCTTGATCTTCTTCTCACTTCTCAATAAATGATATCTGACGTCAATATGCTTAGTCCTTTCACGATGAACTTGATCCTTGGCCAAACAAACTACACTCAAACTGTCACAATATATAATAGCTTGATCATGACCTATACCTAGATCACAAACCAATCCCTTCAACCAAATTCCCTCTTTAGCTACTTTTGTCAATGTCATGAACTTTGCCTTTGTGGTAGACAAAGTAACCATTGGTTGTAAGGTTGCATTTCAACTCACAACAAATACCCCAAGAGTGAAAACATAATTGGTCATAAATCTTCTAGTATCAACATCTCCTATATAATCAGAATCAGAGTACCATGTGACCAAACATTGTGTATCATTCCCAAAAACGAGCCCAATGTCAGATGTACCTCTAAGGTACAGGTATTGAAATATCCTCTTCGGTGTACTTTTTCTAGTTGCCCCATGAACCTACTGACGACACTAATAGTTTGTGCCAGATCTGGTCTTGTGCAGACTATAGTATACATCAAACTCCTTATTGCACTAGTATAAAGGACCCGCGACATACAATCCGTCTCCTCATCCGACTTAGGTGAAAATAGAGTGGTTAGATGGATGTTAGAAGCACTAGGTGTATCAATAGACATGACAGATGACATTCCGAATCTTGACAACACATTTTCAATGTAGCACTTCCTGCTATAAGAAAATATTTGTATGACCCCTATCTTTAAGAATCTCCATTCCTGAAAATTTTCGAGCTACTCCTTGATCCCGCATCTCATCTCCCATTTCTGCAAACCACTGTGTAGCTTCAGACCTAGATACAACAACTCTATAGGTGGATGGTTCATGAGTATCCACCTCTTCAACAACTTGCAGGGCATAACCAACAATATCCTCAAAACCGTACATTTATGGAGGTCTTACAGACGTCATCAAGCTTAGGACCTTTTAAAGAAAATGGCTTATTGTCATTCTTCCCTGATTTTCCTTGTCCCTTGCCTCTTGTATATAGACCAGATGCTTGACCATCCCTACCTACACCACTTTCATTCACCTTATGGCGTAGTTCCCTTGTATGAAGGGCATACATGACGTCTTCTAGTGTAATAATATATTTTCCAACAACAAATGATTGAACAAAGTTTTCATATGATGACGACAAAGATACTAACGGAATCAACGCAACATTCGCATCCTCAATCTTAACATCAATATTACGCAAATCTAGGAGAATTGTGTTCAAATGATCTAAGTGCTCACGAAGTTGCATACCTTCCTGCATTCAAAGGCTGAACAAACATTGCTTCAAACAACTTGTTGGTGAGAGACTTCGTCGTGTGAAAGCTCTCCAACTTCATCCACGGTTTGGTTGGGGTATCCTGATCCGAAACCTTGCATAAGACATCATTTGTTAGACACAACTTGATGATCGAATGCGTCTTATCCTCCTGAGTGGCCATCTCAGTAGCATCGCCCTTTTTCTTATCGGATTCCTTCATTGACAACGATCCCCATAGGCCTTGTTGTTTCAGCAACGCTCACATCTTGATTTGTCACAGATTAAAACTATTTCTCCTTGTGAACTTGACGATCTTCATGTTGAAAGCAGACATCTTTCTCCCATATTACATAAAACCAAATAACTCAAATCTTTGATACCAATTTGTTGTACAAAATTAATGAGAAAGAACAAAATTCGACAAACAAGAAAGACAATACACACATGTTTATAGTGGTTCGCCCAATAATGACTACATCCATTTTCCAAAGAGATTTTATTGTGTAGTTTCAGAATACATATGAGAGAATAAACATATCATAACTAGGTTATCCAAATTTTCTAGGTTATCAGATAATAGAAGACAAAGGTAACCCTATAATATATATAGGAATAAAACCCTAGGTTAAGTTTATACTTGGACTAGTGTTGGGTCGCAAAACTAAACCGATGCTCTAGGTTTGCAAAGCGTTGGTGAAAGACCCGAGATCTTAGGGACGTTGTCCCCATGCCAACCATGCACGCATAGAAACTTCTCAGGAGGTCATCCATCCCGGAATTGCTCCTGCACGAGCACGCTTAACTGTAGAGTTATTTGTCATCGCTCTACCAATGGAAAAGAACAATTATTGTTGACATGGATGGAAACTCATCCATATAAGTCAATTACAAATCCCCAATAAAATGATGCGGGATCAATTTTACGAGGTGTTACAGTTTAGCGCCTGTTTGATTAAATTAACTAAATAAAAATAGCGCCGGTATGCCAATCTAGTGCCCGAACCGGCGGTTTGGGCAAATTTTTTCAAAATAAATAAAAAAAATTGCCTAAACTGGCAGTTAACCGGCGGTTTGAAAACCGCCGGGTCTACGGTTTTTTCCAAACCGGACCCATGACTAGCTTGGACACCAAGTATAAGACTTAACCAAACAGAAAAGACTAAAAAAAAATATATAAAAAATAAGCTCAATTCACCGAGACCATGATTAACGTCATATCAATGTTCAAATCAAATCATACCATATTTTAATTACTTACAAACTTTAGGAGAATAAGTTTTCGTAATAGATTATAATATTTTGAGGCTAGTATATACCGTCGGTGTGTACTACTTCTATTATTGTTAATTATAACTATTATTGTTAATTAATTTTATAATAAAACCTATTTTTCATGTGTCGTGTAAACTTGAACCATACATACATTTCTACATTTATGCGCATGCATGAATCCGTAGACTTTAACAATATAAACGACAGTAGTTTATTTTAATTTTTTACTCATTCCTATTATATTTTCGTCCGCCATAAGAAACCAAATACATCCCCTATAAAAATTGTTGAATCAATTTCATACACTCGACAAAATCTTACGAAAAGGTTCACCAAAGCTTAATGGCTACACTATTTTAACTAAAATAATTACAACACTACCGGTTCAAAATAAAATTAGTTCGAAAATTGATGATATTGTTCTTAATATTCACGACTGCATGACGTATTGATTACATCATGACCGTAAACACCGGTCCGTGAACCCATCAACTCGAGTTACTCAATTCACTAATCTATGATTAAAAATATAACAAGATAGGTACGTTATACTATAATTATAAATTATAATTCGTTGAATAATTTGATACATCAATGCATTTCGGGACAAACCGTACGTATGTTAATTCCTCCATTATCAATCAATATCATTTTTTTAATTTTATATATTCTTACGCGTATACGCGTAATAATCATATAATGTTATAATTTTGCATATACGTAATCCAAATTCTTAATCCTAACCCTGTTGTTTAATGTATAGGTCATCAAATATTATGTACGTAACCTTAATACAAATCTCAATAGATTTTCAGTACGTTATCTTTAATTATTTTAGATGATAAGTTCACGGTTATAATTATTATAAAATTATTTTAAATAAATTTAACTAATTCTGTAAATTTATGTAAATTTAAATATAAATGATCTATATTGTCTATAATTTTTTACACAAAATATAACTTTTAAATATTAAAAACAAAGATACATGTACTAAAAGAATATATAAAATATTGACCGATATAAGTCATATAACTTAACTCGTCTATTCGAACTCCTTTCCCTTATTAAAAAAATATGCATCTCGATTCATTAAATTTTTCTTTCACGCGACATGACTTGAAACTCACAAGTTTGAATAATAAAGTATGTTGGACCCCTTAGTTTACTCGGGACGAAGATTAAAAAAAATTCTATAATCTATGTATAAAAATTGAAGAAAGTTTTGTAATGTTATCCCATAATTTTCATTCCCACAATCGACTCACACATTTTACCCAAAGAAAAACTACCCTCCTCAAACGGACACTAATACGATTGTTATATGAGCCGAAGAAGATGAATATTTGCATTTACATGTTCTAGTTTGACTTTTTATAGCAGTCAAACCTAAATTAAAATATAGTTTAAAATCTATTCATATTCAGATCGTTTAGAAAGTAAACGAATTCGAACTTTTATCGAACCGAAAAGTTAGGCTAATTTAACAACCTATAGTATTATTTTCCGCCATTTATGTTTGCCTTCGGGTCAAATACAAATCCCAATCACTTACGGTACGGTTGTCCAAATATCCACTTCTAACTTAAAACTTTCAAACTTCCACTAGCATCACTAAACTAGATCATGAAACTAGCTATATTCGTTTTGAAGAACTACCGTTATCGCTCTTGAAATATTAGAATTAGATCCGTTTGTTTTTAGAAGAATAACATGCAGGGGGCAGAGCTCCCAACTTGTAATTAAATTGTAAAAAAAAACATATGTTACAGTGTCACTCACGAATTTAATATTCCAATGTCAAGACTTCATTCAAAGACACTGAAGTTTCACCGCAATCTCGAAGTTAACTATATAAAGAGTAACAAAACCGTATATATGTATATACGTTGTACGCGTATAGCCTTTACTAAGCAAATTTGATTTAGTTATTTTTTTTCACACGATATCCTTCAAATTTGCACCTCAAATTCATCATGATCAAGCAAATTAAATCAGCCCATTAAAACCCAAAAAAATAACTCAAATTTACATACCAAAGAGAGAAAATGAAATTCATTTATCCATAGAAAAGATCTTCAGAACACTCAGAAATACTCTCCAAACAAGGCTTAAACTTATCACAATCTTCTTCAACTATCCTTCTACTTCTTTCTCTCTCTATCTCTCCCAAGAACTCCTGCAACCCTCTTCTCCTCCCTTCGCCGCCACGTGTACTCTTTAGCTGCGTCATCAACCAATCTAGCTCTTCCTTAGTAAGCACAATCTTCACCGTCGACATACCACTCTTCTTCTTCCTCGTCTCGAACTCGCCGTTTTCCATCTTTCCAGGAGGACTGTAAATGCAGTTTCCCATCATACAATGTTGCCGGAAAACCGCTTTCAATGACGTGGCCTGAAAACCGCTGTTTTTCGTGTTTGGTAGTGAATAATACGTGGGGAGACGAGGAAGATGCATAATTGAAGAGGTATGGGAGTATTTATAGGAGTTGTTGGATGTCAATATTTTTTCATACCAAACTTAATTATTACAATTACTATATAAAAATAAAAATATTACTATAAAGTTATTTTACGTAGAAACTTGGCTAATTCATGAAAATAATTGTCTTTCTTCGGAAGTTGCTAGGAGATAAAAGTATTGGAAGATAAATAAATATTATAATATCTTGCTTTTAAATAAATAACGATATTATCTCGTTATTTTAGGAAATATATATTTTATTTTTATTTTTTTATAATATTTTTTATATTTTTAATATTTTTTTGTAATCTTATAAATAAATAATAATAATATTAATAAATTGTGTGATTCTTAAAATAATAAGATAAGATCATAATTTATTTAATAATAAGATATTATAATATTTTATTATTTATCTTTTAATACAAAATTATAATCAGCTTTTTGCATGTTCATATGGACCCTATCATTTTAGATTTATATTTAAAATAAAATGAAGCTTGTTTTGTAATGTGCGTAGTTGGTAACACTGATAATTAAAAAGGTTATAAGCTAATTTTTGTCAAAAATGGATTATAAATTGAACTATAGGCTTTCAACCGGTTAGAAATGGACTATCATCGTTCAACTATAGGTCTCGATTTTTAAATTTCTTGGATTTTCTTTAAGAAATCTAGGAATGGGCAGTTTTAAACCAAATCAAATTAGATTTAAAATTTATAATTAATGTTAAAGGCATGCATATTGTCTTACTCTAGCTATATGAACCGATCAATTAAGTAATGTTTTCTTATTTTATTTTATTTCTTACTCTTTAGCTTATATTAATATCAGTTCCTTTATTTTCTATTTATTCTACGTATCTTCATTCATTTGAATAAATCTTAAATTCCTGTTTGAATAGATTTTCATAATAAAATATATTATTTAGTCACAACTTTTAATTAGATATAATTAAAATATTAACATTACTTAACTAAAACAAAAATAAAGAGGGTAAGTTTGTCACCTAGTGTTGGGTATATAAATACAGGTCAGGTTCTCACCCAATTTTATTCATATATAGAAGGTAGAAATATCTGAGAAGTGTCTGATTAAAAAATTAACGTTTAAAATTTTGACGCGTTGTGTTCGTGATCGTGATTTACAAGATTAAATAAAAAATACAGTTTTAATTAGTAGCTTTATAAATTTGGCACAAAATAAAATCATTTAATTGTGATTCACCTCATTATAACATAAGTCGATCGAAATCATGCTAATTCCGTCGGATTGCTTACATTTCGGTCGAAACATGCTAATTTTGCTCGATCTATAGGTAAAAATGTCTTGCATTTCTATCGAAATGGAAGTTATTGAAGAGAGATAGTGCAAAAAAATTCATTCAGATTGAAATCATAGAATTACTAGCTATATACGACAAATTTGAAACATTAATTTTATATAAATATTCCTAATTCAGGAATAAATCTTTTATATAATTCTTGATAATTAAGGTTGTTTTAATACTTGTTAAATTCTTTTATATAACTCTTCCTAATTTAGGAACAAATCTAGGACATTAAATTTATTTAATCAAACGACTTTTATAGGTTTTTACTCCTACACGGGAATAAGTTCCTACTTGATCCCTCTTTATATATGTATAATGTTCGAATACATTAATTATGTTGTTATTCAACTAAATTCCTGAACAAATTTACTAAATATATCGTAGCGATAAACTATTATATTGAGTGAGATACATCAATAAATTGGTGTTGTGAGCCTGTCATATAAGATTTTGTGGATGGTTCACCTGACATGCAATCTTCGCGTCTTTGACCTGTTTGATATACTAACATTGTATCGAAGTATGTTTGGGTCCATTTTTCTAATTTCGGAAATTACTAAAAGAGACTGAGATGCAAAACCTGCCTAAAAATTATAGTTTTTTTTTTTTGAAAGCCCTAAAAATTATAGTCGGGATCTAAGATAAGAGAACCATATATATATATATGAAAGGGTGTTGAGATGGTAGAGTTGTCTCACATCGACACATATTGTGAGCATATCACATATGAACTTGTATGCGACTCATCGGATATGCGTCTTCCACGTCCTTGACTCGTTGAATATAAAAATATTAACACGACCGCGGATATAACAAAATAAATTTTAAGTAGGATACTTCTAGATGAAAATAAATTTAAGACGAAGTCGCTCAATTGGTTGAGAGTTACAAATTTAATGATCCATGACATTCTTGTAACAAAATATATATATCAAGGAACTGGTCTTTCAAAGATTTTTTTAAACAGGAAATCATATAGCATCTAATTTTATATTGACATGATTAGACGAGTAAAAAATAAAGGAAAAAATGTTATAACGCAAATAAATAAAAAGTTATCGACCTTAGTTCATTAAAGGGCGGAGCATGTTCTCTAAACAAACAAAATTAAGCACGATAAGCGGTGATCCAAACTTTGCCAAATCAGCTGTGATATATATAAAAATAATTTGAAAAACACTACAAATCTTAAAGTAAAATGAAAGTTTTTTTTAATTATATTTCTAATCTGAACATAGAATAAAGATTAATATTGTTGTTTAATTTTTGTACGATCGACTCTCCAATCTCCATATTGGATAATCTTTTATTTGTTTCAAAAATGGCAAGATGTTTGATCGAAGGACAAAGTGTTTGATCCGATTTGATAACTTATATGTGATATTCTAAATGTCACATTTAATCAAGCAGTAGTCACGTTGTTGTCTTGTAATAACTCGATTTTTTTTATTATTAGGAGATATTTTCGTAATAGGTTTCCTTCGAGTTTTGGGATAAATGAGCGGTCTCGGAATATATACATTCGGATATATAATAAGTGACAAATCAAAACTATTATTTTTGGAATTTAGTGATAATATTTTTTTTATGGATTGTAGATTTATGGAGGTTTTTCCGAGCAATATTAAAATTGAGGAAAATATCGGGATTCATATAGACTCGTAACTCGTAGGGTGTTAGGGAGCCTGTTAGAAACTCATTTCAAAGCTCGTAACACTATTCCCGGAATTCACTATTCATCATCTCCCACCTTGCTCCAAAACCCTAGCCTATTTCATATCCCTTCCTTCCCGGATACACTATTCATCACCGGAAAGCACAATCTCATACCTCACTTGCTCATCTTCCACTTGATTAGGAAACCAACTTCGAGCTTACCACCACCAAGAGCAAGTTGTTATGATATTTTTTGTATAGTTGTTTTCTTGTGTTTTTAAGTAGAATTGCATTGGTTTAGGCATTTACTTCTTTGTTAGAGCTTATTTGCATCATAAAAATGTCTACTCCCGTTTGTCTCTTGTGCTTAGGTGATTATAGGTCAAAAGATCATCATTGGACAAGAAAATACCTAAAAAAGCAACCCTCACCTCATCAACATTAGAAGCAAAGAAAGAGGAAGCAAAGAGAAGCTCCGGCGCATAAAAGAAGAAAAAGGAATGGCTAAAGATCATCCGGAGATGCAAGTTCCAGAAGTCGAGTCCCCTGTACAACCCTACTCAAGGCTCCCCTTTGCTCGCACAAAGAAAGAGGAAGCAACTTGGACTCAAAGACTTAGGCTCTCCCAGAACGAAGACATTGAGTCGAGTCGTCCCTTGGCATACTGGATGAAATGTGAGTCTAATGAAGTGTTTTTGAGATGATCATATCATCTTACAAGTAAGGAATGAAGGGAAGAATGAAGGATAAATGTTCAAGGAACTGAGCTAAAAAAAAGCCAAAGCTTAGCTGAAATTTTTTGGATCGATCAAGTGGCCACCCTTACTCATTAAGAGGCAACGTATTTGATAGAAACAACGCACAAAAACAAGAGTAAAGAGAACATAGCTTCGATCCCTTTGCTCTGATACCAATTTGATGTGCCATTGTATGCGTTCAAGGATAAATTCCGAAACTAGATCAAGTTAGAGCTTCAACTGCTCCTTTGTTGATATGCATGGTTGTAACTTTGGATTGAAATGGGTGGCGGAAGAAATTGAGATAGATGCGGAAGCGAATGTTGATTCAATCTAGAGAGATCGAATAAGCCGTTTGATGTGGACTGGGGGTTGATTCTTGAGAAGAATCCTCGAATGTGAGTTTTTCTTGGATCAAAGATTAGATCCAAGGAAGAACTTTGAGAGGATGAAAGAGGGAATTGATGCTCAAGCTAAGTAGTAGAAATACTTCTCAATACTTAATAAATTTGAACATGAAAATACAAGTGAGGCCAACACATCCTTATATAGAGGGATGTTGCCTAAACACGGGCCTATGGGCCAAAACAAGTCCATTAAACGTGAGGCCTAACAAGAGGGCTGATGGAATATTCTATAATGAATATCCTTTTATTACAAAATAGAAAAACATGGGAAATGTAGTCCAAAATATATTAGCTCCAAAATACGTTTCAATGAGTACATGACTACATGATTGTCACTTTATATGCATTCATGACATTATCATCTTTATAACTTCTCTATTTGTTTTATTTATATTTGTGTCTTATTATAAGATCCACTGAAATTGTTGTCATGCTAGGGTCAGCCCATTGTAAGATCCTAGTCTGTGACATCACATGTTTCTAAAATTTAGGGTGTTACTTGTCTTATCTTTAATGTGTAGTTTTGAGTTCGGAAGGGAGGGTACCAGACCTACTTTTAACCAAAAAAAAGGTTTTGATCAAAACGTTTGTTTATAATTTGAAATCGTCGATGGAAATATAACCACACTTATCAATGACATTAACCCTTTTATAGAGGAATTGCAAAGTATAAACATAAAATTAAGACTAACCTAAAATTTATCTTTTTATTAAAATATGTGAACCAAGGTAAAAAAAAAACAATTGAAACTTCATCGACAACCAAAAAAGATGAAAATCAAGCAACACACCGATAGATCGATGAGACCACACTTAGGTCAATAAAACTACATGTAGGTCGGTTGTAACAATAGCTTGTAGGATTTGAGGTCAATATCGGTTTACTCTAATACCATGGTTGTGAATACTTGAATCTTAAATTGATCTTTCGGATTTAAATTCTACCATTTATCCTTATATTTAATTTTTAAAAATAAATTTTAAAAAAATAGATTTTTGGACCTAACCCCTTGTCCATACCCTGATACCATTCATTTATCCAGACGGACTGGACTAACTTTGCCCACGTTTATCAAACCCCACCAAATTTGCACGCTTATCTCAATCTTGTAAAATATCAGTATTGTCACGGTTTTGTAGGAAAATGTTAGGGTATTTTTTTTAAATTCTTTTAGTATAGATTAGTTTATTATTAAAATTGTTCGTATTTATTGTATAAATTGTGTGCATTATAAGCCTTATTCCTTAATAAAATCGTTCAAATTTTATATACTATCCATTCTGATTTATTGAATTGTTATACGTATTGAACTGTGTAATCTAAACCTTTGCAAATTCGGGTTTGGGTTGGGCTTGGGCCGGGCCAAAATAAAAAAATCTGCCCGAAATGTACGGCCTGGCCTGACTTATACGGGCCTCTAAGCCTGTCCATGTCTACCCACGTAAAACTCGGGCGGGCTGACGGGCCGGCCCGCCTGCCTTAGTTATTTTTTTTTGTAACTTGTTATTTTGTTCCCTAGATTTGTTAGACAAAAACTGCATAGGTAAAACCTTAAACCTTTTAATACAAACTTCCAATTTTCAATCCAGTGATACCGATACGTGTAAATATGTAACATTGCATGGTGCATTACAACTTACAAACAACAATAATAAAAAAATAGCTGAATGAAATCAACCAAGCAACGGTGGAAGAAAAAATGTTAGGGTTTAATAAAATATATTATGTAAAATAATTAAAATTATATATATATATATATATATATATATATATATATATATATATATATATATACGGGTCGGGCCAGTCCGCGTGCTAAAATGGCTACCCATACCCGTCCCATCAAAATCTGGACCGGACCGGGCCGGGCTCAAACGGGCCAAACTTGTTGTCTGTACCCATGTTTTTTCCGGACGGGTCGGGCCGTCCAACCCGGATTTGCACAGGTCTAGTGTAATCCGAACGATTTTAATCTAAGTATTCATCCAAAAGAAACGGTTCGGACCTAATCTTTGAGAGTCCGTGAGGAATCGCTAAGAATCATTTATTAAAATAGAATATTATTGAATTAATTAAAAATTATGTTTGTTTAGCGAATAAAATGAAATTGTTAGCGGTATTTTAGCCCATAAAAATAACGTAAATATTTTATTTCATTTCCTCCTAGCCTCTTGATCGTTTTTTCATCATTCCATCCTTCTAATCAAACGAATACCAGATGGATTTTATATTTCTCATTAGTGTATGTATCAGGACGAACCTCTATTCCACCAACTCGCAAGATAAATTTCAAAATCTCTAACATGACCAATATGTAATTTTTAATCTCTACCAGAAACGTTAAGCCATATGTACTTACGGTTTACTAATAACTAGTGTATTGTTCGCAGTGTTCTAAAATACGGTTTGGACGACCGTCTAGACGGCGTCCAGACGCTGGACAGTGGGCAACCGTCCCGTATTTCCCCTGGACGGAACCTTCTGGACGAGTTTGGGAGTAGAACGGTTCGGGACGGGTTCAAGACGGTTTTGAGATGAACGGACCGGTTGAAACACTTAAACGTTCTAGAAAAACCCTAAAAATCGCAGGTAGCGCCGTAGCGGGGCTCGAAGGGGAAGAACACGAAGAGGAAGAACGAGAGAGGGGAAAACATAGAAGAAGAGAGGAGAGGTTAGGTACATGGAATGGGGGGAGAAACCATGATTTACCTGAATTGAGGCGGTTGTTGGAACTTGGAGGCTTTCTCTATTTTTTTTTGTCGACATTCACATAGGAGAGCAGCGGCTGGAGGAAGGAGGAGAGCTGGAGAGGTGTATAGTAGGGTTTTAACATTTTAGATTAATTACCAAATGATACCTCATTTTATTAAAATTTTACATAACATCCCAAATAAAATAAACTTTACATAAATTATCCTAATTAATTACCAAATAGTTCCCTAACTTACTAAAATTTTTCATAACATCCAAATAAAATTAACTTTATAAAATTACCCTAATTAATAACCAAACATCCAAATAAAATTAACTTTAGGGGTAATATATGTAAAAATAATAAAAAAACATCTTGTCCGTCCTGAATCCGTCTAGACGGCCGTCCGGTCGTCTAGACGCTAGACGGTAGCTCTCCGTCCCGTCTCCGTCTTATGTATTCTTGAACATTGATTGTCCGCACCTTGTGTGGATTGCAGTTTAAAGACATATTTACGATATATATGTTAAAAAAATTAAATTTAAAATTAAAAAAAATACATGATATATTAAAATAAAATAATTTCAAATTTTAAAATAAGAAAATAAAACATGATTTATAATAGTTGAAAGTAAATTTTTGTAAAAACAAATTCAATTTAAAAATTAAATTTCGATGATTAAAAATATGAAAACAAACTATGATATAAATTTGAAATTATAAATTAAATTCAATAATTAACTTTAAAAAATTAAATTTCAATAATTACAAATAGAGAGAGGAAAATAAAATAAAATATAAAAAATGTGTCGATATTATTATTTTTTTAAATTACAAAAACAGAATTTAAAAAATGTAAAGAAGATTTCAAAATCTCGTTTGTTAAAATTTTGATGATCTGGTTAGTTATCAATATCTTATGAGTTTTTATTATTTTTAAAGATTTAAAATGTAATATTGTGGAAAATCTATAAATAAGTCAAAAATATTTCTCACGTGGCATGTTTAAGACGTGATGTGACATTTGTTGACTGTTTAATAATATTTATAAAAAATATTTTATAAAAGAAAATTGATAAATCTGTAAATATATTGTTTCATATCTGTAAATATATTAGAAAAAAAGTCCTAATAACATATCTCGTGTTTGACACGTTGAACTTAGTGTGTTCTGTTTTAGTATGTTATAATAGATTCGTATAATTTAGAAAGGTCATTATAAGTGACATCCTCAAAGTCTAATGTACTAACAAAATCATCAAAACATTTGTGTCTACAAGTTCAACATACTGTAGCCAAACAGCCAAATTACTGTAAGCATTGAAAGTAAACTTACATCAACAGCTATTCCATTCCACTATTGCCATTTGTAGTACCTCACACTGTTTGTTTCTCGATTTTTGACAAGGAAAAGTTACAACGAAGTCCCACATCGCTCCCTATCGTTATCACCACAGTATATATCTATTTTTCAAGAATTGTGGACGCCTCTTCTCGAGGTTTAGGTAGAAGAGAGATTCCCTTTTTAAGAATATGATATGATTTGTGGAATGTGTGACACACCACCTAGCCATTCACACTAAAATCGTCGCACCATTTTTCAACGTCTTTGCCTTAAGGGGAAACAAACTCACTTTGTGTGCTGACTAATGAAAAGCTTATTCTGACCATGATTATGATAATTTTACGATCAAAAAATGATAGAATGATCAACCATTCTATGTAAAATCTTACAGTTACTAAAAATATGTATACTATAAACATAGCTTATATTTTATTTTATGTTTGTAATTGTAAACTCTAGTTCAAGTGATACTATGGTTTTATTAATTATATATTGTGAACAAGTGTTTAAATCTTTAAATTGTTTCACAGGCCCTTAGGATGGTAAAGGAGATATAACATAAGAAGATTACAAATTCTTCTTAGTTCTATGGTTAAAGATTGAAAAGATCAACTTAGGGATAGTTTTGGGCCATACCTACATAGCTTGATTTCTTGGTGGATGAGTGATACCAGCAAACATTTAGGAGAATAAGGACGATTTAGGTTGGGAAGTATTGTCAAACTAGGTAACCTCAAATTGATGATGAAAAAGGCATTCAACTATAATTCAATTCCATAGCATTTAGGGTTTCATACTTCTATAGACTTATTGCTCAAATATTATTGACTTACAAATAAGAGGTGCTATACTAATCTTAATAGCATCTCACAACGCAGTGAATATTACGAGACACTTAAGCCCAAGATTACTACTAAGAAAAGAAGAGCATTTCAGTAGTCTATTACGAGACACTTAGGCCATAATAAGTCAGGTTTTAAACACTGGTTACTTAATTTTCACAAGATTTTGAGTTTGTCCTAGTGGTTTATAGTACTTTGTCACATGATGCTACAATGCAAACATCTCACAGTCCCTATCGAGTCCTATGAACAAGTACCGGGGTACATACATGATATGCAATATTAGCATCAAGATTAGAACACAAGCACTTATCCACCAATTTTGTCTTTTGGGTCTTCGACCCTCTACCGTGTGCCCTAGGACACTAGGAGTACGTTTAGAGCATGTTGTTTCACTAGGGTTCTACTTGCTTCTTCAAAATGCTACTCTATTGGCTTGGTTATACCCAGTAATCCTAGTGCACAGCAAGCGACAGAACACACTTAAAAAGACAAAAGTCGATTGAAGCACAAAAAAGGCTATTTTCACAACTAAAACATAAACTTAATCATGGTTCCCTTCATAGTAACCTAAACAGTTCTTACCATAGCTGGACTCTGAAATAACTCAGTTCCTTGAGCTAAAATACCAAATTATAATCTAGCCACTTAGCTTGAAACAAGATTCATCAAGCTGGCTGCTTACACTAAATAGAACAGAAAGACTTGTCATAGCATGAGAAATCATGCTAATTCACAAGGATGTTATACTGAGAGCTCAAGAAAGTCATTGGAAGTAATGAAACTTCACAAGTTCTAGTTTAGCTTATAGCATTATTGTTTCTAAATTCTGACCTTCGACGGAGTCCAAATTCCGAAACCAACAGCAGAAACTCCATGCTTCAGATTTTTTAATCACAATTCCACTTAAGCTTTCACGGCTCCCGGCGACGCTTTTTTGTAAGATTCGCAAAGACCTGGTGGATATCATCAGTGGTGATTGCCTTGGAAGGGTCATATGACTCCTGAAAAGTGCATATTTTTCACGTAAATAGCTTGCCGTTAGAAAATAGAAACAATTAAGAAATACATAACAGCGATAAAAGAAGAATATAGAGAAAGAGAGCATACGAAGAATGAATGCATCTCATTTTTCATGTCCTCAATTCCAGTCAGAATCTCCATCTTCTCCACATGCCCAAGTTTGTTCAGAAAGTTCAACTCGACACCCTCCTGTTCTTGCAGCTTTTCCTCTCTCTTCTCTTTTGCCACTTTCTCATACTCTGCGATGGAATCATCTTTGTCCACTATAAAACCAATACCCTTCTGGTTGTAATAACTTGAGCATCTATCACAACGGCATAAAACATTTCTCCAGCTTTTTCCCGGAAACATTGCCTTATTCTTCTCTAAAACAGGTGTCTCTGTTACAAGATCAACTCCTATAAGACAACTTATACTTGACCTAGCATCGTCATTACAAATCTTCAAGCATTCAGGACCCAATTCCTCAGTAGTAGAGACACCTTCCAGCTTAGCATCTCCATTGCCTTTTGCAAGGTCACTAAGAGAGGTAGCATCCCAAGCATTTGATGATTCAGCACCAGATTCGGTAACTTCTACAACACCTTTATCCTTCGCTTTTACAGAAGAATCGCCTTTTTTTGGTGTAGCCCAGATGCTCTTGGGGTACAGAGTCAAGAAACTACAAACTGCTGAGCAATTTTGACATATCATATCCTCGTAAGTTGGCTCCCCCTCCTCATCTCTTGGAATCTGAAATAGACTATTGTGTCATGATACATGATTTTTTCTAAATTTAAATAATCTAAAAAAAATGGATAATGATATCAGCTAATAACACAAGAGAGAAATAAAGGTTTGTAACCCATTGGACATAATAACATATGCAGTTGATGTGGTCCTTTAGCAGTATACATAGTCTTTGTTTGCCAACAAAATATGTGAGAGAAAGCACATAAGATAAAAACCTCATCAGAAGACCCAAGGCCAAGATGTTCTTCATGAAACCAGTCTTCACAGATGCAGCACTGTATCATTTCCACTTCCTCTTCCACATCAGGATCAGGATATGGGCGACCACAGGTGCAATATGCACCTTTAAAGTTGTGATTATAGGAATTTTCTGCATTTTCTACATCTTTATTTGGGGAGAGTTTGCAAAAGAACTCGCCAAATTTTGAATTTCCACAATCACATCTGATGTTTCTCTTTGTCCACAGCTCCAATATCTAAAACGTGAGAAGATAAAATGAATAGAAAGGATATGCAAAATGATGTCAGAGTTCTATAGTCAACCAAAACAAAGAATTGCAACAAAGCACTGGTATTATAATTTTGCAATACTTGCATTTAAAGTAGAAAGGGTACAACAATTATCAAAAGCCCAAAGTAAGCTCAACATCTCTTGAACGTGTTTTGCGCATTTCTCAATTAATTAATGCAAGGAATAGTTTCACAAGGACATGCATTATGTGCTATTTTTTTCAAATACAATTTCAAGTCCTTCCAAGCTAGAAGCTAAAACCATTTAAAACAACTTATTAGCTACCAGATGAACAATCATCTCCTTTTTCCTTCACAACATTCACCTTTTGAGGGAAATTCTTCACCAATGAAGCCATCTTCTAAATATAATTGATCATAGAAATGGGTGAATCAACTTGGTAATAATAAGCTATGCATTTATACTGGTGTAATTGAGTAAACTTAGAATAAAGCATCGATATTTGCACTGATATCAGGTTTTCTGGATAAACAAATCCCCTACTTTCTACACAGATATAAATACATCAAGCATGTTGGTTACTTGTAAGGAAAAATACACCAAGCATGTTGGTTACTTATGTAAGGAAAAATACATGGAATCATCAAATAATAGCTTCAGTTCCATTACAAACACACCATCCAGCTACTTTTAATTTTCTCTCTAGCAGTTCTAAGCAAATTCCCTAACTCCACCTTTCATATAACCTCTTGACATGGCAGTCAGATAATTAATAGCTCTAATATATATCCCTTGGCCATTTTGAAGGGTCAAGGGTGTGATGGAAATGAATACCTCATGACCATCATGGCAAGATAAGCTACACGCAGTGCATATGCCAGCATTCCCATCTGGAGTGCAAGTCATGCATGAAAATATTGCCTGTCTTTTCATATAACCCTTTGAATAAGTGCATTCCTTCCCCTCATCTCCTCCCAAAACCAGATCTGCTTCCTGTCAGTGACCATGTGGATCAGCTTAGTAACATGATTAATATCATCTTAGTTGGTAAATACAGTGATATTTATTTGAAGAAAAATCTCTATTGATATAAACAAGAAGATCATAAGAACAAAACTATACAAGCATCTATAATCTCGTCTACATGTTTCTACTGCCACGGCAGCCATGTTTACTGCAACAACAGGGTTTCTAAAACCATTATCAATTGCAGTTGTCAAAACATTTATCCAGCTTAAACACACAGGCAGACACTTGGCAGGTGAAAGCTACAACATAATATTGACCTATTCACTGTATCATCGAACTTTGGAGATCTTTTCAGAACTTAGAAATGGGCATATAACTCGGATACCAAAAATTTATCTTCGTGCACCTTATATGTAAAGCATGTTTAGCACAAAAAATACCACAACCGAAACAACAAATGGCTATTTGTTTAGGCATGTTGTTTGTGTGCAGTCACGCCCTAAAAGTTTCTGCCTAGATAGTTGATCAAATTGAAACTGGAATTTTCAATTACAAAACCCAAAGGCTGAAAACTTAACATGAGATTAGGATAAATTTGCGAGGACCCAAAGGCTGAAAACCCAAAATTCAATTACCACCTACATCCTATAAATTTGCGAGGAACCAAATTCCACTGGTTACAAAATAAAACTCCTCACGAACATATATAGAAGTGAACAAATCACTTAACATGAGATTAGGATAAAATGCAATACAACGACAAGACTATCACATTCCAAATTCGATCGAACAATTCCGTATATGTTCATCCAACTAGAAGCACCATGCAACACGGAAACCCTAACCGAGACTTTTTTCTGACGCATATACATAAAGAGGGCAAAAAATGAAGTACCAGCTCCTGATCTTCGACATCTTTGAGATACTCATGGATCGAAATAGTCGGCTCAGCTTCGCCTTCAAAGGTGTCGGCCATCTCTCGCCGCCCCTCTCGAAACGAAAATTGTAATAAAATCGGTTACCACAAAACCCCAAATTTCGTCCCTGAAACCCTAGATTCGCTTTGCTCAATAACCCGCAATGAAGTGAAAGCCGCCTAGAGAGAAATAGAGGGTTATCGCCTAATCGGGTATGTGGATGTGTGTGCGCGGAAATGTGAAAGCGGGAATCAGAGAGCTTCTAGGGCTTTAGTGGATCCGTTTCCCGCCACATTTTCAGCACTGATTTTGGCTTTTGGAGAAATCGATGAAATATTCAATCCGTTTCCCTCTCAATATACATATAACTTGTTTTGAATTTGGCATGGTTTGTTTATGTCTTGGTTTTTTATCATCTCATACGTTTATGTGTCGTGTTTCTTTGATATTGTTATGCCGGTTGAAATTTGACTATTAGTTCATTACTAGCTTAATGTTAATGTAGTTTATGGGATTTAATGAAAAAATATGCACCCAATAGAATGACAATTCATTTAATAACGGGATCACCGTTATTACATATCTCTTAATTAACTTTTATTACCATTAGGAAAATAATAAGTGCATGTCGGAGATAACAAGTAGTTTCAGCGGAAACTGACAAAATAGAACCCCCGTAAAAGTGTCACCATGTGACCGAGGAGAATCTCTAAAAAGGTCAAAAGAGGTGATTATGAAACAAGATATATTTGCACACAAACCGATTGTCACGTGTCGGAGGAAGAAGAATTCTCATATCTCATATTTGTGGGGGAAAAAACATTAAACTCAAAGGAAAACATAAGTTGGAATGCTCGTATGGAGAGAAAGTGGCTTATTTAAAGGAGAATACGGATGAATTTGGACAACTGGACAAGAAGGCAAATTATGGAAAGATAATGTTACAGATCTAGATTTGACCGATAACGAGATACCAGAGGGGATATCTACCTCACAATTAAAGGTGGAGGCCTAACTTTGTGGCCGAGGAAGAACTTATTTGATTTCTATCTGCATGGATTAGAATTTCAAGTCTATCCATTGAGTACTTTGAAAACAACATATTAAACCAGATAGGTAATCACGTTGGAAGAGTGTTGAAACTAGACAAGACCACAAAGCAAAAGGAGAAGGGTAAATATACAAGATTGTGTATTGAATTAGACCTCACCAAACCGCTAGTGTCTAGGTTCTATATGCATGTAAAGTATTGGAAGATTCAATACGAATGGTTGAGAATGATATGTTTCGTTTGTGGTAAGATAGGCCACGCATTGGACCAATGCCTAGAAAAACATACAAATAAAATCGTAGAAATGACAATTAACAAGAATACCCCATAACAAGAGGCTCCTAGACCCGAAAATAGTGAGAAATCGGATAATGGATTAAGGCAAAAAGGTTTAACATGGATAGATTAGAGAAAAAGACAAGAGGTACGGGATGGGGAAATAGAAAACCTAATGATATGAGTATTGACAGTCGCCTGAGAACCTAATGATAAGAGTACTTGATCGAAAACATAATGATACGGCGTACTCAGGCGGACTAGGTATGGTGACTCATCGAAAACCTAATGATGCGAGTACGAACAATCACCTGAGAATACTCCAACGAGCCCAACATTATCAGGAGGAAGGAAAAGGTAAAATTGGTTATTCTAATGATAGGAACGGGAACTAAGGATCACATTTTTCTACTCTTGCCTCCTTGGAAGACGAAGACTTATAAGAAGTTGAAAATTTGTACGATACTACGAAGGAAAGAGAATACCCTTAGCATGAAGAAAACACATAAGGAAACATTAGAGAATAATATGCAAACTAAGGAAATCCCAAAATAGTTTATTCTACAAGAGATGATATGAAAGAAAGTTTGTATTCAGGGCTTCCAAAAACACACGAGAATGGAAACAAGGAAAGCAAAATTGAAAAGCTGGAAGTTATAAGGGAGGCTAGTGAATGATCCGGATAAGATATTAATAATATAGTCGTAAAGGAGGAAAGAATACAAAGGTAGAAAGAAGATAACCTAAAGAAATCTCATAAGGAAATTAAAGAAGGACAAAATAAGCTGCAAACAAAAAATTACCATAAGAAAACAAGAGGGGCGATATTATAAGGGTTTCGAACAAATTATGCAACACACAACCTGCTCTTCTTCAACGCTACAACCTAAAACAACAAAGTGATCCTTCAAATCAACATAATGGGAATATGAAATTAGATTTGCCACCCGAGAATGGTCTGAGTAGGTTGGGTGCATCCTCTCAAGCAAGATTAGAGATTGTAGTGCAAGAGAATCAAATGTTCAGACATGAAAAAAGAGTGCATTGATGTGAATGGAGACACCCACATGGAGACAACAAGTAGGAGAGATGATTGAAGATTGGATTATCCAAGATCATCATCTATACCAATTATTGTCAATGAGTAGTTCCAAATCTTATGATTATCACGTGGAGCATCCAAGGGGCCGGAAAGCGGAGAGTTCATGAGGGTGTTGAAAGATTTGATCCGAGAGCATGACCTTGCAATTCCTTTCCTCATAGAGGAAAGGATGAGTGGGACATGACCAGATAAAGTATGTGACAATATTGGATTCGACGGTGTGGCTAAAGCAGAAGCATCAGGTTTCAAATGGGGCATATGGGTGTTGTGGAGAAAAGAAATAGTATATATTCATGAAATCGAGATACACCCGTAAATAGTTACTATGAAAATAAGTAGGAATGGGGAAGATGACTGAGTATTCTTTATGGGCAGCATGGCTCTTGATGGGCGACTTTAATGAAACGAGATTCATCGAGGAAAGAACGGGAGATCGGATAAACTAAGAAGGAGATGTGAGATATTCAATGACACTATTGAGAACCTTGAACTAATAGACTTGGGATATTCCGGGCCGAAATTTACCTAGAATAGAGGTATAGATGTCCAAACATGTACAAGTGCAAGACTGGACCGGGGATTGTGCTCAACCGAATGGATATGTCCATGCCCTAATGCGATTATTCGACATCTACCAATTAATTAGTCGGATCACGCTCCACTCTTGATGAACTCTAATGGCTTCATGATCAATGACCCGGCCAGACGGCCTTTCCGCTTTTCAAGTTGCTTGGATGCTCCATGAGGAATTCCAAAGATTCCCGGAAGATCAATTGCAGAATGTAGCACCGTTATCCTCTACGCTTCTTAATCTCTCAACAGATCTTGATGGGTGGAACAAGGATGTATTCAGGAATTTGTTCCAACGCCGCTATAAGATTTGGAGAAGGATTGGAGGTATACAATTGAAGCTCAGAAAGAGGACGAATGAAAGTCTTATACAACTTGAAGGGAAATTGTGTGTTGATCTTGACGTTATGCTCAAACAAATTTATCTTTTTCTAGGTTCAAAAAGCCATAATGAATGCTCTTCGGGATGGAAATTGTAACACAAGATACTTTCACACCAACATCATGATAAGAAAGAATAAAAACAAAATTGCAAGACTCAAAGATGAGAACAAATTGTGGATCGTGGAGGGGAGAAAGAGCTTCAACAACTATTGTAGAGACAATTCGAGAAAATGTACAAGGATGAGGAGAACAAGGTTGAAGCCCCTTTTGACATGCCCAATGACATATTCCCCATATTGAACCCACAATATTGAAAAGGTACAAATAACTTTATGGCACAGGATGTTTGGGCGGCTCTTGAGAGTATAGACCCTCTCAAGGCACTTGGACTGGATGGGTACCAAGCGATATTCTTTCAGAAGAACTAGGGGTGTAAACACAGCGAACACTCGCCTCTCGGGAATGGTGCCAGCTGGAGTGGTAATCCGGTCCCACCTCCCGTGTACCCTATGGGAGTGGTGCATGTGGCCGGCCCACTGAGCCAGACTGGCCTGCCCGTAGAGAACCTCCAGACTCCCAGCGGGATGAAAGGACAAGTTGTCACGGCCCTACAATGGGCAGTCACTAGACCATAGGTCGGTTATCATCATAACGCATGCTATCAAGCATAACCATACACCACTCATGAAATATCCAATATAGGGATGACAGCAAAGTAAGTCATATGGACTTACCTCAATCTCGGAAGTAATCTCAACTATGATCAACTCTCAACCTGGTCCACTCCAATCTGGAGGACAACACGGCCTATACAAGGCATACATATATACATATCAATCTACTATCACACAAAGGGGTCACACCTAGACCCAAGGGATCCATAAGGATCATATCCAACTCGTAAACCTCAAAGCCCTAACCGGCATATCAATATCATAATCATCCTCATCCGATACCTAGCATGGTACTAATTCCCTCATACTAGGAAAGGAAAGGAGCTACCCAACTATAGGTAGTCCCGGGACAAGACGCACCTGCGTGACAAAGGGACGCAGGGGCGGAGCAAGAAATCCGCAAGCGCGGCAAAACTCAGCCGCAGGCGCTGGGACAATGACCGCGGGGGCGGCGTCTTCCGGCGCGGGTGCGGTGACAAGGTACCCGTAGGGGCGGCAGCTCCCAGGCGCAGGGGCGGCAGCTCCCAGGCGCAGGGGCGGCAGCTCCTAGGCGCAGGGGCGGCAAAGCTGCAGAATGCAACTTCCCGACTTCTCTTCCACTCTTGACGTGATCAAATCACGTCTTCATTAGTCCATAGCCAAGCATATACATATACATACATAAACCAACATCAAAACACATCCATACATCTAATCCTAAGCTAAGGAAGATGAAATCAAGGAAAGGAAGGAAGAAAGAAAGAAAGATGGAGCTTACCCCTGTTGTGGTCTAGGCAAGAAAGAAGAGATCACATACACTAGATCAGCTGGCTTCCAAGCTCAGCAACAACCACATACAACATCAACCTCAACAAGGCCACACAAAGCCTCTTCCAAACCAAGAGGAAACCAAACACAAGATCAAAGAGGAGAAGGGAGAAGCAAGAAGGACGTAGGAAGCTGAAGAAATGGAATATGAACCCGCAAGGGCGGCACACAAGCCCGCGGGGGCGGCTAGGCCAAATCTCGGCCAAAACCAATCTCGGCTAAAGTCAAGTCTCGGTCCAAAAACTAAGGCTCTTACATCTCACCCCCTAAAAAACAAGTTTCGTCCCGAAACGTGCAAAGTCCTGCAACTACTCGGACTCAAAAGCCGAGGTACAACTCTCTCTACCGGAGGCATCACATCTCCGCTCATAAGATATCAATCTATATCACTCTATAACCTCAAACACATGCATGGAGGAACTCATCATCTCCAGCAACAAGATCACTATACTAACCAAGGCATAGAGGGAAAAAAACCATCTCTAGCCAACTATAATCATATCACAAGGGCGTAGAGGAAAAACGTCTCTAGCCGTATCATCACATCACAACACAAGGGCATGGAGGAAAAACATCTCCCGTGAAAACTATGTCCATTAAAGTAGCATGGAGGAATAACCATCTCCAGCTAAACCTATCGCATCACAATAGCATGGAGGAAAGAACCATCTCCAGCTATAAACAATCGCACTAGCACAACAAGATCTAATAAGATCATAATCACATCACAGCTAGTACGAAAATAAACACATCATGGCATATAAGCACAAAAACACATAAGCATAATGCTCACCAAGATAGTACTAAGATCTACTCGTCGATCCTACTGGTACATCTATCTCGGCGTAAAACTCTGGATAGTTCATCTGAACACTATCCTTAGTCTCCCATGTAGCCTCATCGGGTCCTCGTCTCGACCACTGTATCCTCAACATAGAAATGTCCTTCGAACGCAGGCGTCTCATATCTCGTTCTAGGACTACAATCGGATGTTCAACAAAAGTGTGGTCCAACTCAACCACCAAATCATCATAACTCACAATGTGTCTCGGGGCTGGTATATACTTCCTCAGCTGAGACATATGAACACAAGGTGAACACCCTCTAATCTCGGAGCCAAAGCTAATTTGTATGCTGCACTCCCAACCCGATCCAGAATCTCGGACGGTCCGACATATCGGGGTTCAACTTCCCCTAACTGCCAAAACATCTAACACCTCGTGTCGGAGACACTCTCAGCCACGCATGAGCTCCAACTCGGAACTCTAGGGGTCTACACCTCCTATCAACATATGACTGCTGACGACTCTGCGCCGTCGGCATTCTTTCTCTAATCAGGGCTACACGAGCCACGTCATGCATCCTGAATCTGATAAGGTGTTAAACCACTAACAGTGTTAGGCTCATCCCAACATAACGGGGTATGACATCTCGGTCCATACAGTGCCTCATATGGGGTCATCCTAAAAAATGCATGCCAGCTGTTGTTGTAGGAGAACTTAACTAGTGGGAGGTAATCTGATAACATGATTTATCGACCTGTTTCACTCATGCATTTAGTTAGATTTCCCCTTTCCGCATTCATGTTTTAGCCTTAGTTTGTGCCATTTATGCTTGTTTAGTTTTACTTTGCAAGAATAGATGTCTACACACTATTTGTGGCTTTGTAGGTGATTTGACACATTTTGGAGCTAAAACGACGTATTTGAGGATCAAGCCTCGAAGTGGTCGCATTGGAGCGAGCTACGTACACGGGAAAGGCGAGGAATCGAGCTAAAGACGCGAGGAATCGAGCTAAAGGCGCGAAGGAATGAAGAAGACCGCATCTTGGACCGAGATGGACCGATCTCGGCCAGACCAGGCCGAGATGGTCCATGATTTCGGCCGAGATTTGGCCTAGCTCGGCCGAGATGGCCTTGGCTCGGCCGAGATGGCCTTGGCTCGGCCGAGATCACACATGGCTCAGCCGAGATAGCCTTGGCTCGGCCGAGATTTGGCCTAGCTCGGCCGAGATGGCCTTGGCTCGGCGGAGATGGCCTTGGCTCGGCCGAGATCACACATGGCTCGGCCGAGATAGCCTAGGCTCGGCCGATATTTCCCTAGCCTAGGCTCGGCCGATATTTCCCTAGCCTAGGCTCGGCCGATATTTCCCTAGCCTAGGCTCGGCCGAGATCACACATGGCTCGGCCGAGATAGCCTAGGCTCGGCTGAGATTTCTCGATCTCGGACGAGATTTCCGAAGTCTTGACGCGCTGAAGGTTCTGTTGCCAAATCTCGGTCCCCACTGGCCTGATCTCGGCAGAGATTTCTGCTTGAGATTTCCTGTTCGGCGATTTTATCTTATTTTTGGATCGGTTTTGGCCCAGCCCGTCCTTTGGAAGATCGTTGCCTATAAAAGGGAAGCTCTAGTTTATTTCTAAGGGTCCGATTTTAGTCTCTTTTTAGGGTTAGATTACCCCATAGGGGGAGCCACCTCCCTTCCTTTCCCTTCTTCTTCACCATTGATTCTTCATGCTTTAGATTCAAGATTTATACTTTTGCTTGAGGTTTGTTCGGAAGACCTTGTTGGATTCGAGTTTGTCAAGATTGAAGGTTTCCATTTATTCAAGTTAAGTTCTTTTTATTCCCTTTGTCATTTATTTATTTGTCTTTCTTTGATATGATTGTTATTGGCTAGAACCTTGTGGTTCCAAGGTTGACAGGAATTTGTTTATGCCTTTGATTATGATGGAATGTTGTGCTTTATGTTTTGGCTTTGACTTGCTAGAAATCCTATTGGTTGCCTTGAACTTGAATCTAGTTAGAATCCTTCTAGCTAGTAACCTAGGTTGGAATTGAGACTTACCCGGTGATATTCCTTCATAGATACATGAGAGACTGATCATAGGTAATAAAGGTTTATCCTTTATTGGTTGAATGTGCTTAGATTCCTTGCTAAGTAGGGTAGTACCTGAGACTTACCAGGTAATGGTTTACCTTTCCCTTAGTTTGTAGTCTGGTTTGTTTAGAATTTCCTACCTCTCTACCTTGAGACTTACCCGGTAATAGGTAGTCGGTTTGGAACTAGATAGTCTTGAGACTTACCCGGTAATAGACTGCCAGCCTAGAAATGTTCATCCCTGTGGCTTTTCTACCATATATCTTTATGAGTCTTCCTGAATCTATATGTATAAACAATGATCTTGAACTCTTGGAATCCATTTTCTTTCTTTAACTTGATTATCTTTGTTTTCCCTTTTTATTTGTTTGTTTTGACTTTTAATCAATAGTGACAATTGATTGCGAGTCCTTTGAAACCTTTTCAAAACCTTTTTGACTTATTTCCCTTATCTTTTCCAACCTCCTGTCTTTAATTGAGATCTATTCTATTTATAATCATTATTGCATATTAATCCTCCCAGTCCTTGAGATCGACCCTGGAATACTTACCTTTACTGTGATTGCCCATACACTATGAGTTCGTTGCTATTTAGGGAATTATTACAAGTTATAAATATAAAAATATCCCTTCCTTGTTTTACTAACTTATAGGTCTTTATCATTATTGATAAAGGTTTATAGGGGTGTAAAATCAGCGAACATAATCCGTCCACACTTGTCCTTAATTCAACACACAAGCTCGCAACATATCTTCCAGTGTCTGAATGGTCCTCTCTGACTGGTCATCTGTCTGAGGATGGAACACAATCATGAAATGCAACTAGTCTCTAGGGCAGTCTGAATCTGCTGTCAAACCTCGAGGTAAATCGTCCATTTCTGTCTGAAATGATCGTCCTCGGTACACCATGGAGTCTCACTATCCGTCTAGTGTACTCCTCAGCTAATCTGTTCACTGGCCACGTTTCCCTGATAGGGATAAAACGTGCCGTCTTCGCCAATCTATTCACAATAGTCCAGTAGCATTAAAGCTCTTACTCGGCCTCAATCCGGTCACCAAATTCATGGTAACATCCTCCCACTTCCTCTGTGGAATAGGTAGTGGGAGGAGTTCACCTTCAAACCTGAAATGTTCTATCTTGACCTGTTGGCAGGTCGCAACCACTGGCCACAATTCTGGCTACATCGGGCTTCAGCCCTCCCCACCAATATGAGCGCCTCACATCCTGGTACATCTTACTCGCACCTGGGTGCACTGAGTAAGGTGTACAGTGAGCTTCCTGCAATATCCTCTAGTGTAACTCAGCATTAGCGGTTACACAGACGCGACCGCGGCGTCTTAAAACTCCATATGCTCCTAGAAGGAACCGTGGTGTCTCATCCCGAGACATCCTTTCTCGGATCCTCATCAATATCGGCAGGTCTTCTGCTTCTGTTGGATTCCACTCAACAGATCGGGAAGAACCTCTAAAATACTCATCTAGGCGTCCAATTCTAGCTAGACCAGATCTCTCCGTAACTGAGACTGTACTGTCAGTCTCACAATCGCCTTCTCCCGAGGCGTCTTCCTGCTCAGGGCATCGGCGACCACGTTCGCCTTCCCTGGTTGATACAAAATATCCAAATCAAAGTCCTTAATCAGCTCAAGCCATCTACGCTGGCGGTTATTCAATTCCTGTTGCGTGAAAATGTACTTCAGACTTTTATGGTATGTGAAGATATGACATGTAATTCATACAAGTAATGTCTCCAGACCTTCAGTGTATGAACTACCGCTGCTAACTCTAGATCATGAGTTGGTAGTTCTCCTCATACCTCTTCAGTTGTCTAGACGTATACGCAATTACTCTGCCTCGCTGCATCAATACACATCCCAAGCCTAGCTTGGATGCATCACTGTAAACCACGAAATCATCAGTGCCCTCTGGTTGTGCTAAGATAGGAGCAGAAGTTAAACGTCTCTTCAGCTCTTCAAAACTGTGTGCACACTGCTCAGACCACAAAACGGTCTTCCTCAGCAGATTCATCAGTGGACGGGCAATTACAAAAAATCCCTCCACAAAGCGTTGGTAACAACCGGCTAGGCCAAGAAAGCTACATACTTTCTTGACGTTCGTCGGTGTCGTCCATACTGCTATTGCCTCTATCTTCGCCGGATCAATCTTGATCCTATTGGCGAAAACAATATGACCCAAGGATGCTACCTCTTGCATCCAAAACTCACACTTAGAAAACTTAGCGTAAAGTTCTCTATCCCGTAAACCTGTAATACCGTCCTTAACTGTCCTTCATGTTCCTCTCTACTGCGAGAGTACACTAGGATATCCTCTATAAATGCCACTACAAACTGATCCAGGAAGTTGATGATTACACTGTTCATCAACTCCATAAAGACTGTTGGGCATTCATAAGCCCAAATGGCATCACTACAAACTCGTAGTGTTCATATCTGGTCCGAAAAGTTATCTGGTATACATCCTGCTCTCTGTAATCAATACACAATCGCGAAGATCCATCCTTCTTCCGTACGAAGAGGACAGGTACTCCCCATGGGAATACGCTAGGGCGAATAAAGCCCTTCTCAGCCAACTCCTCGAGTTGCTTCTTCAGCTCTAACATCTCGACAGACGCCATCCGATATGGGCCTTCGAGATTGGTCTCGTACCAGGCTCTAACTCAATACCAAAGTCCACACTCCTCTGAGGTGGCACACTAGATGGCTCAACAAATACATCTGTGAACTCTCAGACCACTGGGATATCCTCTAACATTGGACTTTCCCCCTCCTTCATGGTATAACACTAGAAGGCCTCACAACCTTGTAAAGTCAGCTCTTCCTGGAACCTCCTGATAGCCTCAGAGACTGGTACATCCTCAAAGCCAGCCTCAATAAAATCACACAGTTTCTCCCTCCTCAGAGAGGCAGGGCAGAAACGCTCTCTAATCATACCTCTCATCTAGTCATAGCTAGAAACCTGACCTCGCACAGATCTCCACCAATGTTGTGCTAGGTCCCGGAATAGAGTCTGTACTAACTCTATCTGTCTATCTCCTGGACATCTAATAGACTCCAGAGTTGAGTCTACATGTCCGATCCACAGCTCGACCTCCAACCCCACCTTCCTAGAGAAAAGGGGTACTCCCAGCTGATGAAACGCCTTCAACCAAGTATCTGGTCGAGGCCCTCTATGCTCCTCTATAGCTCGAGCAATCTCAACAACAGATGTCGGTGCAGCTTGCACCTGAGTAACAGTATGGGATCTCCCGGCTGATCCCTCATGTGCTGGCAGATCCGAAATAGGTCTACCCGCTCTGGCAGCCTCCGCCACTCGACAGATATACTCGCGGAACGTTGGTCCCTCCATGGAGACATTATCCAAGTCATCTGACTGGACTCGTTGTGGACTCTGTCTCCCAGCTACCCCGTTCCCAGTCTCAGGAACGACACTCTCTGCAACATCTTCGTGAATCTCTTCCGCTGCGCGTGGATCAACAGCGGGACCGTGACCCCGTCCTCTAGCTAGAGGGGGTCTACCTCTACCTCGCTCAGCTGCAGGTAAGGCTCTAGTCTGAACCATCTGCAGAGGACGTAACCTAACTCAGAAGGCTATATATATGCCATATGTATATATATATATATATATCACAACATCACATCAGATAGTATCTATCTATCTATCTATCTATCTATCTATCTATCTATCTATCTATCTATCTATCTATCTATCTATATATATATATATATATATATATATATATATATATATATATATATACCTATACTGTCAAGATCTTTAGAGGGGTGATGGCTTCACATACACACTAACCCAAAACATTTGTACTCATTTCAAACCAAAACCTTTTGAAAAGTCAGACCCCTTTCGAGTTCTGTTTATTTATCTATTCGACCTTTATCGCATATTGCAAGTGTCATTGTTGTCAACCAGGGCTCTGATACCAACTTTGTAACACCCCGAATCCGTATGACTCGAGGTGCTACTGGGCTAGGATCTTACAGTGGATCCTGACCCTAGCCTGACAAAAAGTTCACTGATCTTACAACAAGGCACATATAGATTAAAACCAAAACATAAAAACTGGAATATATAACTCAAAAGGTTATACAGAATACTGCTGAGTACAATCAAAACATAACATAACATATACATGATCAAAAGATCCCATATCCCACGAGGACGACCTAGTGTACGGAGCCCTCAGCAGATCACCCTCTCTGGATCACCCTGCAGTTCTGCTAACCTACAAAGATCTACAACACGGTATAAAACCGTTAGCTAACCATACACATATATAGAATGAGCATAAGCACAATCACATATCAATTATACTAAACACTTCATCATGATATCACACATTTATCCGGTTCATTATTTTTATATAAATGGTCCAACACTCAAATCGTATACATATAGATATCAATATGAACATATGTGACACGAGGAGTATAACTCTCGCTGATAACATGATTTATCGACCCGTTTCACTCATGCATTTAGTTAGATTTCCCCTTTCCGCATTCATGTTTTGGCCTTAGTTTGTGCCATTTATGCTTGTTTAGTTCTACTTTGCAAGAATAGATGTCTACACACACTATTTGTGGCTTTGTAGGTGATTTAGCACATTTTGGAGCTAAAACGATGTATTTGAGGATCAAGCCTCAAAGTGGATGCATTGGAGCGAGCGTACGTGCACGAGAAAGGGCTAGGAATCAAGCTAAAGGCACGAAGGAATGAAGAATAGCAATCTCGGCCTATATCTCGGTGACCCGACCGAGATCCATGACGCTGAAGATCGAAGACGAAATCTCGGTCCCGACGATGACCCATCTCGGACGAGATCCAGTCCGAGATTTCTTCCCTGAGCGTTATATTTTATTTGTGGGCTTTTTCCCATTATATTTTATTTGCGGGCTTTTTCCTTTTAGGCCCAATATATTTTTTAGCTAAATTTTTATTATAAAAGGAAGCCTTGGATTTATTTCAAGGTGTGTTGGGAGTCACCCAGAGTTTACCTTAGAGGGGGGAGCCGTCTCCTTCCCTTTCCCTTCTTCTTCTCCATTGTTCTTCTTAGTTTAGATTAAAGTTAGAGAATTTTACATTCAGTTTTGTTGGGAAGACATTGTTGATTGAAGATTTAATACAATTGAAGGTTTCCAGTTATTGAAGTTGAGTAGTTCTTTCTCTCCCTTTTTGTTATTTATTTATTTGTCTTTCTTTGATATGATTGTTATTGGCTAGAACCTTGTGGTCCCAAGGTTGACAGGAATTTGTTTTTGCCTTTGATTATGATGGAATGTTGTGATTTATGTTTTGGCTTTGACTTGCTTGAAATCCTAATGATTGGCTTGAACTTGAACCTAGTTAGAATCCTTCTAGCTAGTAACCTAAGTTGAAATTGAGACTTACCCGGTGATATTCTTTTATAGATACATGAGAAACTGATCATAGGTAATAAAGGTTTATCCTTTATTGGTTGAATGTGCTTAGATTCCTTTCTAAGTAGGGTAATACCTGAGACTTACCCGGTAATGGTTTACCTTTCCTTAGTTTGTAGTCTGGTTTGTTTAAAATTTCCTACCTCTCTACCTTGAGACTTACCCGGTGATAGGTAGTTGGTTTGGAACTATATAGTCTTGAGACTTACCCGGTAATAGACTGTCAGCCTAGAAATGTTCATCCTTGTGGCTTTTCTACCTTATATCTTTATGAGTCTTCCTGAATCTATATGTATAAACAATGATCTTGAATCCTTGGAATCTAGTTTCTTTCCTTTAATTTGATTATCTTTTGTTTTATTTTATTTATAAAACTGCCCTTGATTGAAAGTGACATTCAATTGAGAGCAGCCCAAAACCCTTTCCAAAACCTTTTTGATTTCTTTCCGTTATCTTTTCCAACCCCCTGTCTTTAATTGAGATCTATTTTATATTTAATCATTGTTGCATATTATTCCCCTCAGCCCCTGAGATCGACCCTGAAATACTTACCTTTACTGTGATTGACCCATACAATGTGGGTTCGTTGCTATTTAGGGAATTATTTTCAGGTTATAAATATAAAACTATCCCTTCCTTGTTTTACTAACTTATAGGTCTTTATCATTATTGATAAAGGTTTATAGGGGTGTAAAAACAGCGAACACTCGCCTCTCGGGAATGGTGCCAGCTGGAGTGGTAATCCGGTCCCACCTCCCTGTACCCTATGGGAGTGGTGCATGTGGCCGGCCCACTGAGCCAGACTGGCCTGCCTGTAGAGAACCTCCAGTCCCAGCGGGATGAATGGACAAGTTGTCACGGCCCTACAATGGGCAGTCACTAGACCATAGGTCGGTTATCATCATAACGCATGCTATCAAGCATAAACATACACCACTCATGCAACATCCAATATAGGGATGACAGCTAAGTAAGTCCTATGGACTTACCTCAATCTCGGAAGTAATCTCAACTATGATAAACTCTCAACCTGGTCCACTCCAATCTGGAGGACAACACGGCCTATACAAGGCATACATATATACATATCAATCTACTATCACACAAAGGGGTCACACCTAGACCCAAGGGATCCATAAGGATCATATCCAACTCGTAAACCTCAAAGCCCTAACCGGCATATCTATATCATAATCATCCTCATCCGATACCTAGCATGGTACTAATTCCCTCATACTAGGAAAGGAAAGGAGCTACCCAACTCTAGGTAGTCCCAGGACAAGACGCACCTGCGTGACAAAGGGACGCAGGGGTGGAGCAAGAAATCCGCAGGCGCGGCAAGACTCAGCCGCAGGCGCGGTGACAACGGCCGCAGGCAACGCAGGCACGGCGCAGACGCTGGGACAATGGCCGCGGGGCGGCGTCTTCCGGCGCGGGTGCGGTGACAAGGTACCCGCAGGGGCGGCAGTGACAAACGTATTTCCTAAGGTCGTTATTATAAACTTATCAAGTTAAATCCGAACTTAATACTAACCAATGTATAATGATTAAGCAAGGGTCGAACCCAAGGGAGTTTTATCGAGTTTCTATTAGATTTAAATATTGATTTGGTAACAAATGGGGGGGGGGGTTTGGATTGTAACAAAACAAGACAAAGACAATTATAAAGTTGGTGATAACAAAGTTGATTAAAGAACTACACTAGGTTGGATCTTAGCATACATACTACTTGGTTGATTCTTTTTTATAAGTAATTTACCGATGTTCTCATCTTGATCGTAGATATGTGTTAAGCCAACCGGCATTAACACAACTTAACTAGTTATTTAATCCGTAAACCTACAAGATTAAAACACAAGTTAGCATTCTAATAAAGATAAAGAGATATAAAGAAGGATAAAACAAACCGTTAAATCTTTCTTTATAGTTATTTTCCCTTCCCTTAGATAATCACAACCAGCTTTTACCTATGGGTTTACTACTAGATTAAGGACCCAAACCCAGAATCGATTAATCCTAGCATTTTGCATGCATTAGTACACTTAAGGTGATCAATCTAAGTGGATAAAAACATGCAAAAATTAGTGAGAGATCAAGGAAAATAACACAAAGGATAATGAATTTAAACTTATATTAGAAGAACTTACAACCAAATAGTAATGTAGCTTCAATCAGCCCAATGTAGCAAAGGAAGCTTAGAAACTCATTACAAAAGACACTAGAAATATAGAGGTTTTTGTGGGAAAATGAGATGATTTTAGCCTAAGCCAAGGGCTCTATTTATACTACAAAATGCATTAAAAAGGAGTAAAGAGGTTGTGTAAACAGCCACAATTAACACCATAAAGTCGAGAAAAATAGCCGGAGTAAAGTTCTCTGACGCTAACCCGCACCCGCGGCCAAGGGTGCCGCAGGGCGGTTTAGGCCAAAACGTTCCATCTTCTTCGTGGCCGCGGGGGCGGCCAGACATTCCCACGGGGCGGGTTCTTCAATGCTCTTTGAACGTCTGACTCTTCAACTTCGTGGCGAGTCTGATGAAAATCCGCAGGCGCGGCTCAGAGTCACCGCAGGGGCGGTGACACTGGGTCTTCAGCTTCACAGGGCCGCTGGCAAGGGCGCAGGTGGGAGCGCTGGGGCGCTGTCTTCGCTTCTTCATGCTGGGTCACCGCGGGAGCGGCCAGAGTCGGCCGCAGGGGCGGTGACATGTCTCTTCTTGGGTGCGGGCGAAGGCGCTGGCTGCGGCTCTCGGCGTGGGTCTTCAGGGCTGTCACCGCAGGGGCGGCCAGAGGCGGGGGCGGTGACAAGCTTCCTTCGGCGCAGGTGAAAGCGCTGGCCGCGGCTCTCGGCATGGATGCCACTGCAGGGGCGGAGTGGCTAGGCCACGGGGGTGGTGTGGCACCAGAAACCTGTCTTCGACGCTTTACTTCAACTCTTAAGTGTTGCTAACACCTTCTTTTGCTTCATTTAGACTCTTTTATCTGGATCAAAGTATTAGCAACATAATATGACTCGAAAACATAAAAACGACTCTAAAAGCTACCTAAATTGATAGTGATTCCATCACCTATCAGGCAGCTCCCAGGCGCAGGGGTGGCAAAGCTGCAAAATGCAACTTCCCGACTTCTCTTCCACTCTTCACGTGATCAAATCACGTCTTCATTAGTCCATAGCCAAGCATATACATATACATACATAAACCAACATCAAAACACATCCATACATCTAATCCTAAGCTAAGGAAGATGGAATCAAGGAAAGGAAGAAAGAAAGGGGAAAGATGGAGCTTACCCCTGTTGTGGTCTAGGAAAGGAAGGAGAGATCACACACACTAGCTTAGCTGGTTTCCAAGCTCAGCAACAACCACATACAACATCAACCTCAACAAGGCCACACAAAGCCTCTTCCAAACCAAGAGGAAACCAAACACAAGATCAAAGAGGAGAAGGGAGAAGCAAGAAGGACGTAGGAAGCTGAAGAAATGGAATATGAACCCTTGATCACGAGCCAAGGAAAGAATAAGAAGGGAAAAGAGTAAAGCACAAGTCAAGGGTCAACAAAGCCGGCTGCAGCCGCCGGAAACCGCAGGGGCGGTTCCCTGAGCCGCAGGGGTGGAAACCCGCTGGGCGGCACACAAGCCCGCGGGGGCGGCTAGGCCAAATCTCGGCCAAAACCAATCTCGGCTAAAGTCAAGTCTCGGTCCAAAAACTAAGGCTCTTACATCATTATTATATTTTATTAGGTGATTCACTTCTATTTTTCAACTTATTGTGTGGCACGAGGGTCTTTCGACCCTCGCCTCCGTATCTGTATACCAACAGGAGTGGTTCGATGCATCTCGCTATATACACTGTATAAACTAGTCGCGGAAAACCTCCTAGTCTCATGTTAGAGTCGGGCAGTGATGCCACAACCCGTTATACATCACTTGGATATAATAATAGTAACGTCTATCTAATCAAGTTATAATTATAAACTACCAAATACACACCAATACGAGAAAAACTAGCTAAGTAACTCCATAAGACTTACATGTACAGATCCGAAACTTGATTACTGCTACATCATGGTCTCATACACATATGACCTCAAATGCCTAATCAAATCGAAAATACATCTCAATCACCACATGTCCATATGCTAGAAGATTATAGAAAGTCTCCGGGCTAGAAAGGATGGGTCAGAAAGTAATTGCAAGATTGACCCCCAACTTTTATAAAAACTATAAAAGAGTCCAAAAGGGCTCTAAACCTCCAAATATAGTATAGCAACATGTAATATACGCAACGATAACGAGTTTTGTAAGTTTTCCGAACTTTCAAACTTACTTAGAAATCCTTATAATATTTTTAAGCAAACTAGCCAACTACCCTACTTTGACCTTAAACATCAACTCTTAAACAACTCCTAAAAATATCAAGAAAAATCTCTAAAATACTAGGTCAAATATATTATAGGTCAGAAGAAACAAAGCTCACAAATTCCTTTCCACAAATTATAAGAAAATCCTCAAAGTTGCCTCCACAAAGAGCAATTATGTACTTGGCCATTTTTTCGGATTTTTCTCCCCAAACATATTTTTGGCCTAATTTCACAATCTTGTAACTTCTAATCCAACTGTAGGATCTTCTCCAAATTCAAACATGTTAAAATACAATATCTCAACTATCACATTCAAAAATTCGACCATAAAAGATGAGCCAATCATGCCTAGATCTGATCCCGAAACAGGTTGTTAAATCAACAACAAATCTGGAAGTGTAGAAATTATAAAATTGGATTTGTTGCTCCTGTGAGGATGTAGGGAACCTCCTATGTGTTCGATCTGAGACGAATGGAGGAAGTTGTTGTTGCTTTACTCGACTTTTGTGGAGGGGAGCTGTTGTAGTCTTTGTTGTCCATGTCTGAAGAGAGGCAATCATGTTGTAGTCTTTGTGGAGGGGAGCTGTTGTAGTCTTTGTTGCAAGCTCAAGGAGGAGAAGGTCGACTTGGGTTCATTTGTTTAGCTCCAGACGAGTGCAACTCCTGCACGTTGTTGGTTGCGCTCATTGCTTGCTGTCCGGCCAGCTGCAAGGCAAGGACGAGATACCCTCTGTTGTTGTTGTTGTGCTCGACAATGGAGGAAGGGTGATGCTGCAGTTGTTCAAGATGCTAGGAGGAAGAAGCTCACATTGCTTATGTCTGCTCACGGAAGGAGGATCGCGAGGAGCAAAACAAGTCCGGTTGTTGCTCAGATTACTAGGAGGAAGGAGAGTCGTGTGTTGTGTTGCATACAGGAGGAGAGCACGGTTGTTTCAAGTAAGGGAAAGAAGGAGTTGCTCTTGTTTCTTGTCATGGTTGCGGTGTAAGGTAAGTTCCCTTTCTTCCTTGCAAGCTAGTTAGGTTAAAACAAGAGGGTATGAGTGGGTAGTAGAGTCCCGTCCCGTTAAATGTAGCCAGCTAGGACAAGAAGAAAGAGGTAAGGTAAAGTCTCCTTCTATGTAGGCTTGGGCTGCAAACCTAAACCGAAACCGGGGCCCTTGAAACCGGCGGTTTAGGTTGGCGGTTTGCCGGTTTAGCACGGTTTATTAAAAAAAATAAAAAAATACAAAGTAATAATGTTAAAAATAAATAAATAATATTATATAAAAAAAATTACTATAAAAAAAATTAGTATATAAAAACTAGTAATTAAAATTTATACCAATTAAATAAAAGAAACATAAATTCAATTAACAAAAAAAACTCGGAAAAATTAAAGGGCTTGAACCGGTTTTCCGGTTGCCTACGTATCCTCCCGGGATTAAGAGGAATCAAAGCCCACGTTGTTCTCTTACCTTGACTTACCTTTTTCGGACTTCCGAGTTTTTTTAATCCCGCTTACCTTTCGATGTCGGACTCGGAAGTAGTGCCGGCGTCTTCGGAGTTGGAACCCGATTTGGAGTCGTACACCGGTGCATTCCGTTGTTTCCGCTTAGCCGCCCTTATCCAATCTTGAATACAAACTTGCATCTCCAACTTCTCGGGCTTCATTTGAGTTCGGTTGTGACCGATAATGTTCCCGCCTCGGCTAAATGCTTGCTCCACCGCAACCGTTGATGCGTGCACAACCATGATTTGTTGTACAATTTTAACTAAGATTGGATATTTGGGAGCTAATCTCTTCCACCAATCCAAAATATCAAATTCAAATTATCATCAAAATTAAAACAAGTGTTAAGATAATCTTGATATTCCGCATTTGAAGATGAATGTCTAGGTGTTTTTGTTCTTCTAGCAAAAACTTGTTGTGCAAGTGAAAGAGAAGAAGATGAACTAGTAGAAGAGGGAGATGGACTAGGTGCAGTAGAAGAAGAGCTAGCACTAGATTCAAATGTACTAAATAATTTTCCAATTTCGGTATTAACTTGTTGCACAATGTTAGGAACATTAATGTTTTCTTGTGTTAAGTTTACACACAAACAATCATAATAAATAGTCAATAAATCGGAAAGACCATCTAGTTTAAGTCTAGGATCAAAAACGGCGGTTACAAGATAAATCATGGGAATGTCTTGATAATATTTAAGCCATTTATCTTTCATATCAAGCATACAATCCGTGAGACAAGGTATGTTAAAACATTTTACAAAAGCTTCGGAAACATTAACGACAATTTCTAAAAATCTATGAGATGTTGGAGTGTAAACACAACTCATGGTATTAGTTGCATTAAAAGTTTTTAAAACATTACAAATATGGGCACAAGTTTTCGAAACATTTTCATCATCTAAAATTGACCAAGGAACATGAATTGAAGCAAATTCTTGTAACAAAACTTTATAACGTACGGCTTCACAAAGTAGTTTGTAAGTCGAGTTCCAACATCTTTTGAAAAAGCAATAGGATGAACATTTTTGTTTAAACATAAATTTCTCCATTTTCTTCTTAAATCGGAGTCATGCCAAATATGATCAATAACAAGTTTGATTGGGGTTAACATATCTCCTAAAACCTTAAGTCCATCTTGAACACATAAGTTTAAAATATGACATGCACATCTTTGATGAGTATAAGGAGTTTTTATATATTGTCCCGCATCCTCAACCAAATGGTTTACGGTGGCGGTATTTGCGAATGCATTATTAAAAGAATATGAAAAAATTCGATGTTGTAAATTAAATTCTTGTAAAACCATTTTAATCATGCTTGCAATGCCTAGTGCATTATGTATTTGATTAAAATGCCGAAAACCAATAACATATTTATGCAAAAACATAGCATTATCAATAAAATGTAAAGTAATGCCCATGTAAAAATGTTGTTGTGATTGTGTACTCCAAATATCACTACAAATTGAAACTTGATGTTCAAAACTAGCCAAATTCGATAAAAAAAAATTCTTTCTTTTTTAAGTAAGATTTAGTAACTAATTTTGAAACGGTTTTCCTAGAAGTTGGTTTAAAAGAAGATTGAAGATATCTAGTGTTATATTCCCTAACTTCTTCATATTCGGCATAAGAAAACGGTAATGAATGTGAACAAATAACATCGGTCAATCCTAAACTTTCTTCACTATGATTATATGTAAATAAAGGAGAATGAGAGGTAGAAGATGCAAACCCGTGGGACAATTGTGTTTGTCCCCGTGAAATCCCGAGCTTCTCCGGATGGACGTTTGCCATGTGAGTTTGCAATGTCCCGTAGCCGTCCTTCACCTTCCACTTGTACACCGGCCCTTCGAGCAATAGTAACATGTCACTGACAATACTCGTTCACCGGCTCCCCCTTGGTGTAATGCTTCGTAAATATTTTGGATGTAAGCATTTTTGGAGGGGGGACACTTCTTCGTGGAACTTCGGTAACATCGGGATTGTCGGGCATTTGTGTTTCGCTCTCTTGGGTGCTAGGAAAGTATTGAGAAGAGGGAATTTGATCACTTGGGTTTGCCATTACGAGAAATCGAGATAACGAGAATACGAGGATTCGAGAATTCGAGAATTCGAGAATAAGAGATTAGGAGAGTAGAGAAGATGAGTTGTAGATTGTGTGATTTGTAGAGGAAGAGAGAATGAGTATTTATAGGAAATTAGTTATAAGTTGTGGGGGGTTATTAATTATTTTATTATTATTTTTTTTAATAAAAAATAAGGCTTTTTGAGCCGTTGAGACCATGCAAATCCAACGGCTCTTTAAAGAGCCGGTTTAGGTTTCCGAAAAACACAAACCGAAACCTAAACCGGCGAACCGGCCAAACCTAAACCGACGGTTTGGCGGTTCGGTTCAAACCGGCCCCATACCTACTTCTATGTGTACGGTTGATTTGAAATGTATGCCTATGTGTAAAGAATCTCCCGGGAGCAGCAAGGAATGCAGGTGCAATGTGGCTTCCTATGCACAAGAGTGACTAAAGAGGTAAAAGAGTAATTAAGGGTAGGGTAGAGAAGTGGTTGCTAGGTTAGAAGGGATAATCTTACCCACATGAAATAATAAGGTTAAAAAAAAAGAGGTTAAGCTGGTCAATTCAAGGAGGGCAATATAGCAAGAATCACATAAAATGATAATAAAAAAAATAGAAAGAGAAAAACTAAACCTGTTTAGGTCTAGTTTAACCGACCGACTCGCATTTATTTTCCGGAGATAAAATTTTCGGGTATTATATATAAACAAAATTGTTTATCATTCCATTCCGTTTAAGATATTTAATTAAACCGAGGTAAACGTTGGTCTATGATGCATGTGTCAAACCCATGATGTACGTACGTATTACTCAATTTGGCTGTACTGTTATGAATCAACCATACGTACACGTAAGTTTAATTCCTAAGTTTCCTCACCCACATTCTCCAAATGTTGGGTTGCAATCGGGAAGTCGCAAGTCACCCACATTCGATTTTTATACTAAACTTCTTTTAACTCCAAATTCTGTTAGCTTTAGTCTTTAGGTCGACAAATCATGCTAGTATATCGCTAAAGTAACACCAGCTAGTAGTCACGACATGCACGTTATACTCACGTATGCTCTGTCTTCATCTCCACTCAAAAAGCATTTTCTTTCACTATCTCTGTTATTATGCATTATATTTACAAAATTTGTTTGGATAGATTGGTAAGAATATATTCTATATTTTAACTATATAGATAACTACACATATATATATTGAAGTCTAATGATAAAATTGGTGTCAAACAATTAAATAAACCATGTTGTTATTGAAAAAAATTGTTAAATTCTTTTTTTTTTTTGGTAGGAATTTTATTGAATTGATTTTTAGGTTAAAGATGAAGTTTATCGGTGGATAAAGATGAAACTGAAATTTATTGAGTAATTGAACGAGTTTTTTCTTTTAAAAAGTTTGATGTGTGTATGGAAGGACGAAATTTTCATTTAAATTAATATTTTATATGATTATATTTATAATATATATTTAATAAGTTACTATAATCGTCGTAAGTTTTCTTCATATAATCTACAGGATAATTTCTAATAAATATTTCATAAGTTAATTAATATAAGCTCTCGTAAGTTTGGACTCCCAATCGCCCAATTATAACTTATACTTTCTTCAATAATCTCTATAAGTTTAACAAGATTTTATAAGTTCTCAAAAATAAGTTCTCAAACACATCCTTAGTTTACTTTGTATAGCTTATTATATAAGTCCCAAATAAACATTGACCGATCTTCACAATACACTTCTATATTTCACGGAGTATAACCACCTAACATGGGTTTTACATGTCTATATTGGACATTATATACGAAAAAAAATTCGGTACATAGTCTCGTTGAGATTTCACTTAGAAATTTACTGTCAGTTCACACATCGAAAGATTGAGACTTCTCACATCGAAAGATTGGACTACACCTCCTATTGACAATTGATTTTAGAATGGAACCTCATCGGTTTATGTGCTGAATTTGGGTCTAACGTGCATATGTGCTCGGATGCACACGACCCCCGCTCTACGGATCCGTCTGTATCGGACTTTAACATTTACCGACAAAAATATATATGAAAAATCGTAGAACTTAAAGTTATATAAATGAATACATTGTACATTGTACCATGATGAGCCACTATTGTGACTAGGAGTGACATACCACCCTATACATCGAAACAAAAATTCAAATGGGATAAACCGCTAAAAAAAAAAGAAAGAAAGAAACATTTCAGCTTAAATTTCAACGACTCGAAGGTGAACAATGGTCAAACAATGATCGAGTATGTTATCCAAAACTTATGAGGAAAATGTGAATATGATATGTAAATCAAGTGAATTTAGTTTAGTTATTTTTAAACTTTGTAGACTTTGCGAAGTGAAATCCAAACAAGGTCTAAAGTTAAGAGATTAAGGTAATAACATTGTATATTAAATAAGCCCTATAAAAACAATGGTTTGCTCCATAAATTGAAATGATTCTTCTAAAAATTATAAAAATAAGCCTCGATAATTTTTTAAAACTATATTATATTATTTCTAAAAAATACTAATTATATTTTTATATATAATATTCATTTTATTTTATTCATGTCGGATAAGGGGTCACAAATTTATTGACCTGTCCGGACAAGTTGGCGGACCAGAATTTTCAAAAACTTTGTCCCATGTTCATTATATCCGTTTTTTTTAACTGGCTACCAAAATATGATCAAATCTACTCGTCTTATTTTTCTTAAAGTATGATTATTCAAACCTCCATAAATTGCAATAATTTTCTCTAAATTAAACACCGTAGACAGGTGTATAAGAATATGCATGGGATGTGCTGTAGTCTGTAGACTTATTAAATTCATTTTAAGTAATATAAAACATGTTATTATTAATTGTCAAAGGGGACCCTTAAAAAAATAAATAAAAAATTGTCATTGTGGGATCCATGAATTTTTTTTTGTAAAAGTATATTGTTCTCTTTGATGATCTGATTCTTGAAAATAAAGTTAAGTACATAGTTATTGAAAAGTAATTACAAAAAAAAAATTAAATTCAAAGATAAAATTACTATTTTATATTTTTTAAAGTTATACTTTGCAATCTCTAAATTTTGAGATAACGTGAGATTAAAATCTTTTTAAATAATCTTATAAGTTTATTGAAATCTATCGAATTAATGATAAAATTTTTTTATATCACCTAATAGAACGATAACATTGTACAAAGTCACAAGATAATTATTTATTTCATTATTTTATTGCCAGATTCCAATCCGTTGACCAAAAAAATCCTCAAAGCAAATCAATTATTTGGTTATATCTCACCAAAAAGATAAATTATTTGGTTATCATAACTACTTTAACAGGTTATCTGATCATCAAAATTTTAAAGGATACGTTTGTTTGATTTAGAGGTTAATATATGTAATTGGTCAAATACGATTCATTCAAAAAAACGTCATTATAATGTAAAAAAATTATTTTAATATAAATAAAAAAATAGCCAAAATCCAGCGAGATATATCATAAGTTTATCTTCTAAAAGACGTGATATATATAATCTAGAAGTCGGAATTTTTCCCATATCTTTCTTTATTGCTCCTCGCTAGTCAAAGAAAACCAACGCCAGTCATCCACCAACTAACTCCTCTCTTCCTTGTTTATCGCTGTCTTTCTCGTGTTTCCTCTTATTCCTCCTTCCATTGATACAGAGCAGAGTTGAATATTGAAGCGAAGAGAAAGGAACTGAAAATTCAAAGATTTATCCATGGCGCAGAAGCGGTATATCGTCGAGGTTGAGCCTGGTGTTCCGGCGGAGGAAGGCAAGCCGTCGTTGGGACCTGTTTACCGGAGCATCTTTGCTAAGGACGGCTTTCCACAGCCTCCTCAAGGAATGGAGACTTGCTGGGACATTTTCCGGTCTGTTTAACGCGTTTCCCTTATTTTAGCGTTTTGTGTTAAATTTGACTTCGTATTGCCGATTTTCGCTTCCGGTTGAATGTTTTTGGTTTCCTTTTTCGTTTGGTTGCGACTGTGATGATTCGCACTTGTGTTTGTTTCGTAGTTCCTAATTTTCTGCTGTGTCCGTTCTGAAGTGAATTTTTGATGCTTGAATCTCCAATTCTTCTTCGTTCTTTGAGCATGTCTGTTTGACTCTTTCCTTGTCCTTCCAGCTATCTAGTTTTCATCGGATAATTCAGATCAATCTTCTTATGAATATCTGTCCTTTATAATTGTACTTCGACTTTCATTCAATTTTGAATGTACAGGTTTTACATCATTGGAATTAAATTTACTATGGTGGCGATTTTTGCATCTGATTGCATGTCAGTTCAGGTTTTCTGTTCGGTTGTGATTGAGACTGTGCTCCTTTCTCTGTTGGTTATGGCGTGAATTCTGATGCTCGAAAATTGCGTTCTACTTCGTCCTTTGAGCACATCTCTTTCCCTGTCCGTCTGTAATTTGGACGAGCTGAGTTATATTATTCTCGGAGAATTCAGATCGATCTTCAAATTTATCAAGTTATCCGTATATTTCGATTGTACTTTCAAAGTTTGACTTTGATTCAATTTTGACCGTACGATTATAACGCCGTTGGATATAAATCCACTAGAATTATTTTATATCAAAACAAAGTCAGGCTTGTCCTTTGTGTCTACAAAATACAAATATTGAATGAATTTGACTTCTGTCTTTCAATGCTCTTCTTCGTAAATTTTTAAGTTCAATCTAGGTTAGCCTTAGACTTTTCTTCATAAATTAGAGACATGTATTTGCTCTATCACGTGTCTTTGTTATCTGTGTGAGATGTATGTGGTGGACCAGCCTTCCTTACCTATCTAGGCTTGCCTAATCCGTTCCAGTGTGTTGTGTTGTTTGTGAATATAAGTAAGATGAACAGCTTCTGGATAGTGATCTAGTGTTCAATATTATCTATATAATTAGGTTCACTCCAAGATATTGCTGGTGAGAGGCAATTGATGTAGGTCTGATGTTTTTAGACTTTGTCATTGTAGCTATTTTGTGAGAACAAATTGGTAATCCTCTTTATGTTCGGAGCACTTGTATTTCAGACTGAAATAATGTGAATAGAAAATGCCTTACCATTAGAACCATTGCTTGCACTTTCATCTGATACTTTACATGCTTATTTTAACAGCATGTCAGTGGAAAAGTATCCTGACAATCCCATGCTTGGTCGGCGAATCGTTGAGGGTGGAAAGGTAGCAACCATGTGAACACTGTAAGCATTTTGCACAACAGATGCTTCTCATTGGAAGTTTGTTAACATTGCTGTTCTAAATTGTAATGCAGGCTGGTAAATATGAGTGGCTTACATACAAGGAAGTGTATGATAATGTAACGAAGCTGGGAAATTCCCTCCGTAGTTGTGATGTTGGTCAGGTGGGTTCCCTTCTAGCATTATATTGGATCTGTAGAAAAGATGCCACGACATATGTAAACATCATAATTTTAGTTGCAGCAGGACTCACCTTACACTAGACTAATAACAGTTTGTCTTCATTGGGCTCTGAAAGCATGTCTACTTTTGGATAGAAGATACGTAGGAAAATTTTACATTGGACCATCAGGATTTCTGGCATTGACTTACTGAAAAGATTTTGGTTTAGAATTGTATGTTTCCATATATATATATATATATGTGATCATAATTGCAATAAATATCTTCAGGCTATCTTTTTCATTTACCTAGATCATATTTATTATTTATTTGATTTGCTTGGTTCGTCTAGCGCCTCTAAAGATCTGCTATGATTTTAGGGTGGACGCTGTGGCATTTATGGAGCAAATTCTTCTGAGTGGATCATGAGCATGGAGGTAAAACTCTTTTTATGAACTTTCTACAGTTTTATTTTCTCCATTACATATTTCATGTTTTTAATTCTTTTGATTTTGGATAATTGGTTTTAACAATTCCTCTCTGCAAAATCAGGAAATTTATGTGTTTTCATTGCTTTCACTTGTCAATGTAAATAAGTATACGGGAAAAGCATTTCTATGTTATTTACTTGAGGAGCTTTTCTCATTTTCTTGCTTTATTATTGGTATTGTGCAGGCCTGTAATGCTCACGGAATCCTCTGTGTTCCTTTATATGATACTCTAGGTATGTTCTATGCTTGTCAGGGTTATGTCAATAAATTCAGTAATGTATTCGTGACGACATACAAACTTTCTATGTTAATTTATATGAGTTTTACATATGGATTATCAATGTTGTCAGTCTACTGCTAGAAGTCTTATTTGCTCACTTCTATACTTAATTTACTGGAGGAGCATTGATAGAAATTTGTACTGATGATGAATGTTGACTAATACATCAAGAGTTAATCCTCTGGCTTGGGGCAGCTTTTGTTGCGAAAACATGATTCTTGTCTTCATTGTTTGTTAGGTGCTGGTGCTGTGGAGTTTATCATATTGCATGCAGATGTTACTGTTGCTTTTGTCGAGGAGAAGAAGATCACAGAGGTATTTCGTTATACATGAGGCTTGAAGGTTGAATTAATCGTGAATCATTTAAATTTTGTATGTTCAAATGTTTGATATTTGCACAACTTGTAGCATGTGTATGTTATCTAGCTAACTTCATTGCCTTCTGTATTCATATTCATCTGATATTTACCTTTTTCTTCATGCAGCTGCTGAAAACTTTGCCCAAAGCAGCTGAGTGCTTAAAAAGTAAGTCATCATCTCTGGAAATGTAATTTGTATTTTCATAATCATTGATCAGCTCTGTATTGTTGTTCTCACGTAACATGCACAAAATTTTCAGCTCTTGTTAGCTTTGGTAAGGTCACCCCTGAACAGCGTGAGGAAGTGAGCAAATATGGTATCAACATATATGCCTGGGAGGAATTTCTTCAACTGGTAGGTCTGATCTTTTAATGTGTTCTCTTGAACTATTTCTTGCAATCTTGAAAGAACTTTAATGGCACGTGCAACAAAATTTTTCTTTGACTAGGCTTTGAATCAAGTGTTGAATTTTGATTTTGTTCAGAGTATTAGTCTGGTCTATGTTTTCTATAGATTAAATATAAGTCCGTAGCAGGCTGATTACCTTGTGTACATAAACAACATATCCTTTATGGAAGTTGTAGAGAAGACAACTACATTTCTTTCTCCTATTGTACTCTTCATTTTCAGTGACTCGTAAACTAGTTCTTTTCTACTTATTGAGTCTTATTTATTTCTGGTTCGTCAGTTTCTGTATTGCTATTAAGATCACCTGGTACATCCATTATCCATGTCATCTTCTCCTTTTACACTCACATAGTCATAGTAGTGGATGACCTATATTGTCTGCAAATGTAACTTTTGATGCCCTATGTCAGGGAGATGGCAAGGAATATGAACTACCAGTGAAGACCAAAACTGATATATGCACAATTATGTACACTAGCGGCACCACTGGGGATCCCAAAGGTGTGCGAATAACCAATGAAAACATCATTACTTTAATAGCCGGAGTGAAGTGTTATCTTGAAAGTGTAAATGAAGAGGTAATTAAATTTCTGTCATGCCTATTTCGTTTGTCATTTGATTCATTTATTAGTACAGGAAATAAGTTGACTCTGCAGTTTAGGATACTATCTAAATCTATTGTTATTATATTTCTATAGACATCTATCATCTCTAGCTATTGTTATTATATTTCTATGGACATCTATCAACTCACCACCAAAATCATTAGAACACCCCCAAATAGCATGGCCTCTAGGTTTGGTTTTCAATAGGGGGATTTTCATTGTACATTTGCACCATGAGAATATGAACATAAAATGGTCAATTTATTTTCCTTGTATAGTGTAAGACCTTTATTGTCCTAGTTGATCTGATTATATATTAAGGTAACGTGTAGAGATTTAATATAGAAATTCATTACATTTTTCTTTTCTCATGATGTATCTTAAGGTATTGTGTTATTTGCGTATGGCTTAATATGTTTATTTTGTTACACATATCTTACTCATGATGTATCTCATCATTGCCCTGCAGTTGAGTGTCAAGGATGTTTACATGTCTTACCTCCCTCTAGCACACATCTTTGACCGCGTCATTGAGGAGTGTTTTATTTCTCATGGTGCACAGATAGGATTCTGGCGAGGGGTAAGATTGCATTTCTCTATTGTATTTCCAGAAACAATTGGTAACTCATGCTCACTTTATCATACTTCAGGATGTCAAATTACTTGTTGAGGACCTCGGGGAGTTGAAACCAACCATTTTTTGTGCTGTTCCCCGTGTACTGGAAAGAATATATACAGGTAATTTACTGCAGAATTGGACAATTTTTCATTTTTTTTTATCATCACGTGCTTGTATTGTATATAGCATATATATCAAAAGTCAATCTTATTTAGTAATATACTTCCTAAGGATTGAGGGATTAGATTGATCATTTTTTGTCATTTGAGACCATGACTCTATGTCAGAGACTCAGAATGTTACATTGATAATCTATGATGTAACAATTTCTAAAGAGATCAGCTTTTTTCCATCTGCAGGCTTGAAAGCCAAGATCAAAGCTGGGGGTGTGGTGAAGAGTGCTATTTTCAATATCGCTTACAATTAGTAAGTGCTAGTCTTCTTCTAAATTCTTGTAGCTGGTGGTGTTTTCAGCTCTTGCATTATGAATTGATTCAAAAATTGGGGAAGGATCACCACCAATGTTATTCATGTCACTCTCACTAGAAAGGAAGTGCATAGCGGAGTTGCCTCTTGATGTGGCACAAGCGTGCACTGGAATATGAACATTTTGATATGCATGCATTTTGATCTGGAGTATCATTTTAAATAAAACCATTTGGCCTTCAGATATTTTCATCTATATTGTATAATAGGCGTGTTTCCTGGATTGAAGTTCAGAAAATTTAAAATTAATCAGTATACTGGGCACAAATGAGGATTAGAATGGAAGACAATTATTTCGATTTATAAAGAAGCTCATTTTCCAGCCTGCTTTGTAGTTTGGATGCTTGTCACACCATATACTTATTTTATGACATTTTTTTAATGCTTTGCAGCAAATTCGGGTCCATGAAGAAGGGTTCTAAACATGAGGAGGCATCTCCTTTATCTGACAAGATTGTTTTTAACAAGGTACAGCAATCAGCTCCTTTTTTTTTTTTTCTTTCCCTCTCGTAACTACCACATCTTTCTCTCAGCAAGTTTGACTTGAGCAATCTTTTATTTCCTCAGGTAAAGGAAGGCCTTGGAGGTAGGGTAAGGCTTATACTATCCGGAGCAGCCCCTCTTGCTAGCCACGTGGAAACATTTCTGAGAGTGGTAGCATGCTGTTATGTTGTGCAAGGATACGGTAGGTGTTTCTTATTATGCTTTTCTCTGTCTGTCTGTCTTACCATCGTTGTATAATTATACTAAAACCCTAATCATGTAAAGTAAGTAGATCTGAATAATTATAGTTGAACTATTTTTCTGTTCACGTGTAAATGATCTCTTAATATTTCAATCTATCCGTTTATTCAAATTATTGAAGATTTAAGTACCATTCTCCTCAATATTAATGAGTTTTCTTCTCTTATTTTTATCTGTGGTTAAACTGTTTATTTATGATGACATCCAATTTCTCAATTACAGGTTTAACTGAAACTTGTGCGGGAACATTTGTTTCACTACCGAATGAACTTCAGATGCTGGGAACAGTGGGTCCTCCAGTGCCTAACGTGGACGTACGGCTCGAATCAGTTCCCGAAATGGAATACGACGCCCTTGCTAGCAAGCCGCGCGGAGAAATCTGCGTGAAAGGGAAGACTGTTTTTGCTGGCTATCACAAACGTGAAGATTTAACCAAGGAAGTCCTAGTTGATGGATGGTTCCACACAGGTTGTTTTCCAAGATCCTTTTCTTAGTGATTAATCATTACTCCTCCTCCTTGGAAGAAAAGTGACGGACCAAAATAACCATAGCTATAATAAATCAACATCTTACCGAGATTTTTGTATAAATACAGGTGATATTGGTGAATGGCAACCAGATGGAAGCCTCAAAATCATTGACCGAAAGAAGAACATATTTAAGCTCTCACAAGGAGAATATGTAGCTGTCGAAAACTTGGAGAACGTCTATGGTCTTTGCGCAGTTGTTGATTCGGTATGTTGTATTACATATAATCTTTCTATCAATCTTCTGATTGTTGCAAACAATAATTGTTTCTTTTACATAATGGTTAGTATATTCTTTTAGAAGGTAATGTATTCACAATAATACTCCTGTAGTCCTATGATTACATAAAACCACAACTTTGCTTATAATATATTCAAGATTTGAACATAGTAGTACTGTCACTAAAGAATTTCATGCTTTCCGACTTTAGATATGGGTATATGGAAGCAGCTTCCAATCATTCCTCGTTGCAGTTGCAAACCCCAACCAACAAGCACTCGAAAAATGGGCTCAGGAGAACGGAGTCAATGGGGATTTCTCAACAATTTGTGAGAACCCTAAGGCAAAGGAGTACATACTTCAGGAGCTCACCAAGATTGGCAAAGAGAAGAAGGTTTCTACTTTCTACTTCTCTTGGTTTCACCTATCGTTAGTTTCCGTTGAAGCTCTTACAATTTCTTACAAAATACTCTCTTAAATCTTGACAGCTCAAAGGTTTTGAGATCATCAAAGCTGTACATCTTGACCCTGAGCCTTTTAACATAGAGCGTGACCTCCTTACTCCAACGTACAAAATTAAAAGGCCTCAGTTGCTCAAATACTATCAGGTACTTGCTTTATCTTCTATTCGGTATTCTCACAATTGCACTTTATTTTGCTTGCCTTTGCGGATAGGCCTGTAAGCTATATGTGCTAAGAGCCGGATATAGAAGTCTCACTTCTAAAACTAATTGTTTTTGGAAGAAGTCTAAAACTAATCGAGGGTCGTTTAGATAAGATTATCTAAGATGATGGGAGATTATCAAGCTTATGAAAAAAGGTGGTAGGGTGTTCGAGGGACATAACTTATGCAAGCTGAATTATTTTTATTTCATAAGGTAGGAAGCTTACAAAGATTACTCCATTACTGTAGTTTATTGAATGATATATTACTTATACAACCCTATAACAATCATATTTAAATAAAAAAAATTAAACCCTTTTGTAACTTTACACTTACATCTCTAATAAGTTTCGTTCTCTCGAGGTAATAATGTTCAATTAATTACATATTTTAGTTGTCCGATAATCTTCAGTTTTGGCTACCAACAAGCTTTGACTCCGGTAAGTTCAGGTTCCCAAACGGACCTGAATCGTATCAATAGGGAAGACTAAGTTGACAGTTCACTAATCTATCATCACTTCCTACAATTATATTATCTTTTTTTGTTTTGTGTGTGGTTTGATTTTCAGTTTGATTTTTACTTGACAAGAAGTCAAAATTAGAAAGTGACCGATCATGTCGTATAACTTTGATATTTTGTTGCAGAAATTCATTGATGAAATGTATGAAGCTGCTAACCAGCCCCGAGCCTGATAACATGTTGATGCCCTAATTATATCCAGTTGCTGCTGCCACACAGTTCTCTACATTTTCTCTTTTTATGTTTACTTGTCTCTAATATAAATATTGTTTTATATGGAAGATTTTCTTTTGTAAACATTTTTTTTTTGTTGGAGCTGTCACAAACTCATTTAATATTTATACATGCAACTTCAATATTTTTTTGTTTGTAAACATTGTGTACAAATTCTTCAAATAAAAAAAAACTGAGTTTTGTACATTTACTAATTTATACAGTAAGCAGCACTTATTTTGCAATAAGCAGATCTCATAACTAGTACTATGAGCAATAAATTTGTTTATGTGAATACTAAATGTTTCTAGTGATTTAAAATTGAAGTGTATACAGGTACTTATGTGTTAAAACTTCAAATATAAACTTAATTGCATCACGAAAAGAAGGTTTCTTATACCTTGCCAAACACATTAAAGATAAAATCACGACGAATCTCCAACTAGACAAAATTTGTCGATGGAGAGTCATCCTAACAAAAACTGTGAGCAAGTAAATTTGGGATAGTTTATGGGTAAATTTCAACCCATGTGAGAGGGATTATGGAGATGAAATGAACAATGATCAATTCATTTTTTTTTTATAAAAAGTGAGACAATGATCAATTCATTGTGAAATGCGGAACGTTTCCTTGATTTGACTCCATTGACAACAAAAAATTCAACGTACAACCTTGACAACAATAAGTAACTTCGTTTCATTCTAAGCATCAGTGTCGACCGCTATAGTCTACTTCAAAGGACACATTGACAAGTACCTCTTTTGATGTATGAAACTGGGGCGGTCAATGTTGGACCCAACAAAAACTAGAGACAACCGAAAAGAGACGGTGAACTCCTCAAAGCTGAAATAAGAAGCAATAAAGTTACCAAAGACTAGGAGTCGAATAGTTCCTCCGGAATCGAGGAGCTGCTGTTGGCTGATATCAAGAGAGGTGAGATGGAATGTTCAAGCGAGAGTAGCTGCTCCCTGTTGTACTTTATCCTTTGATCTAAATTGAGTAAAAATAAGTCAGCTGAGTAGAGAGAATGTACCTTCATAAAACAAACACACAAAAGAAAATTAATACAGACCCAAAATATCTTTCTTGAACGGAGAACGAGACCCGGAAGCCTTAGGAGCTTTCTGTTTAGTTCCCGCGTTATGTGAGGTAACTCGTGATGGTGATGCGTGAAGACTGTTGGTGGGGCCAACTGCTGAAGGGGCCTGAAAGAGTTCATGTCTGACTTGGATTTGAGGATGTTTTTGATAGTACAGTGTAATAGCATCCTTGGTTAGCACCCAACAGTCCCTCAGATCGAGGCTTCTCAGCTTTGGAGGTGGGTCAAATGAATTCAGTGCATTGTCGGTTAACAAAGCACCCTGAATGCTGAGATTGACCAGACTTATGATGGATGATAAGTAGAGTAAACAGTTGTCTGTTAGACGGGTGCTCTTGAGGGACAAATTCTCGAGTGTTTGAAGACTTGATAGAGGACTCAGTTCGGAGTCTGTGACTAATGTCCAGGACAAATCCAAGGTTTTTAAACGGTTGAGGTTCTTGAGTTCTGCCAGAGAAAGGACCTGGTCGTCATTACTGTCTGTCTGGCGAGTCAAACCTGAAAAAATGATCAAGGTTACACAAAGAAGGTGAGTGATGGCAGATAATGCAGAATTTATGGTTCCATTTCATTATACAGATCTATAAAGTATATACTGTTGTCATGGCTAGCAGATACGGATACCAAAATACTCATATTTTGATATCAATAATGATACCAATATCTCACATCTGAATATCCTGACGTGGATATCAAATGAGGCCTTATAGAACTGGTGTTATGCTAAAACACAACGGATGTATGGGTTAGTACCTCTAATGTTGGTACCACTCAAGTCAACAGCCTGTAATTGAGTCATCATGCTGACGTAGACAATCGCAATGTCATCAACCATAGTATGAGACAGTGAAATACTCTCGAGTACAGGAACGTTCCCTACTAGAGTTGCGACACCAGCAGAGGTGATTTCCGTGTGGTTGAGAATCAAGTGCTTCAAATTTGCTCCCACTTCTGCGATCTGCTCAAGAGATTCATCTACTACCATGCATTGGCTCAGATCTAAATGTTCAAGTGCAGACATAGAATGCAGAAATCCCAAATGGTCGAGATTTGTGTGGGAAAGATTAAAGAACGCAAGGGAGCTTGAATCAAGCGAGGAGAATACTTCTGTCGTTATTTTAAACGACGCACCTTGAAAAATGACCTTTTTTAGAGGAGATTTATCACCGGTGTCTTCAAGTAAGGAATCAATGATGCAATTACTCATGTCGAGGTATTGAAGACGCTTCAAGTTTGGAAACTTTGTGATACTGGTCCATCCTAGACTCAGGTGATTCAGTTTGGGGAATTTTGTAAGGATCAGAATCCCTTTGTTGGATATGCTACTCCCCCATAGGTCAAGGTACTCCAGGTTTGTGAGTACCTATACATGATAACAATTGAAGTTGTCATTCTAGTAATTGATTGGCTGACTCAACAAAGATAAAAACTTGAGCTGGCAATATTAACAAAACACAGATGCACAAAAAATGGAAGAGAATTCATATGAAAGACGTCACTGCAAGCAATGTTGATGTTTTAAAAATCTTTATTTGGAAATAAATTGTAGTATCTTACGTTCCCTTAAACATAAAAATCATGCAGATTTATATCTGACTACAGCATTCATTCAGCTGCTCAGGTCTTCTAATTTGGAAAATCAACACATCAATTGGCACGCTAAGTATAAAGATGGATAGTGGCGTAATACCAGCTATATCAGGAAGTATACCTGCAGAGAATTTAGAACTGAGTCAGAGACAGGTAAACCTCCCAAGTCCAAACTCGTTAAGTTGACAAGTGATGACAGAAGTTTGACACCAGCATCTGTCACACCAGTTTTTGAGATGTGTAATTTTTCCAAATGTGGAATGGATAAGAGATGATTGATTCCAGCATCAGTGAACTTTGCACATCTAGAAAGGTCAATCTCCTTCAAACGTGTCAGCCCTAAAAGAAGAAAAAGGACCAGCTTAAGACAATCATTAGTCTAAGGAATCTTTGTCGCTGTGTTAAACAAGGACAGGTCGAATGAAACATCACATTAAAGTTAGTTTACAATGATGTGCAGCATTGTCACGTGAGCAAAAATGCTACAATGTAGATACTCAATGAAATGCATAAAAATTGAGATGCAACATATTGCTGGCAAATATAATAAAAGTTGAAACACAAACCTGTGATTGGCCAAAGGTTAGAACTAGTGACTCTATGGCAGTCAGCGAGATTTAGCGAGCGCAAGTAAGAGAATGCTCCTATATAAGCTAGCCATTCACCATCTACCGAGTGCTCACCGCTAATATCAATGTCCTCCAGACTAGATTGGAAAATTCTACAGACAAAACAAGTGAGAAGGGGAAACAAATCAATGCACTATAACACGGGAGATTGGCTTCAGTGAATATCATTAGCTCATGACTATATGTTCCTCATTAGTCATTACAGTTGCACATCATTGCAGCAGCCGACCTGAAACTTTTATCCAAAATTAATACGTACAACCTGTTCATGGTTGCCGCAGACGACATCTGGTTCACGGGGTTCCACAGGACTTGATGGAGTATCAAGTTAACAGAGATCAATGAGGCAACGGAAAGAATCAAGTGGTATTCTATTCCGTCATACACCACTGACAATTGAACTTTTCTTGTGACATTTCAGCAGGATACAATCATCCAGCTAGAATTAGATATTCGAAACTGACGAATTAGTAATCCATGAGAACCTATTATTCTTCCTATTCGATATCTACTCAAATAACTTCAGTTTTCCGAACTGAAAGAAGTCAATACACATTTCTGATCCAAACAGGTCAACATATTCTCAAATCCACTAGGAAAGCAACAGTTCATTCCATCGATATACAAGCAAAAGTTTCGAAAAATCGTAATATCAAAAGGCCAAAGATATCAGTACCAAAGATTACGGAGCTACGGTACAGCATCACATACAATCATTACAAAGCCTCGCGAGCGAAAATTCAGTTCAGGTCATTTCAATTCCCAATCAAATTCACATCTTAGCATCAATTAAATGCCTGTTGCAAAGACAGCAGACGAGGGAAATTGTTAGAAACATACTCGAGTAGCGAAGGATAAAGGAGGCGGCGGTGCAAGAGGCGACGGAAAAGAGCTTCGGCAATCGGCGAAGGAAGACGCTCGAGAGTCCTCCGCTGCATCCGCCATCGATTGACACTATCTGTACTCTGGCAGGCTGCTTCGATGCAGAGACGAATAAGCATGCTATCTAATTTGATCTCTTCTCTCGACATTTTCCCATTCGCAAATCTCTCTCTTTCTGCTTCTTTTCGCTCGTCTCTATCTTTTTATTCTTTTCTAAACTAAGAGAGAGTCAGAAATGGAAAAAAGTCATGATATATATATAAGGAGGAAGTTCAGAGAGACAGAAACGTTGCCAGGTTCAGATTAAGCAGCCTGGCCCTGTAATTTACATTAGAGTACTTGTATGTCACCGATATGTGTGGGGAGCACGCAACTTCCATAAATTCATTTTATTGTGATTTTCATTTGAAGGATTGGACCTAATGAAAATTTGTAACCATTAAAATCAAATAAAGTAAACTAAATGTTAATATAAATATTTATATGCATTCGTACATTATTTATTTAAATTATTCAACTCAATAAAAATAAAACGCAATTCCCGTCTCTTATTCTCTACGTAACATAATAGAAATCTAATCTTAAACCTAAAATTCTACCAATGTCCCGAATATTCATTAATTCCTTATTACATCTTTTCGGTTTGATTTTTTACTAAGTTTGGAGTTGATGAATCATAGCCCGGATTCATGGAATTGTTATAAATAAATTTAAACATTGATAAATTATAACCGGTGTGTTGTATTTTAGAAAATTTTCAGATGCGGGGTTCACCACATCACTATTTGATTTTTAAACAGCTGAAGTTGGATTCACAACATTGTTATTTGATGTTTGAACTATGACTTTTGTGTTGAGCTTTAGGCTTTTCTGAACATATTTCCAATTGATATTTCATTTGGCAAAATTCATCTGTGTTTCATATTAGAGATTTGTAACATGGACTAAACAAAGAGGACATATATGAGATCAAAGAGTTTCAAATCAGTACACATACCTATATTCATATCTTTAAAGAACAAAGGGAAATGCTGTAGAGCTTACAACATCACAAAGCTAAGAATATAACAAGACAAGAAGGATTAGCATACACAAATCCCTAAATTTTCTAGTAAAACCCAAAATAAGTCTTCTTCCCTCAACTTAAATTGTGCATGAGAAAGTAAAAAACCCTCTTTTTACTTCATATTTAGACGCCTCAAGCTTCCATTCCGAAGCCTTCTGTGTATACAAATTATATAAGTAAGCAATGAAGAAGAGGAGAAAAAGGATGAGCATTTCACCATCAATCTTTGTCTCATCACTCCTTTCACCTTCTAACCTTCATTCTTATTCCTCTTCTTCTTCTTCGCCAGTCTAGCTAGATCGAGTTTATGTCCTAGAAAGCCTTATCCGAAAGTCTCAAATCGAAACAAAAAAAAAAAACACCCACCAAAAGAAGCAAAAGAAAACTGTCATCTCCAAGGTTGCAATATTGACTATAATGAACTGCACAATGTGATGAGATTCAGTGTCTTGTAGTAGAACTCTTCCTCTTTTTCTGTCTAGGCCAAGGTGTAGCTCGAGATAGAGACGTCGGCAAGGGACGCTGCATGGATGTACACGAATTCAAGGCTCTTTCCAGCCGGTAAGGATCTAAGCCATGCCGGGAAAGTGTACGAGTTGGCTGATTGTGTGAGACCCCATAGTGGCCCGTAGAGCTTGTTTATGGCAACCTTAAGGTCCTTTAGAGTTTTGGTAGACTTGTTAGTCAGGATTACTGAGTACCTTTTGTATGTCTTTCCTTCGTAGCTCCATGAGCTCGTTTCCTTTTGATGGATAGTGATTGGAGATGTTGAAGCTGCAAGAAACCCTTGTCCATGTTAGATATCATATTCATGGATACGAATTACACATCCACAACCGACGAATACCCAGACACCCTACCCAAAGAAATGGATGATACGGGGTATGAGATTGATATCTGATATCTTTGTTTTAGAGATTGTGAATAGAAGAGAGAGGGTAATATAAGACATGTGATACCTTTATTTGTTTGAGTATACCAAAAGAAAGAAAATGTGCATTAAGATTAGGAGTATATTAAGATATCAATTTGATATCCATATACTTATATACCAAATATAGGTATGAATTTTCTATGTTGATACCCATATCTAGTATTTAGTTATGAATACCAAACAGGCCTTATTATGGTACTATGATCTGATTAATTTCTAATGGTGTTTTCTATTTAATGTAAGGTCAAAATTAGGTTTTTTTTGGTGTCTACCAACCGAAAAAATCCGACTCACCCAATTATCCATTGAATGATAGAACTAGTGAGTATTTTTAGGTTGGATCAAGTGATTGTAGTAATGCATCCACACATCCCGACCCATTGTCATACCTAATCTCAACACTGTGGCTTACATTCCTTACTAGATGTCACTTGAATATAGTTTGTAGACCAAAAGCAATCAAACGTATGCGAAAATATCATACCTGGAGTGGGTGTAACTTTGTGCTGTGGAGCTGGTGTAGCTTTGTGATGGGTAGCTGGTGTAACTTTATGCTGAGGAGCTGGTGTTGCTTTGTGTTGGGGTGCTGATTTTGGCTTTGAATAAGCTGGTGCAACAGCAACAGGCAAGCCCTCTAAAAAAAGAAAGATCAAACAAATGATAATTAGAGCTCAGTCAATCACTCTTAAGGTTCATTACAAAGTCACATAAAATATTAGTTTTTAAACACTGTCAAAACTTGTAACAACTTACCTAGAAGTTGGTTGTAACCACTGTGACCGCCAGCCAACCGAGCAAGAACACCAATGAGAGGAGCATTGTTATAAGTAGCAGGTTCGGTTTGTTCATAGTTTTCTCTTTCATCAGCGAAGTTATCATAGCCATCCGGTCCACCAACAAGAGCTCCTGTAAGAACATTAGGATCACTAGCTTTCCTGCTGAACCAAGTGGCATAGCCTCCTCTGCAGGTTACGAAAGTCGGGTTTTTCTTCATTGATACAATTGAGGATCCACGGTGATGCACTTGTTGTGGGTAGCTCTTGCCGTATCCCACCATGTAGCTAGTTCCTCTTGGATTGTCTCCAAGAATGTAGTCCATCTAAATAGTCCAATTTAAGTCATTAAAATTTAAAATCATCGAGGGCCTGTTTGGTAATTATATATCTGGATACGAGATATGGGTATCAACATAAAAAGATAATATCTAGTTTTTGGTGTATAAGTATATTGATATCATATTGATATATATCCTGATGTACTCTTAATACACTTTTTCTCCTCTTTTGATATACTAAAAAAACTGGAGTTATCATATATCTTATATTTCTTCTTCCTCTTTCATAAAATAAAATCTATCAAATAAAGATATCGGATATCAATCTCATACTCATATATGATATACTGATGTAGAGATATGGATACCAAACATGCCCTAATTTCATTATGTAAAATAAAAGGAGATTTACCTGAGATTTAGCCATGTTAAGCATCTCAGAAGGAGAGGCACAACTACTACTCTTTGCTGCTGAAGTGAGGTAATCGGAGTAGATAGTCAAAAGGAATGATGCACTTGTGACAAACTGCATGTTGTTCCACCTCTGCCTGAAAATCAACCCTCCTGGAGTCTTCTGCACACTTCTAGAACCTTTTCCGAGGCACGAGCACAAGAAGTTCTCGGCCTTTTGTTGGTATCGCTCAAACACTGGTGCATATTGTCCAGCCTTTCCTTGCATCAGAAACTGCACAAACAAGAAGAATGAAGCATGAGCTTATATGTTTGTTTTATAATCAATGTGGTAATTCTCATGAGATGTAAGACTATAATGGTAATGTGTACCTTAGAGACGAGAACTTGAACACCTGCATACTTGACATCCCAGCTGAACTCGGTCATGGACCAACTGGTTCCACCCATAGAGTCACCATTGGCACCGAGGTAGTTCAAGTAGTACTGGTCGTTGGTGGCCTTGTACAACCACGCAGCTGCCCACAATAGCTCGTCCTGTAAAGATAATTGAGATAAGTTCAATGTAACAATGGATGAGATTTACAAATGACACATTTTTCATTGTGTTATCTAACAAAAGTGAAAAGAATGAGCTTGTTGGCTTACATTGTAACCACTGACGGACTGGTAGTACTTCTGAGCCACGGTGATGCTGCTATCGTACTTTCCCCTGTACTTATCCGCAAACTCGAACAACTGGAATATACGGAAAATTATTGTCAGATAGATATAACTATAAAATGGGTGATTGGGAGGTCAAGGTTACAAAAGCTTATGTTAGTTTCGACCTCAGCTTAGATAAGCCAGTGGTTCCAAATGAACTCATAGTCAGTTTATATACATGACTGGTATAAATTACATAACTGTGTCTGTATGTCTTGAGTTTGTGACAATGCACCACTGGCTAAATTACTGGGAGTAAAAGTTATGAATGAGTATTGGGCCGGTGGGCCGTTTTTGAGGGCCCAATAAGCAACACGCGGGATTAATGGGCCACCGACAGATTATTACACGTGAGAGTGAGATTTTAATACAAATACTTAAATTAATATAGTGCGTGGCGCCTTTCGCGGATCGTGGAACCCACGGCTCAGATCTAATCTGATGAGATGACAGAATGTGTTCGTGCGGGATACATGACGCGTGATAGACGGCAATTTTTGTGGAAATTAAATTAAAGTGAAAATAAAAGATCAAAATATATGGTGTTAAATTGATTAGAATAATTCCTTTATAAAAATATGCGGCGTAAAAGTATGTGTACGACTTTGCATGTCCTTTGGTGTGGCCAAGGGTAGGGTAATTCGCACTAGCACATTTTACTTTATGTTCCATCTTCAAACCCATTTATATTGATTTTAAAAAAACATAATATAGACGTACTAACATTTAGTATTTGTTTGTATATGAGTAATTCTCATCATAGTATTTTACTACATAACTTATGACTAAATCATTTAATTTTAATTATAAAATCAACTGTTTAAATCTTATGAGAAAATAGTTTGACAAAAGAATATTAATATTATATTTAATAATACTATAGATTATATTTAATAGTTTGTAGCGAAAAATCTAGTTTGTACGTTGATCTTCGCATGTGACAAGGGCCATTCTTTTTTGTCTTGTTTTGACCTTCTATTATGGGGTCCCCCACATGAGCCCTAATTTCTGTGGGGAATCATGTCCTAGAACCCAAATCTTAAATAGTGTGGAGACTAGACATTATATACTCTCTCCACAAATTATGCCACGAAAGAGTTTATAATTGTATGTAATTAATTGTACCTTGTTAAAGTTTAACGAGATTACATCTTAAATTCAATTGATAATAAAAATAAATCATTAATCTTATATACTAGGCTCCTCATTTCATTTTAGATGTAAAAATTTATTAAATCCAACACCTTAGTATTCAAAAAAAAGTTCAAATACATCATAAGTGGTTAAGCCGAAGAAACGTTATTCATAAATAGAAAAAAAATAAAAAATAAAAAATAAAAAACAAAAAACAAAACTCAAGTCGTCAATTAACTCGCGTACAATACGGCAACTAAACGTGCGACCTCATCTTGGGCTTATGTTTGTGTACACATTGCATTGATTGAGGGAATTGAGGCCCAAAAACATGGAGGACAATATAGTCATTTTACAACCAGATTTAGAAAAGGAAAATAAGCGTAGAATCCGTGAAAAGAGGAAGGTGTTAGATTTGTGGTGATAGTGTGAAAGTGTGATGTCTTCTCACAAGTCATAGAGAAGGTCCCAACTCCCAACTTCCTATCTCACTTTTCTCATTTTACCTTTTTTCTAAGAAATTAATTTATTTAAGGATCTGTTTGGTAGGATTACAATAAAAACAGAAATATTTTTACTTCATAAATAATCTTGTAAAGTATCATATTAGCCTAACATGTTCTTATCAAACGAGAATCTAATCAATTTTAAAATAATATTTTAAATTTTAATAAAAACAAACAATAGGATAAAATTGTGAAATGAATATTAGATGTGGTAATATTTACCTGACGAGAATGAGTTAGGAGGGTGGCGGAGTAGGACGGATCAGAATGACGAAAGACGATGGAAGCGGCGGCCATGGCGGCGGCAGTTTCTCCGGCAAGATCCGAACCGGGTCTACTAGGGTCAATCTTGTATGCCGTACGGTCTGTAGTCATCTCCTCCGGCCTCTGCCAACAGTAGTGATCTGTGTTTCCATCTCCCACCTTCAATTCAAAAAAGAAAATCAGTAAATAAATTACATTAAATACCTTGTTTTTCAATGATTTTAGACTAAAGAAATTTGTTTTATTACTTTAAAAAATAAATTGCACTAAAACTCCATAAATAAGAAATTTGCCCCCTTTCACAAGTCAGGTTTAGGTTCGCTTAAGAAGAAAATTAAGAAGAAAAACATAGATTATGTCACATCTAGACATTATTAGTTTAATAATCAATCAAAAGAGGAAATTTAACAGAATTATTTGACCCTACAAACACCAAAGCAAGTGACAAATCTTCATAAAATTTATAATAATCAAACTTTTCATTCAAATAAAAATTATTTAACATTAAACAACTCAAATTACCTCTCCATAGAGAACATTGGGCTGGGGATGAGCTTTGATGAAGTAATCAGTGCCCCACTTAATACCTTCAAGTGCATTTCTAAGTTCTCCTTTAGAAGCCATTTGTCTTCCATACTCAATTACACTCCAAGACATCATAGTAACTGTAAATGCCATTGGTAAACCAAACTTCACATTGTCTCCTGCATCATAATACCCTCCAACCAAATCCACCTACACAAAATAAAAATCACTCAAATTGAACATAATATTCAAGTTTGAGAGATTAAGAAGGTAATTAAAGACTAACCCCACTGGATTTTCCATCATTTAAGCCAGAATTAGATCTCCAAGTGACCCTTTGATTAGAAGGGAGATACCCAGATCTTTGTGCCTCATAGAAGAGAAGACTCTTAGTCAAAGCTTCACCATAATCATGACTTGCAAGTCCAAATGATATGCAAGAAGATACACAGAGAACACCCAGAAAAAGGATTGTGCTAAAAGCCATTGAAAATTGGTCTAATCTTGTGCTATCAAACTTACAATGGCAGTATTGTAATTTTGGCGGTGAGGTTTATCATAAAAAATTTTGATAAACTTAACTCACCAATGGAGGAAGAAAGGGAAGGAGTTTGGTTAGAAGAGTTAAGGAAATGAAGAACTCAAAGGGTCTATATAAAAGGTAAGGGGAAAGGGAAATTCGAAATATTATTATTTTTCGTTTAAAATTTATTTACTTAGGTGGTTTTTTATATTTTGAGTTTTTTATTTTATTTTTATGTGAGAAAAATGTGAAGGGTTGACAACTAGAGAATATGGCAGAGAGCCATGTGTATGGTTCCCTAGCCCTTACCGGGAAGGGTCGGTCTGAATTGGACTTAACTCTCGTTCCATAATTGTAAGGTCGGAAATTACTGAATTCCTTTATTAACAAAAAAGAATTGTAAAGTAATTCTATTTTTAAAAGTAAATGATATATTTTAAAAATCTATTTTTACTGATTAGTACAGAGTAATTGCAAATTAGTAATGCAATTAGCTTGTTTTGGTATTAACGCGTTACAGACAACTTGTTTTTTTCTGTCACAAGAGATTTTAGAAGAGGGCATGAGGCTTTCATGTCTTCATTGTAAAGAACATACATATAATGGAATGCTAGAAGAAATATAATTGAAACTTAAAATAATAAATAAATAACTACAGTGAATGCATTCAGTGTACATACATAATGTCATAATCCGATCCTGTGAAAAATATAAGATATTTTAGTTTTTAAAATTTTAATTAATAATATAAGATTTTACATTTGAGAGATTGTGATTTACAAAAATATGATTAATTTATATATTTATTTTTACTATATTTTGATTGGTCATAAAATAAGGAGATTAATAGAGGTAGAATGAATGAAAAAAGTAAATACAATAATATATGTCGAATTGAACCATATATTTTGGACTATTAATCAACTGGTTTTAATCAAAATATAACGCAGTTATATTTGTTTGTCACCTTTAAAAATAATGAATCCGTCTTTGAAATATATATGTCGAATTGAATCATATATTATTTGTTTGACAATTTTCGGTGACACCTTTATATTATTTTGACAAAAATACTCGGATCATAGTTAATTAATTATTTAATTTGATAACATTGTAATATTCCGGATATTAATTATCCAAAAGAAGCTTTTTAATTATTCTTTTTCTAAGTTTTAAGATTTTCATTGAGTTAGAGGTAACGATTTAACTTGGAATTATATTAATGGCTCGTTTAGAGTCGATAGAAATTATTTCCGGTAATGGAATGATTCCAAATCAATAAAAAAAATTATGTTGTTTAAGCTATAAGAAATTACCAATTGGACCGTGATGTGGCTATTGTGGTAAGTGCTTTCTGATAAATTTATTGTGAAGTTAGAACCACAAATGTATTAATATTATTAGGTCCCTTTATATAGAGATTACAAGAGAACATAAATGAAAGAATAATATTGCAAGGATAAAATAATATAAATTAACCTTAAATAAAAAAATAATATCTTTATTATTCTAAGCTAACATAATATTCTATTGCATATATCTTTCAATACGCCCTACTTTCGCTAAATATGGGGGAGTTGCTACCTTGGTGGGTGAGTGGTTTGAGGTGGCATCTCTTTCCTCCTCACCGATGAATCTCCAACATTTTTGGTGCATTTGGAAGGCTAGAAATAACGAGATTTTTTGAAGGTAAGCATGGAATACTATGCTGATCAGTGATGAGGCTGTAGTTTTGCTACAAGAATTTGCCAATGTCGACAAGGGAGTCTTGAGGGAGATCACTATGGCATCGAATCGAATGATGTTTTGATTCGGCCTCCGGAGGGTTGGATTAAGATAAATTGTGATGCATTTGTCAAACCTCCAGATAGGTGTGGATTGGGAGTGGTAGATCAGGGTTGCGACGGGCGAACTGTGCTTGCTTCTTCGATGCGTCTTGCGGGATGTAGGGTGGGGCTTTGAGTATGACTAGTGAAAAAGGGTTGGGGGAAGATTTTGTGTGAATCTGATTCATCTGAGATTATTTCTAAGCTGCTCGGATACACGTGTTTTTGCCCCTTTAGGTACTTTTATTGAGGTGATACGACTCATATCTCAAGGCTTCGACAAATGCAAATGGTCATTCACTCGGCGCAATGGTAGTAAGGTTGCTCATTGGCTCAGAAATGTGTGTATGAGGCCCCTATTTATTTTATGGTTAGCGCTTTTATGTCAATTGAACTTTGTAATGTTTTGACGGAGGAGGATCATAAGGAATGAATTTATGTTTTCTGAAAAACCTTACACTTTTTCATTATCATAAAATACCCCAAAATCAACTCGTGGAAATAAAAGAAGTTAGAGGACCATTTTCACCGTATGTAACTACCTTATCCATCACTCATCAACAATCAACATGCATCATGAAAAATTTGACGTTTTTAATACCACCTAATTCTTTGGCAGTAGTTGATTATTTGGTTTGATTCTACGAATAAATAAATGTAAAATTAATGACTAAAAAAATTAAAATAGCTATTTTTATATTAAATTTTTTAAAAATAATTTAAACTATCAACGTTGAATAAAAATAATATCAATTTTCGTCATATTTTTAATAATTAAGTTTATAAAAAATAAAATTTTGAATTTTTTTTGTAAATAATAATTTTCTAAAAAAATTATTTTTTTATAAAACATTTTTTAAAAATCAATATTTTTCTTGTGAATTTTAAAAACTTTTTTTTGGGAGCTTTTATATATATATTTTAACTAATTTTTAATAAAAATATTTTTTCAACACAATGAAAAAATTAAATTTTCTTTAGTGATTGAGTTAAAAGATGAAATTTTATATTATAAATATTTATAAATTTTATTTTATATAAAATTCTGAAAATAAATATGATAAAAGAAATTCGAAAAAAAAGTTTCAAATACTTTTTTTGAAAAAATCATTTGTTTTTTGAATATTAAATATTTTAATATATTTTTAACATATTAAATAATAAAATTTAATTTTTTAAAAGATAAAATCCACTTAATAATTTTCATCCAAATATTTTGATGAAATGTAAGATTCTGTTTGTCACGTCATCGTCGGAATTATGACTTTTGTCGAAAAAGTAAGACACATTATTTTTAGTAGATACGTTATAGTTTGTATTGCTCATATTAATTTTTAAAGTTTGTATTATTATCTATTCAGTATTAAAAGTTAGTATTATTTTGAGTTATTTTTTCATTAAAAAATGAAAATAGTGCATTAGTAACAATTTAATAACTTATATAAACCTGAGAATAGATATACTTGTTTAATTATTATTTAATACATGATAATATATTAAAGTACTGAATTTGGCCGGATCTCTCCTAACAAGAAGTGTCGATTATTTGTCCAACGGATTAACTAAATCATTCAAATTAACAGGAATTAAGATTTATTTTTTATACTAAAACTATTTATTGAAAAAGATCCAAAACTTATCTCTTTTAACGAGAAGGAAGAAAAAAACTGAAAGGTACGATGAAAGGTGAATCAACACATTTTAAATGTGAAATTGACATTTTATAAAAGAAAAAATAATTTAAAATAATGTCAATTATTAATACCGAAACGAAAATAATATTAACTTTGAAAATTATTAGAAGCGATACCAACTATAAACATATTTATCAAAAATAATACGTCTTAAAAATCCTAACTTCGACAATGACGTGACAACCAAAATTTTACATGTCATCAAAATATTTGGATGAGGATGTGAATTTTATCTTTTAAAAAATTAAATATCTATTATTTAATCTGCTAAAAAATATATATAAAAAATAATAATTAAAAACAAATGATTTTTCCAAAAAAAGTATTTGAAACTTTTTTTTCGATTTTTTTATCATATTTATTTTCAAAATTTTGTATAAAATAAAATTTAAATTTTTATAATATTTTTGTAAAATATTCAATTTTAAAAAAATTTTCATATTTTAACTTAAATCACTAGAGAAGATTTAATTTTTTCATTGTGTAGAAAAAATAAAAATATATGTAGAAAAAGCTCCCAAAAAAAGTTTTTAAAAATTCACAAGAAAAATATTTATTTTTAAATACAATATTTTTATAAAAAAATATTTACAGAAATTTATTGTAGAAAATTAATTATTTTTAATATTATTTTTAAAAAAATTTAAATTTATTTTTTACAAAATTTATTTTTAAAAATGAAAATTTTCTTTTATTAAAAATTAATTTTCAAAAAAATAATTCTTATTTTTATTTGAATTTTTAACATATTAAATATTATTAACTTGAATTTAAAAATAAAATAAAATCAACGTCACACAATCAATCCATTTCTTAATAAAATGTATCGTTGCAGTTGTCACTTCATTGCCGGATTTAGAACTTTGGCCGAAAAAGTAAGACGTGTAAATACATTGATAGTTTGTATTGCTCATATTAATTTTTAAATTTGATATTTTTTTCGTTTCAACGTTAATAGTTTGTATTATTTTGAGTTAATTTTTTCCTACAAGATATAAAACTTATTATTAGTAGACTGGGGTCATCTTCAGTAATCTAGACTATATTTAATTTTGTTTACAATCATCTAAGATAATAAGAAATCCTTGATTTCCTGCATAAGACATGCCATAATCTGAGAAATTCGAAAATCAAAACCCCCAATTTCCTAAACTATCTTATAAAGTCAAATAGAAGCACTTCTTGGAGTTGATGTTGCTTTTACTTCCTGTCCTTTCCCCAAAATAAATTTTGTAAGTGTGTATTCATTTTCACGGATGATATTAATATACAGAAATTTGATTTAAGTGTAAGTTAATATTTATATAATTTTGTACTTTATTAGACCAAGAAAAAAGGTCCCTTCATGAAAAATAAAATAAAAATGGCGATCTCTTACTATTTCTCTAAGCAATTAAAATCACTTTACGATTCTTTTTTATTTAGTTATTCTTTAACTAACTATCAATATTTAAATATATATGTTGTCTTCTCTAACATTGTTTGAATTTTGCTTTTGCAGTTTATCATTAGAGAGGGCGAACATTCAGTGGCTGGCCTCTGCTTACTCATTGTTAGCTAATGGATCACGGTCTGATGTTGGGGAGGATCGATTATTTCCGATGTTTTGTAAATTTAGGATTCAGGAGAGACCGCGTCTATTCTGTTGACAGCTTTTGATAGGTGGTGTTTTACGTGGAGTTGAGCGAGAACGTCGTAATCTATCGGCTACTGTTGTGTCCTTGTTATTTGTATGGGGATTGAATATCTCGAGCATTTATTCAGAGATTGTCGGATACTTCTCATGTATGGAGGGAGTTAAGGGCTACGTCTTTGCTCATGATATATATGAGCTTCACTTTGCATCATGGCTTCGAGCTAGGTAATCTCCTTTCTACTCATCTTTAATAATAATGATGTTATGTGGAGTGAGATTTTTGCTGTTGGCATTTGGAATACTTGGAAGTGGTGTAATAAAAAAAATTTCGAGGAAGTTCAATTTGTGGGAGTCGCGGAGCTCTGATTCAGCAGCTGGTAAGGGAATACCTTTAAGCTTGGACCAGGAAACATGAAGTACGCAATGTGGCTAGGACTATTTTCCAGGTTGCATGGGAAGCAACTTTATCAGGATCAGTGAAGATTAACACAGATGGGTCGAGGCGTGGGAATGATCTTTCTACGGTTGCAGGTTTAGTTAGAAATCACGAGGGAGAGTGGCTTGTGGGGTTTGGAATCAATTTGGGATCATGTAGTGTCCCTATGGATGAGCTATGGGTGCACTACATGGTCTCAAGGTTGCTTGAGAGCGTGGTTATCGTAGGGTAGCCTTGGAATCGGATTCTCAACTGGTAATCACGTTGTTGGCTAAGGCTCCCCACATCACCATCCTCTCTCTAGTATGGTACATCGGTGCCATGAGTTTTTGAATAGGATTGGAGTATCAAGTTCCGTCTTGTCTAGCGCGGGGCAAATAGATTTTGCGGATTTATTAAGCTAGTTTTGCTTATGACTTGCCTATTGGCTTAAGTGTATTACTTGACCCTCCCGAGGGTATTACAAACCTTTTTTTTAATTGATGTAAGGGGTCAGACTATCCCCGTGTGATGACTACTCGGCTGCTTTTTTATTTATAAAATGTGCGATTGGATATGCGAAAGGTACCGGACCTCTTTAAAAAAAGACAAAAAGGTTTGATATTATAGAGTTGATTACGAGTTGTTAATTAAATATAATTGTTTTTAAGTTTTAAAATTTATCTTTTAGATTTCCCTTTAACCTAAAATATGAATAAACTCGATGACATCAATCATTTACAAGGATACAAGTTTAGCGATCCATAGTGATTGAAAACAAATATTTACGTCGAGCGTACATATGGATAAACTTAGGTTGAATTTGTCAGATTTTTTTTTTAAATGGAGAGTTTTGAAAATTCTAAAACTATTTATTTTATTTATGAAAAGATTTATAAAGATTAGAGTTTTATTTGATTTTTGGGTGATTTTTGTAAGCTATTTTATGAAAGTTTGTTTTATAGATTTTCATTAGCTTTTAATAGTTTTAATAATATATTTAATAGTAATTTAGTAAAAAGAATGTAAGAAAAAAATTTAAATACTATTATTAGTATTTATTTAAACTAAAAATCAATTAAAAAAATTGTAGAAAAACAGGAATACGTTAAACGGCAGCAAATAGAAAAAAAAAGGCCCCAAAATTTGAACCCGACCTAGTTGATATAGGAAAGCTTTGCCTATTAACTAAACTATCAATTCTAATTGTATATATATTATCTTGTTAATATATAATGGAACCCTATACTTTAGGGGCCTGTTGCGATGTACTTTATGGACCGTCCCCAGGCCGGTCATAGCGAGACAATAAAAAATTTTCATTGAGAAATTAAAAGTCTTGTATATGTGATTGGTGGTTTTCCCCTCATATTTTTGAGCAAAAATCATTTTTACGTACACAATCTCATACTACAATTCGCTAGATTTGGAGATATGTGTTTACCTGTAAAATCAATTTTTATGTAAAAGTAAATTTGATGATTTGTAACACTATTAATTTGATTTTCATGAATGTAGCATTTAGGTATATAGGTAAGGTTATTATAAAAAAAATCATTTGGCATTATTTTAGGATGGAGAATAAGTAATATTAATTTGCATAAAAGGTCCAAAATGTAACATAATCTGTCCTATTTAAGACACGTGTTGCCTGTAGTTTTCAGTTTTTATGCAGCTAATGTCCAAAGCAGGTATGTAAACCTGTAAATTGCAACTCTCTTCTAAATATATTTATCGATTCAATGTCCGGAACAAAATATATTTTTAAAAGGTGGAATAAATTATAAAAATAAAATTTCTCCATAAATTGTGAAAATTGACGGCACTATAGAATACGAAGGACACGTGGCGAGAAAGAGCTAAAAGCTCAGAAAACTTTGGCCCTGACTGCAACTCGGACCCGAATGCACCGACAACCCGACAACTAACATTTCCAGCCACAACTACGAGTCAAAATCATACTTCACTCATAACATTTTACGCCGACGGTGCGTAAAATTAGGAGACGATAGTTTAAGCTTACGACATTTCGGCGGGTATTGATTTTATTTTATTTTATAATTTTGTAAATATGGAAATTTTATTATTATTCATATGTTTTTTTAAAAAGATTATGTTTTTTTGGTATATTTTTAAATAGGTTTTTCTGATATTTTAATTAATATAAAGTATTTTTAATATTTAATCAATTTGGCCTTTGTTAGATTTTTTTATCATTAAATTTATAAATTTTGTAAAATATTTCAATAAACTACTCAAATAACTACCAAAAAAAACTTTAACTAAAGAAAACTTTGGTATCACTAAACACACTCTTACACTTGCAAATTTCATGCTACTTTTGTTTTTCAATTTAGTGATTGGTTACACTTACACTTCTAACTAAAAATAGTAAAATTTTAATTAGAAGGTAAAATTCATAGTTTTTAAATGTAAAAAACATTTATACCATATTTTATGTAACTAAGGGCTTATTAGATTAAATAAGATATTTTGGTTTTTTTAATTAGTAAAAAACTAAAAAAGTTTGGTAAATTGAGAAATTTTTTTTAATTGATATCAATGGTTTATTTATTAATATGGACAAGTGTTAATTACAACCCAGCTTAAGCTTTGTAAGGGCTTTAAGAGTTGGGTGTTTGATGGGAAATTTCTCATCAAAACGCTAAGGGAAAATGTTTACTGTAAGGGTGACTTCGTGATTTGGAAGAAATCTTGAGGGCAAATTGGGAAGTGAAGAGGAGACGGTGAGGAGACGTGGTCAAAGACTCAAGGGAGTGTGTGCCGGCTTCAGATTGTCAGGACCATGTTGTATTCTTAACCGCAATCAACGGCTTCCCCCGGGAAAAGAGATTAGTGATTGGAAATCGAATTTCTATTTTTATTGTCACCTCTAATTTCGCTTCTTTTTTTTTTTTCTTTTTCTGAATTAGTCGTAGAGCGATGAAAATAAGAGAATTAACAAGGGTGTTAACGGTATGAATTCGGTTTAGAGAGTACTGTACCTAGAGACGCAAACCTAAACCGTCTAAACCCAAACCTAGTAAGTGAAAATTGGTAAACTGCCGGTTTATCGGTTTAGCTACGATTTATTAAAAAAAATAAAAAAATTGAAAAACCGGCCCAGAAGCAAAACCGTCGGTTTTACCACACAACCATCGGAATGATTTTTTTTTTTTAAAATAATTTTAAAAACTGAAAACCGACGGTTTAACCAACCAAACCGTCGGTTTAAAGTTTTTTTAAAAAAAAATTAAATAAAAAACCTATTAAATATCGAAACCGTCGGTTCGCAAACCGTCGGTTTAGGTTTTTTACTTTTACAAACCTAAACCTAAACCTTGAACCGGCGAAAACCTAAACCGCCGGTTTTACCGGCGGTTTGGGCCGGTTTGAAAACCGCCGGTTCGGCGGTTTGAACCAAACCGAGCCCATGTCTAACTATACCCATCCCGTTTAATCTACTATACTCCATATCCGTTCAATAATTTAAGTATTTCACCAATTCCTACCCATTGGGATCCATCGTCGGAGAATTCTCATCCCTGCCTAATTTTTTTTTTCATTTATTGTTTCGGTCGGGTTATCTGTTAGTTATTTTCATTTATAAATTAACATTAATTAAATACAAAATCTCATTTATAAAATATTTATTTTACATAAAATAAAATATTAACCTAATTTAATAAAATGTAATCATAAAAGTAAGTAAAATAGCTATAAATTATATTTAATAACTATAAACTTAATTTGTTAATTCCTGTCAACAGAGAAGAGAAGGGTCCGAGGCAAGAACCTCTAACCTCATTTTATCCCATCTCATACAATGAGTGACGTTTATTCCCATCTTGTTACCATCCCATTTATTTTTCTCTGGCCCCGTGTAGTGGTCTCCATCGGGTTTCGGGGTCTCCCTGACCCGCTAACACCCTTATAAACAAATCAATATAATGTAGTTTGTTTGGTAAAATGGCCCTTAAAAACCTCTTAGAATGCTATCTCTTCAAAAATCTATCATACCAAAAAAATATAAAGTTTTCTACAATTTCAAAGCTCCTATCGATAAACACGTTACAAAAATACTTTATAATTTCAAATAAACCTTTAGTGATTTTCTCAAAAAAAATATAGACATAAGTTCATGTTAACTCCCAATCTCCCATATACAATTCCATTAGCTTATTCATTTCTTGATTTTGTTATGTTTAATTTTAATACGGAGTAAGCTAAGTAAACATATGTGACGGCTCCGTCACGGTGATGCCGGTGGCGATTGGGATAAGTCGCTGGCGCCGTCACCCGGTGCGTACGTTGCCAGTTATCACCTCGTGAAAATATGTTCTTTATAGTTTTTTTTTTTTTTTTTTCTTTTTTCTTTTTCATAGTTGTATATGCGAAGCCCTATTAAAACCGGCCAGCCTAGCGCAGCTAAGCCTTATTTTATTTTGTAGTTTCGTAGATGTTTCAATAGATTCGAACTAAGTTCGTTAAAAATGCTGGATTTGTGTTAATCATAATTTCGATCAGTTGTTTATCTGGAGATTATCAATTTGTTGATCGAATCTCCGCATTAATTAAGATCATAATTTTATTTTATTTAATATGCAGTATGAAATTAGAAGAAGCTTCCTCTCTTTTAGCGATTTTACTTGGATTTCGGGAAATTTCCTGAGGTTTGTAATTGCGAGACATAATTGCGCAAGATCTCGTGAGCTGAAGTATCAGAATTCAGAACGTATAATTGAAAATTGGTTCAAAATAATGTGTTTTTTGCATGTGAAAGTATAGTTGTCAAAGTGTGACATATATTATGTCTTTTTCATTATATTTATTAGTATATCATTTTCATCGTAATTTAGACTGTCCTTGATTTGTGATATTTTCAGTGTTATGTGATTTCATTTCCCGTTTTTTAAGAGGATTAAAAATCAAATGATTTAGGTTATTGATTAATTGGCTAGGGATTTGAGTTAATAATGTGAAGTTTCGGTGGATCCAAGTTCGCGTAAGGTGTTTCATCACACTATGTTGTTGGTCGAGTTCAACACATTAGTTCAATGAGTTCTATAAGAGCTCAATTAACATATGTGGTTAAAACTTAACAACATGCTTAAAGGTCTGGTTGATAGTTCAAATATGTCTTAAGATTGACAAGACCGACAAGTCGGGGGTATTATACGATATTTCGTTGGATTGAAGATCGTGTTGGGATATTTCATCACAGATCCGAGCACACATACACGCTGAATCTGTGGTTTTGTAAAAGACCCGTTATTTATTTATTGTCGATGTTAAAACATTTAATCTAAGCAAAAAAGAAAAGGGAAATATGTATCAAAATATGTTAACTTTATGCTATTTATTAAGCTTTGAGCCCACAACAAGAGAGCCATCCATAATGGGAAACCGATGTAGTTTTACTTCTATTAAAGCTTGCTTTCACACTGTATTTGGTCTAATTTGAAACCGTGATAGTGAGTCATTGTGCCCTAAGCAATCCTTGAATAGTTTTTTTTTTTAAAATCATTATTGGCTTTATTTTTAGGGCTTGCTTTTGGAGTCTCACCATTCGCATTTTAATTTCATGGATCACCGAAAGTAAGCCAATGACACAATCTTACACTTAGATTTGTGGGTAAGTTGCCCGTTGTGGTATTAAGATATATGACGACAGAAGTAAATATTTAAGCTTGAATATATATTAATATGGAGCTATGTTCAATGGAATATGAAAAAATTATAGATATTCAACCAATACAAACGGTGTATAAATGTGATGGTTCATTTAATACTGACTACATTTACTTAAAAGGATTATAATTGAGATGTTCGGGTTACTTTTTATTTTGAAGTGTGATTAAATCATGTCTGGAGGCAACATCGTCCCTGAATTTCATACGAGAGGACGAAATCACACTCAACTCTTTTATATGACTTTATCGAAGTGTAGCATTTAAGACATATCAACAAACTCATACGATAAGATTTAAGTATAAACAACTCTTTTCTTACCAAAAAAAGTATAAACAACTCTTTTAGCGAGATCTCACAATGTTCGGTTCATGTTTTACAACAAAAAATTCACATAATATCATGGTCAAAATAAATAATTGTCCTAATATGTTGGGAAGTCAAAGAAGTTCTACCAAGAATTTCACAAAATATCATAGTATACATATACTTTATGATATATACCTTGGATCAAAGTTAGAATGTAACAACTCTTGTTAAACGTCACTCTTTAACAATACAATACATGATACAATGTGTAATTTGTGGAGGATGAAATGTTCCTGGATGATAAAGGTATAACGGATTGTCGATTAGGACGGAACTTCATTATGTTATGTTGGACTCAAACTCTCAAACTCAACGTACATATACACTCGGAGGAACAAGCGAAGCCTCCACATTATATCTGATTTGTCGAAAGTTCACAAATACTTACCTTACAAAAATAATGTTTCTCAAAATTTATATGAATAATATGAAATTTAGTGTAATTTTCCTTGAGGAAAATACAACAACCCTAACATTTAGTTTTACCGTAGGGTTTTTAAGTGAAAATATAATCGAGTTCCAATGGTGAAATGGTAGATTTCAAAGACGTTTACATTTATGAGCAACACATGAGATGTGACCATGTGAACATATGTCAATCAACGTTGGACCACCTGCACATGATCCTCTTGGCTCCTGAGATAGAGGGACAAGAAAAGCGACGTCGTTGCACGTGCATTTACATCCAAAAACCTACCCATAGGGCCGTAGTTGCTAAACGTTAATTTCCCATTCCCATATATCATGTTTCATAGGTACACTACTTCCACCTTCGTAGCTTCTAATTGCTACTTAATGCTCATCATGGTTTGATCCGAATTTGCTTTGAAGTCCGGCCCGGTTACCCGTTGCCTCATAAACCATTTCCATTGGGAGAAGGTCCTACAATTTTTGTCTATTTTCATTGCTTCTCAGCTTGGTTATTTCCCATGTTTGTTTGTCTTTGGATCTCAAAGATGAGTTATGCAAGCAAGTCTTTATGGTTTCAGTTTATGTTAGTTTTTGTTGCAGGTACGTACGTATTATCTTTTTGGATTAGAAGCCAATAATGGTTATGTAAGAATATCAACAATATCCGCCTATTATCTTATTGTTTTGGATAATTTAGATTTTATTTTATCGAAAATATCTTTATAATATCAAGATCGTGATAATATCTTTGTTATTTAATTTCCTATCTATTACTACTTATTATTCTCTTGTAAAGGCTATATAAATATTATCATAATATCAATAAAAGTGTGGTTTTATCCCACCATAAAATTTACAATATCTTTATTATTCTCCTTATTATTATATTGTAATTCCCTATATATAGAGTCATAATAAATTTAATACGTGTGATTTTATCCCATCATAATTCATCAGGCTCGTTTGAAAAACCACTAACTTATCGAAGGTGAATTTAGAAGCTTATTGGACTTGATGTAAGTGTAAAATTATCAAAAAGTTTTTAATTTTATATAAATATGAAATTTTAGAGTTATTTGTAATATATCATTCGATAACCTACAATATTTTTCATAAATTAGTATAAAATTTCATAAGCTTGGACTCTCATACACAAAATTGGTAGTTTATGTTTTTTTTCTTCTCTTTTTCCATAAGGTTCATAAGGTTAATAGACTTTCGTTAAACAAGCTCCTAAATGGACCCTAAATCAATCACAATCCTACTCTAGCTTTGCTAGGACGTTTGCCTTAGGGGTGAGTGTTTGTATCAATTCTCGATGTGTAGGATATCCCATATAAACCTAACTTGAGTTTTTATCCAATCCAAGAATCCCAACATTTTGACAAACTTTTATCCGATGTGACATTATAACTTACAAACTTAGTTTAACAATAACCTGTTTTCCTCGATAAGTTGGATATTCGACCAATCTAGAATTTTTTACCTCAATCAATCCGACAACTTTTGTATACAAAACCGTATTGTGATCTGAAAAACCCGGATCACATATGATCATATAGTCTAATCATATTCATATCAACATTCAGTGCACAATTTAGCATTTTCTCGGATCAGATAAGAGGATTAGGTCAGACAGATTGGATAATTTTGATTATCCCTCATTTGGTAAGAACTTATATAGAAGCAAACAGAACCTACAAAAGTTTACCAGTGATATCTATATGTTAAATTTCAGTGCTTTGCTCCTAGAGCAGGTTTCCTAGTTCTAGTGCCAAGAAAATGAACCTGTTCATCCTTTGTATGCAAACAGAACCTATAAAAATGACTGTATTTGATAGAGAGATGCTACATGAAAGCTGGTTTATGCTTACAAGTTACAAACACAGCTGAATTAGGAATTACATAGTATACATTTCATTAGAATATCTGCTAACAAAATTTGCTCACAAAGTTTAGCTAAAGAAAGCTTGATGAAAGGCATATTATAACATACCAAAATTTGCAGCTTTAAGTACAGGAAGTCACTAATCTTTATTCTTTCCAGCCTTCCTTGCTCAAACGCCGAGAAGCGAGACCTCTCGAAGAGAGGCTAGGGGTAACTGGTAATGTGGGTGTTTTGGGCGCTTCTTCATCACCCCATTCGTTGTCCCAACTACTATCCCAAACATCTTCTGATGAGTCGGTTTTGGGCTGACCCGAAACTGAAATGGGTAGCTCCATCTCTATTTCTTGGTACCCGTTTTTGAGGAAGAATTTTCTACTGAAACCAAAACACATCCAAAAGGATGCTAAGAGGAAGATTAGGGTAATGGAAATAAACAACATGTAATGGGTTCTTGTTAAGTTGGCTAGGTAGTTTGGCTTGTAAGGATATTGGGTTTCCCCTTTGGGATCCCGTGGTATCAAGTCCTTGAAATCGAGGGTGCATCGCCCTTCGTTTGTCGTTAGCTTGATCAAGCTCCCAACTCCATCGTATCCTATTGAAACTTTAACCTGCATAAAACCGAATGTTCAAGTCAAAGTTTAAACAGATTTGTCATCCGTGTATGATAAAAAATCAGAATGAGATAAGATTTATGACTCTTCTATCTAATAACTTGTTAACGTGGAAGGCACACGCCACAAGTGAACCACACATACAAGCATCCTGACACACGCCACAAGTGAACCACACATACAAGCATTCGGGGTTCCATCCTAAAATCAATTGGCAATAGGAAGAGTAACCCTAGTGCTTATATGCTAGGTTCACATATTTTCGTATTGTCGATGTGGGATAGTTTCTTTTTCTTCCCTACATCCCAACAATACAAAAGAATAAATCCTTCTTCAAAGTTATATATTTTTTCTTGGCATAAAAAGAACTAGGAATGTAGAGCATCTATGAAGCCTGAGATAAGATTTATGACTCCTAATATGACACATACATAAATCAACAGTAGGAAAAATGGAATTTGTGGACTGCTACACTATATCTACCTTTTTGTCTTCCTTTGCTTGGAGTTGAATCTTAGTTTTCTCCAGTTGAACAAACTTGGGTGCAGAAATCCCAACAGTTAAGGGACGCTTACCCTTGTTCTGAATCAGCAGCAACAGATCCGGAGAGTCTGGAGAGCAATAAGCCTCAACATTCAATAATTCTCACTTTCTCCAAAGTATCAGATTTTAAAGAGAGTCCAACCATCTAGCTCAGTAATAATGATATACTTTGAGCAAACAACCGTTGTATTGACATTACCTTGGGTTATCCGGAAAATTTAGTTTTTGATTGTTTTACAAACATTGTTTCACAGCTTATTAATCTCTTATTTTTCATTTTTCGGAAGAAATAGAGCTTATTCCTAGATGTGATCATTGTCATTTGCATCCAAATACTATTTATATTTAGCTTTCTTGATCTTTTCATTTTCCAAGGGAGGAAATAGTTCTCTTGAAAGTCTACATATTTAAGTTTATAGTCAATTCATATCGGATAGTTTATAAGCAATCCTATCATGATCTTGTTAGCTAATAGAAATTCAGCAAACTGCCACCTTCTCACACATCATTGTCGAACAGTAAGATTCTGAACATCATCTTCTCTTCTCCATAGCTATACTTTACTTTTCAGCTATCCTCACAAGTCACAAGAGTGAACAACACAAAAGTTCTCAAAGAATAAATATCAAGAGTAAGCAAGAGAAAAGCCATCCAAATGTCAGCTTCAATTCAAAATCAACTAACAGAACCTTACATAGAACAATGAATTACGTACCATTTCCAGGGATTTGAAGGCACGCCACTAAATCATTCTTCTCATCAACACACATATTGGAGGAATCACATTCACCAGCCTTTGGCTTTCCTTTCTCAAGATTCGTTGAGGACCCGGCTGAATCTTTGGTCCCCTCATCTTTCACTACACCCTTAGACTCCGATCTGCCTTCAGTTTCCCCTATTGCCTCACCTACATTATCCTCCACTTTCACTTTTGAACTCACAGCATCATTTTTTTCCTTTCCAAGATTTTGCTCATTTCCTACATCCAATGGCTGGCTCGAATTGCTATTCTCTACAGCATTCTGAATATTCCCTTCTGATTTTTCTACTTTCCCATCATTTTTCTCAGTGGAATTGTTTATAGCATCAACAATTACAGGACTTGGTAAATCCAATTTAGGATCTCCCTTGACCTAAATTAGACAAAACCCTAACAAATTGAGCTACAACACAGTCTCTATAGGGTTAAAAATCAATCAATTCAGATGGGATTTCAGTGACACACTCACCTCTAACTTGGAATCAGAGCTGTCAACAGCTAAAACTAGGATGAGGTAGATAAACCCAACAAATATACACATCTTCCTCCCAAATTGAGAAGTACCCATTTGTTCAAACTAGATGGGGAACCTAGTTTTGTTTCAGTTATTCGATTAGAACCTACAAATTCAAATATAAGTGAAGACTAATGAATCAAAATGAACACACGAGAACAAAAGGGTTTGAAGATTTTGGATGGGAAGGGAAACACTAACCTTGAAATCATCATGTCGGCTATCAAATTGAGATCATAACTTCAGTTTGTTTAGGAGGAGGGAAGAAAGGAAGAAACTTGACTTGCAGATGGAGACTTCTCCCATAAAGATGCATAAAGGACGTGGGATGAACACTTCAAATTGGGTTCTAGTTCGACCGAAGGACAAAACAAAGACGAGAAAGATTACATATGTTTGGGCCTATTTCTGGGCCTTTGAAACCAACAAGCTAGTACAGCAGGCCTAATTTTTCCCATTGATAGGAAGATAACGTATTAGGCTGAATCATATTTTCTGGGATGGTGTACTAATATTGTAGCTGATTTATTTGTTTATTTTGTCTTCTTAATTTGGTTTTTATGTTTTACATGAACCTCCTAATCTCCTATGATATGATACGTTTTTTTTTGTTAGATAGCTAAGTATGGCACGCTAATCCCCCATCTACAAAAATGAGATGTCCTAACTCAATGGACCTATCTCAATGCTCAATAACTTTTTACTTTTCTCTATCTTGTATATATAGGCTCTGCTCGGTCATATAAGACTATAGATTGAAATGAAGTTAAAGATTATAAACCTATGAGAATGAAATTAATCCTATGCTCCGATTTTATAGATAAATATGGGATCATCCGATCATGCGTGATTGAAAGTCATCTTCTGTACTATAATCAAGATTAGGGTTATGATAAGGTAATGACTTTTCAATTAATGATCATTATGGAGACTGCAATAGAGTATTAAGTATATCGATAAATGATCTTTAGCAAAGATTACCAACTTTGGAGATTAGGGTTTATGACATAAGCTTGAATATATTAGGTACATAATTGTGTTTCTAAGTAGAAAATTCGGAGAGTATCAATTTTTTGCACAACAATAAATAATTAAATATTGTAATTTATATCCTCCTGACCGATTTTTTTTATAAATGAAAAGAAATAAGTGAGAGATTATTCAGAATATGATTGATTTGTATTTTTAGAAGCTTGATTGAATGTGGAAAATTTTTGATTAACAATAATGAGTTAAATCAATGCAAGGTAAATACAAAAAACTTAACAAAGCCCCAAAAATTAATAGAATTTCATCACAATGAAAAAAGCTGAGTCCTAGAACATCATCTTAAATCACACAGTATAGAACAAACCTTAAATACATATGCTTCTATAGTTCCATCCAAATCCCATACATACAACAACCAAGGTCCAAGGCATCATACAAATCATACAATCTCTTTATTTTCAACCCAAAATACATAGAAACACCCCATGAAAGATGGATCAATCGGCTAGGTTGATCGGGAATCGATTAGAAATTGCCCAAGAACTTTCGGAATGACTTCCAAAATCCGTGTCCTCTCCTGTGCCTGTGATGCTCTCTCTCCTCCATCTCATCCTCTTCGCCATGGTGGAACTGATCCTCATCGTCATGGTGGTGGTGGTGATGGTGGTGGTGACGGCGGAAGAAGAAGTGTGGCTCCTTAAACTCTCCAATCATCCTTCCCTCTTCAACATCAGGAAACCTTGCCGGAAAATTCTCTCCATGGTGGTGGCGGTGGTGCTCGCCGTCCTTTCCTTCGTGGCGGTGGTGGTGGTGCTCGCCGTCGAAGTCTTCTTTCCAGATCGGCATGTTCTGTGGCCGGATCTTATCACCTCCGCCGTATCTACGGTAACGACACCGGATTGGATGCATCCGATGGTTCACCGGCTGCCAATTCGCAGTCGGACGGACTTCCTTTGGCTTCTTCTCACCTTCTTCGAACAAATTCATCAACGGCATATCCTTCACATGGATCTCATCGAAGAAGTTTCCAGATCCTGGTTGATTTACGGCCTCGATCTCCTTTGGCTTGTCAGTGGGGAGAATGATGAGAGACTTGAGATCGGAAACGTCTTCCTCATTGAAGGTAGCAGTAGGAAGCGCGGTGACGTCATCTCCCGGTGAGGCAACCTGAGATCCGGCGTGTGAGGAGGAAAGGAGGACGGAGAAGCAGAAGATGACGATCAATCCGGGAATTAGCTTTGCCATTGTGTTGCGTTTTGGGGTTTTGGAGGAACAAATTCGCTTATTTTATACTGCCTGTTGGGTTGAATACGTAAGATTGTGCAATTGGAAGTCGTAGCCAATCTCAATTTTTCTTCCAATTTTAAAATTGTCAACCAATGAGTTCATATTGCGCCAAATAGCGTCGAGTTGAAATTTCAAGTATTGATGTAGAGTTGTAAATAAGTTTCGTAACTGTGTTATTGGCCCTATTTAATGTTTTCATAATGATTGAAAATCTAATCTTATATTAAACTAGTGTATGCGTGGTTTCTTTAATAAAAAAAAAATCTAAATACTTTGAAACTATAACAAAAATAATAAATATAGATTTTAATTATAATTTTTTATAGTCTCGTTTTTTTTTAAAAATATCGAGAAACATCAAGATTGGTCAAAGTATCTTAATATCAAGAAACAATTTAATTATTCTATTAATTATAGTTTATTAAATAAATTTTTTTAATGGCGTGTGGCAAAATTTTGATATCAAGTGACACGTGGCGTTTTATTAAAAAATAACATGTGGCAAAATTTTGTGAGGAGTTTTATTAAAAAAATAACATGTGGCAAATTTTTGTGAGGAATTGACACATAGAAAATTTTGCTTGGCTTTCGTAGTAGTATGCAAATATAGATATAGAGATTTTAGATTAAAAAAAGTAAATTTATTTTATATGAGCATTATTTATCATTTGTTAAATATATTATTTATCATTTGAAATAGAAGAAGAAGGTGAGGAATAAGAAGATCGGTGTCCTGCTTCCGGCAACCACAATCTCACAGGTAGGCGTATGGGGCTAGGTTTAGTCGGGAAAAAAATGGGAGAAAGGAAGAAATATTACGGTAAATCTTTTTTTTTTTTGCCATAAAAATTTATTTTTCATTTTTTTATCCTTAAAAAATAGGAAAAACTTTCATTGACCGTGTCTTCACCAGACACAAATTCGTTTCATCAACGTGTCTTATACATGTCATACCTCTCAACCGTGTCGGGTCATATCTGACCGTGTCCGACACGACGGGACACGGTACACGCAACCTTCTAGAGGTGTTTGTGCATCATTTTACTAATTTTTTCATAGTCTATGACTCTTAATGTCTCACCACAATGGTTTAACCAAGGACAGAGTCAGATTGGGGAGACAGCTCCTTCAAGGCTTTGACTTACATTTCGTTCCAAGACCCATTAACAGAAGAAAAAATTGCGAGTCGATAGCATCAAAAGGGTACTTTCCATCGTCATCTAGCTCGGGAAGTTCCAATCGAAAGACGAAGTATTCAATAATCTTATTATAAGACCGTTGAGTATTTTTGTAAGAAATTACAAACACTTATAACTTTATAGCCTATTAGTTGAAAAAAAAACATAATTCTCCACAAATTTTATCCTCAGTAAGTTTTATAAATCTCATAAGTTGCATGCACTAACACAACACTTAGGGAACACATTTTAATTATGTAATACTAGTAAGCTTATTCATTTTAGTAATTTTTTAGAATTTAATGTCATAGTATTATAAAATATATTATATTTATATTATCATCATGCTCATATTTTAATATTTAAAAATCAGTTAAAGACTTAAAGGTATTTAGAGGAATTTAAGACGAATAAAATTTACTTTTAAACAAAATTTGGAATGAGTTGACATAAAATAGTGAAAACACAATGATTTTTAGATTACAATTTTAACTCCTACCAAAAAAAGATTAGAATTTCAACTTGATTCATAATTACCATCAATAAGTATGCATTTGGGGATCATATATTTTTGTCATAATTATATGATAATATGATTAATATCTACTCAATCTATTATAATCCTAATTAGGTTTAGCTTACATCAAGTTGTGAATAAGACAACAAATTTTGTTTGATTTGAGAAAATAAAATGGCTATTTTGCCACCTTACTAGGGGAAGTTGTGAGGTCAATTAGTTGGTGTGAACATTTACCTATAATTCGTACTATTTAACATGTAATAATATTAAAAGGTATAGGTAGTAAACGTGTCGAGATATACTGTATCAGGTAGTAACTAGCACTACCGAAAAGTAGTAACCGAGTTAGGTTGTATTCGTTATAAAAGAAATTTTAATTTAAGGTTGTGTTGAGCTTTGAGCTTTCGTGTTTGACTTTGTAAGTTGTTATTAAGGTGGGAGATACTGCAGTTTCATAAGTATACTTCATTTGTTTCTAGTAGAAAAATTTATAATAGATTATCTTTGATTCTTTGTTGATACGCGTTTCAATAATTGTACCTTAGTAGAGTCACGACGTCATGTATTTGCACATTACAAAATATATAGGATATTATAGAGGATATATAATATAATAGTATAAATAAAGGTGTTATATTGTGAGAGTTAATCGACTATAGATTAAAGATGAAAGTTTTAATGTGCATGATAAACTATTTAGGTTTGTTTGGTAACGCTAAGAATCATTATCAGTAACGGAACGATTTAAACGAATAAAAACTACGTTTGTTTAGATGTTTTTTACAATGAAAGTAATCTAATCATTTTCATTTTCATTCATCCTCCACCACTCCAATCAAACGGACACTTAATTTTATAAATAACTTTTAAGAATTCAAAATGGGTCTAATATGGCGATTTAAATTGATTATGCATGATCCGCTTTGTAATCCCACAATTGAAGTGACCCGATAATACTAAAGCAAAAGGGATTTTGCCACTTGTCATCCTAGCATCGCGCCACCTCATATATGTCACATGTCGTCCTTAAACTACGCTACATTGGATTTTTTCACTTGTCTTCATTAAGTTGCAAAATGATGTTATCATCATTTAAATAAGGAGATTATATCATTTATATGATTTTGTTTGCTTAATGATTTTTGTAATTCTATGAAAAGTTTTATCTATTATCATATTGACTATTTAAGATTTATGTACCAATTATATTCATTTGGTGAGAATAAATTTATGTAAAATTATACTATTATTAATATATTCCATATCACACAAAATACATAGTTAACTTAGTTAATAATACAATTATAAGTCTATTTGATATTATTGAGATTTTTTTTAAAAAGTTTTATTAATTATGATATAATTTTATATACATTTATATTTATTTTATTATGATATTGATTTTTTGTTACATTAATAATTATTTTGTTTATATTTTTATCAACCCCGTGCAACGGTGCAAGCACGGGAACTAAGCTATGTCCTCTTGATGTCCTCCATCACTTTCCTCCTTATCATGTGTCGATAATCGACCTCTGAAGTTATCAGGATTGCTGGATATCTCGAATTCGTATCCATGAAAAAAATAGCTTACGAATCTATTAAGGCTGGTCTAAAATTTAATGGGTCTCTTTCGACTACAGAAATCACGGGCTGTGAAATTCGTAAATGGAACCATGTTTGGGCCTAGAGTCCAAAATCATTGACAGATCGGCCCATTTGTGTAGTCAGCCCATTATATTCTTCACAAAGAAAGCGCGAAATCCTCCTTTCTGAGTGTCGTGCACGCTTGAATGGCTGAAACGAGATTGATTCTCTAGGTCTTTGAGTTTTCGCAACGGATACAGCAGCGTACTCGACTACTGCTGCAAATAAGCATCAATGACGGCTTCAGTATGATACATCGATTATCATCGGTAACTGTCACCCCACCGGCGATGGTGTCCGCTAATGGCGGCGGTGCTCCTTCAACTTCTGAATGGATGAAAAGGCTTGTCTCACCTCGACTCACTCGATTCAAGTCCTCGATCAATGATCTGGCTGGCTGATAATGAATGTTTTTATTGAAGAGTTTCAGGTTTGTTCGGTTTTCATATATTTGATTTTTGAATTTTAATCTTCTGATTTAATCGAAATTGAGCGTGATTAATTGCTATACAAAGTTGTGAATCTAGATTTCTGTGATCAACTTAGCACAAGAGAAAGTGTGAGATTAATTGTGTTTTTTTTTTTTTTTGCTGTCCTTACTGCATATGAATTTACAGATTTGACTTAGGAATTAAAGATTTGAATTCATAAACAAACACGCTTACATTCATAATTAATATGTTAAGCTTCACGGGAGGCTTTTAATGGCGATTATTCTTACACTAACACTTGTAATTTGTGAAGCCACAACTCAAATAACGCCATGCAGCCTCTTGTGGATCCTCAATATTTCAAACAGTTCTCTCATTACAGCCTTCATTTTTCTTTCTCATTTAGCTGTCAATTTTGTCCCGTGTGATTGCCCCTTGTTCTTCTGTTAACATCCGAACTTTGGAGTTAGAAATCAAAATATTGTCTTTTGGAGACCATATAACAACAGAAGAATTTTGAAGAAAACAGAAGCTGTTGATAAACAATTTATGAATGTGATACTGTGCTCACAAAATGAACTGCAAAACACTGCGAGAATTTTCAAGGAGCACAAACCTTTTTCTTCTCCTTTTTCTCATCATCACTATCACTGCTGCTGTCGCTGTATTTCTCGGCATGATTATTCTTCCTCATTATAATTCTCTGCTTCATATGATCAGCCATGCTCCTGAAGCAATGGTTCTCCCTTTGTTCTTTTGTCTTTCCTGCCCCACCACTAGTGTTAATATTGCACTGTGTATCAGTGCAGGCATTTTTCTTCCCTTGAACAAGGTTTCCTCCATGCTCAACCTTCTTTCCACTCGTTTTCTCTTCTGTCTTCATCTCAGTTTGCTTCAAAGTGGCTTTGCCATTTTTTATTGTGACCTGTTCTTCCATAACGGTGATGCCAATTTTGTGATCTTTCTTGTTAACCCCTTCACATGCTATAGGCTTCGGGTTCTTGTCGTGGGCTGAGCACTTGCACGAGCTGCAATGCTGGGTGATGGTAGCTGCTTGCTTGTGACTACCGAACCACCACCCACTGTTCTGCTGTGTCTCCTTAGCTGCTTGCTGATTGTCGGTGTTTTGTTTCTGGCCTCCAAACATCTTGCTTCCCCAGAAACCGTGCTGCTCCTGGGAGCAGGTTTCATTGGCTGGTGTCTGTTGTTTGGCTGAGGCCATGAGAAGCTCTTCTTTGGGAGAGTTTTTCTTTTGTTTCTTGTGCTAAGATGGCTTATTGTTTTGGTTTAGGTAGTGCATTTATAGAGCTAGAGTGGGTTTTAGACTTGTATATGTAACAGTTCGCCTATTCAAATCTCAAACATTTTGGGTTCAGGTAATTTCATGCCATGAGTTACCAATAAGCAAGTACTTGATCCTAGGATATGTTTTGCCAGGTGTCTGCTCCTTGCATCATATTATCCTTTTGAAATTCTGTTCCTTTTGACGATTGATGGAATAAGGCTGGTTTTGTTCTTGATGCTTGTAAGTGCTGCTGCCTTTTTATCTCCACCGCCCCTGTCCAGCTATAAACATATTCCTTGCTCCACTTCTTAGTTGATAATATAATCTATCATGGTGGGTTTTTTACTAGGCTGATGAATTAAGTCCGGAGAGAATTCGAACTAAAATATTGAAGTCATCCAAAGAAATCTCCTAAATAAACAAAATCGACTTCTATCTTTCCACCAAAGATACTGGAGACAAAGATCAAAGAATACGCACCTTAAAAATATTGACACAAATTCCAAATACTTCCACCGTATTGCTACTGGAAGAAGAAACCGAAAACAAATAAAAGAGTTCACAACTAACATGGGATCTATATTAACTTCTGAGTCTGAAATTCGACTAGAAATTAAAAAAAAATTCCAATGTAAATTCGCCAAAACCCCGACAAACCAACCGTTCCTTGACGAGAAAATCCAACTCATCAAAACCAAAGTCAGCCATGAGGATAACTTATGCCTAACCAAACCCCCTCTAATGAAGAAATAAGAAATGCCATCTTCGATATTGGATGTGATAAATCTCCCGGACCCGACGGTATACCTGCTGGTTTCTATCAAAAATATTGGCATATAGTTGGTACGGACGTTTCAAAAGCGGTAATTTTTTTTTTAGAATCGGAAAAATGCTTAAACAAATTAACCATACTTTTATAATCATGATTCCCAAAATGGATAACCCCTCAACAATTAACCACTTTAGACCAATAAGCTTTTGCTCTACAATTTACAAAATTATTGCTAAAATAATCACGAAGAGAATAGATTCCATCATGCCTAAACTCATCCACCCCCTACAAGGATCGTTTGTGGCCAAGCGTTATATTCATGACAATATTCTTATAGCACACGAAATTTTCCACTCGTTTTGCTCGAAAAAGAGCAAAGAAGGATGAGTGCTATTAAACTAGATATGGAAAAAGCATACGACCAAGTCAATTGAAAAATTATTTTTTGCATTCTCAAAAAATTTGGATTCAATGACAAATTCGTCGGATGGATCAATGAATGTATCTCTACAATTTCTTATTCTGTTCTTGTTAACAACGGTCCAACCGATCAATTCTTCCCTGAAAAAGGACTTAGGCAAGGAGACCCCTTATCTCCTTTTCTTTTCATTTTGGGAGCTGAAATCCTAACACAAATGCTACAAGATGACTGTAATAATTACGACAATTTTATTGATTTCTCCGTATGTAGACAAACGTTGCCTATCCCGTTTTTATCCTTTGTTGATGATATGATCATTTTCGTTAAGGCAAATTTGGAATCTTGCCAAAGATTAAAGCAAATCCTGGAATTGTATTGTATTACATCAGGACAAAAAATCAATCTCCACAAATCGGCTTTCCAAACTACTAAAAACACAAGTGAAAGTACTATTAACCAACTAAAAAATGTGTTGGCTATGAGCCACACCACCAACCTCGATAAATAACTTGGTTGTCCTATTAGCAATGGCAGAGTTACAAAAGAGACTTTTGGGGAAATTAACCTTAAATCAAAACAACAACTGCTAAAATAGAAATCAAACTCTTTATCACAAGAAGGGAGAAATATTCTCATAAAACATAACTTGGCGACTAAACCAACCTTTGTTATGCAAAGCTTTATGCTTCAAATCCATAATTTGGATGAACTAGATAAAACGTACAATTTTTTTATTTTTTTTTCTGAAACAAAGGAGAGTAACACAAACCTATCATACCTTGGGACTCAATTTGCAAATCAAAAAAGAATGGCGGTCTGGGACTAAGAAAATCTATGATCACAAATAAAGCGCGACAAATGAAACTTATATGGAAAATTATGACAAAACCAAACAACATTTGGGTTAAACTCATAAACGAAAAATACCCGAAAAACCAAAATATTCTCCGCTACCAAAAGAAAGAATTAGTTTCGTGGCAATGAAACAATCTCATGAAACTTAAACCTGAATTCAAAAAAGGTATTATATGGCAGGTTGGAAATAGAAATTCTATCAATTTTTGGCATGATAATTGGGTAACGACTCCACTCATAAAAATGGCTCAAAACACTAGTCATATTAACACAAGTATCAAAGTTAACCACTTTATCAACAACTCAAAAAATTAGGATACCAACAAAATTGATAGTGAGCTACAAAATATCATCAACCCAGAAATTAGAGAAAAAAATAAAGAAACAATCATTCCCAAAAACAACCTTCAAGACAAGTTTTATTAGAGATGTAGCAAAAACGGTTGGTTCACTACTAATTCTGCGTCCAAAATGATTGAAAATGAATATGGTTTCCAACTTACTTCTTCTTGTGAATGGATTTGGAAACTTGATATCCAACCCAAAATCAAAAACTTCATTTGAAAAATGCCGGTAAATAGAATTCCAACAAAAGCAAAACTTGATGAAAGAAGGATGGTCGTTACATGGCACTGTGAACTCTGCAATCATCATTTGGAGGACTTATCCCACCTGATCATTGAATGCCCTTTCACTAAACAGATCATTAACAAATTTGATAAAACAATCGTGAACGATCTTAACAAAATAAGAATCCAAAATAAAAAAGCACACGAAATCTTACAAGAAATAAAAAAACAAAATTGGTATAAACAAGTTCGCATGCCTCGCAACTATATGGTGGAGTATCTGGTTCTTCCGGAACAAAATTATCTTTAACAATGAACATATGGGCCCGGTTGATAAGATTGTTGCATTCATTAAAAACCAATTCGATAATTGGAATACCAAAATCATTGACGAAGACAATGATTTTGGTAAACCAAAGACGGGTTTCCAAAGACGGGTTTTCAAAATCATTGACGATAACTGGAATACCAAAACCAATTCACAACAACACAAACACGATAAAAAGGAAAAAAAACACAACATTAAGTGGGATAAACCAAAGACGGGTTTCCACAAACTGAATTTTGATGACAAAACTCGACTCGGGTGTAACATCCATTGGTTTTGTGATCCGAAATCATAATGGAGAAGTTGTTAGCCTTGATGCAAAGAAAAATAACTTTAATTCGGATTTAAAAGCTGAAGCTTTCGCTCTTAAGGCGGGCCTTCAAGAGACAATTAGACTTCAAATAAAAAAGATTGAAATTGAAGGTGATAATTTTTGTGTTATCAGGGCACTCCAAGGTCTATGGAGTTGTGCATGGTTTGTCGAGATGATTATATCCGACTCCAGACTGAATCTTTGTTTTTTTGACGAAATCCAAATCAGACATGTTTTCAGAGAATTAAACTGTGTTGCCGACCGATTGACCCATATGGGAATCTCGACCCCCAACGCCATTTTTTCTGATGATCCCGAACTCCGTGTTCTCATCCGCAAGGATGCTTTAGGGTGGACTACCTCTAGGAGGTAACCAACCTAACCGCTTTTCATTTTTCATAAAAAAGAAGAAGAAAAAGGTCCGGAGAGAATTGTGCTATGCTTACATATGATCATATGATTTCATACTCAAAATAACAAGATATATGAAGATATGGTTCTAAAATAAAGTGAATTTAGAACTTGTTAACCCATTCAGGTCTAACACTTAACCTGATCTTGAAGTTTTAAAATTGGATTTAATATGATTATCATGTAAGCTCAAACTATATGGTTTATTGATGATATAAATATGAAGATTAGCTTTATCAAGTGCAAACTAATCAGCTCAACTGAGAGATGAAACAACACCATAAGATTGTTGAAATAGAACCTTTTAAGGTTTACTTTTCAGTAGGGTGCGGCTGGAAAAGTTGTAGGAAATAATAGAATTGTTAATAAAGCATTCTTACATACGAATGAAATGGTGAGTATGCACATTCCTAGACAGAAAGAAGTTTCCGCCTAAAAAAATCCATCTTGATCGCTGGCCTTTTTTGTCTTAGTACCTTAAGATCTGTTATCATTGTGAATCTATAATTGAACTAGTAAGTCCTAATGATATTGAATTTGTCTTGTAAATGAAAACGAAATAAAAACGGTTAAGGAGACATAATAAAAGGAAAATGGTTTTATTTTTCTTTATGTGTTAAGAGACTTCTTACATTCTGTTTTAGTCGCTAAAAAAACATGATTTTCGATAGATTCGGTAATATTTCATTTTCGGGAATGATTCCTAACAAATTCAAACGGGTTCTAATTGTTTATTGGAGTTGAAGCTGATCGATAGCCAAAGCATTAACTTACTATACAAACTTAAAGGACAAAAGTTAAAGAGGCAATTTTAGAGATAAGCTCCCATAAGCTTAGTATGCTCCTTCATCTAGCTGTCAAAATTGGGTGAAATTTCAACCTATACATGAATACATTAAGCTTTTATAAGCTTTGTCTCCCAAAACACCCAAGATTATTATTCCCAATCAAAATATTTCGAGTTGATCTTGATGTCTCCATTGGAATAAAATATCTGTTCATAGTTGTCATATCAGGATCGATTTATGAATATTTTCAACTTCTGAAAGAACATTAATAGCCTAATGTACCTTTTTTTTGTCAAGTTCATACTTGTATTGCTTTGCTACCTTTTTATGTTTGTTTTCGTATACAACTAACTGCATAGTTAATGTAAATGATGATTGAAATAGGTTTCCATTTCTTGCTTTGTAAGCCTCCCTTGTCATTTTCAGAGTCCTTTTGCTCATGTAAACCCTAAATTCCTTTTTCTAAAATTTGGGGAACAACTACACATTCTCTATTTTGCCTCCTCTTAATTGCAAAAACAGTAAATAGTTGTAAGTCGAGTTGTTAAAGATTAGGTGTAAAACCTGTTTCTCAGTGTGTATTATCTATTATGTTGGTTTGTGTTGGCAAACAAGCTGTAATCTGAATTTTACAACTTAATTTTTTTTACAATGAACTCAATGTTTTACAAATGATTTGTTACTTTTTTTATTGACTGATTTGTTAGTTTTTTTTTTTATTGAATGATTTGTTACTTTTTTTTTTATTGAATGATTTGTTACTTTGTCTACAAAAGAAAGTGAAAGTTAATGCCCTTTTCGTGCATAATTGTGCATTATTCTTTTACAAGATTGGTCCCATTGCAAATAGCTTGTGAATGGGTTCCAATAAAGGGATCTGGTTCTTGTTTCCATTAGCTTTTACATTCAATGTTGCATAAGCAGATGCTTCTAGTCCTAAGCTATTTCAATACTAATAGTAACACGAATTTGCAACAGATCGAGCCTGCATCAAAGCAGTATACTCACACGACTTTGCAAGGGACTCGCGCTTTTGATATTAATGGTATTCGATCCATTTATATTTGATTAATCTTAGAAAATAATATTTATATTCCTGACTACTGTTTCTTCGTTTTTATTTTGAATGGCCAACCAAACGGCCCTTAACGATTGAACTTATTCCTGTTTGTTCGAGTGTGGACGGGATCATCAATCATGGACCGTTAGCTCTTCATAAAGAAGGAATCATGCACTTCACCTTTTTTTTCGTTGGCAATGCAAAATTCCAAAATCTGTTTTTATTACTTTAAAGCTATATGGGTCCTTAAGATTAGGGTCGGTAATTTTTTATTTGGTAAAAAAAAAAATTAAAAAAAAGAAGAAGTACAAATGTAAAAAAAATTTTGGGTTGGCAATGCCTTTAAAATTACTATTTATTGGAAAACATTTTCTCCCTCACAATTTAGTGTTTGGACTTGTAGTTTCTCGATGAAAATTTGTGTTGTCAAAATTTCTATGTTTTTTGGGAACGGTTCAGGTAAGAAGGGGTGTTAATAATTCAGACCGTTGATTCACTTGAAATAAAAATCTACGTTAATAATTTTATGAGAAATGTAGTGATAATTTTTTTAATTTTTAGATGATGCTCGGTCCTTTTGAATATGTTTTAAAAAGGAATTGTGGCAATCAAAGACATTAGTAGAGCTTTGCTCAAAAGGGTCATGGCTATACGCTTTGCATATAAACTGTATTGTGCTAATTCTCACTTTAAAACATGAACTAGTTCTTATAAGGGTCGTTTAATGGTTTCTATGCCGTGATGCTTTTGGCAACCAATGGTAAACCGGTTAGGCATGTGGTTCGGTTTCTTTATTTTTAAGAAGTGGAACCAAACCCGTAAACAAACCGGACCTAAAATGTTGTTCAGTTGCTATATATATTTTTAAGAAGTGAAACCTTTTGAAACCAAAATGTAAAGGAACCATTCGGAATCGAACCATAATTGTTTAAACTAAATTGGAACCGTTTGGGATTGTGATTTATATGGAACTAAATCGAAACCGGGGTCATATAAACCGATAATGACATCTTAACAACTTTCATTTGCATCTGAATTGCGGTAGTTAAGTCAAATGCTTTCATTTTCGTTAAATATGTAGATGCTTTTAATATTTATGTGGTTTGTCTCAAATTTCTCTTAGCTATTTCTTTAAAACTCAAGTCTCAAGTTGTCTTAAAAACTAACAAGAAAAGACTTGTAGAAAAAAAAATTACCAGATTGAAGACAAACCTAGTGTAGTAAGAAGTTGGAGAACCGAAGAAGTTAATTTAGTGAGAAACAAATGAAAGATAGAGAAGAGTATAAGAGTATATTAAAGTTATTATTTTGAAAGAAGGGACTAAAGTCTTTTTTAATCCTTTTTTTAATTATATTATATTAGTATACTTTACTAATTTACGTAAAAAGTAAAAATAGTTTCTATCTATTTTTTGCACTAGAAACTAAATCGAACCAAACTTTTTTTTTTTATAACTGTTCATTTTGAAAAACAATTCAAACAAAAAAAGCCCAAAAAAATAGATTCCGTTTCAAATCGAATAACACCCCCTAGTTCTTATCAGATAGTTCTGAATTATGCTATTATCCTAAATGGTATTTTTATCGGATGTTAGTAGAAATTTTGATTTAAGATAGGTTATCCAAGTATAATAAACTGCATAAAGAAAAGATTTAAAACGAAACAAATTAAATATAGTAAAATCTGTCTGGATAAAAATCATTGGTCACGGTTAGGATCTGTTTACTTGTATATTAGTTTATTTTTAGGTTTATAAATTAAATGGGTTTATGCGGGTTTATAGTTTTATTTTCAATGGGTTTATATATATAAATCATATAAGGTTGTTTACTTGTAGTTTATATTTAGGGTTTATTTTTGTTCAAAATACACTTATGTCCCTACAAAAATCGAAGAATGACGGAGAATACATAGAGATGAACAAAGAATATCGAATTGGAAAAAAACTAGGCCAAAATCGGGTTTTAAACAAAAATAAACCCATTCAAGCAAAAATAACCTTGCTCGGATAAGTTTATTTTTGAGTGGTTTATAAACCCGAATAAATCCATAGAGAATTAAATCAATCCCAGTAAACACGCACAAAAATTAAACTCAGAGTTTATAAACTAAATAAAACATAAATAAATTACAAGTAAACATGCACAACCGTGGCCCACTAAGCTATCTTCTTAGTACCTTGTTATTTTTCTTTGAAGGGATAGTAAATTGTTAATTTTAGAAAATTACTTTAACGCTCAGTTAGTGATATAACTTTGACAATAACGTACCATATTGCTATCCAATTTCCATCAAATAATAAGGTACCTTATTGGCATATTGCTTAACTTGTCTTTCTTTTACATTCTCAATAAAAGAATTTGGTTTGATTTACATAATCAAGACTGTGAGTTATGTGAAGTGCAATCTGCATAGTTTTAGATAAATTTAAAATAGTTTTTCTAAAATTAAAAGTAGTGAAAACCAAATCTACATAATAGGAAAAGGCCATTTGAACGGGTTGAAGTAGAAATCCTCTATTAATGTCATTATTAGGGGCCCTTTATGTCTCCTATGAGAACGTAAGATCATCGAAGTTCATCATTCAAAGTGTTGATGAGAACCCTTACTTTTTTTCTTTTTCTTTTTTTATTTTATAGCATAAATATAAAAATTATATGGGGGACGTATTTTGGTGATAACAACCGTGTTCCAAATTCATGGCACATACTAGGCATATGCACCTCATAAGATACACATATGCGATTTATGAAATACACATGCATCTTGTTAGAGGCACAAATGTGTCGTATGTCTCCCTCTAAGTTCGCCACTGCATCTGATGCATTTAACATTTGAAATACGTTTTTTTTCCTCACATAAATTTCACCCTTATTTGATCGTTATCCATATACAAATATACCGACCCTTATGATTATGGTTTCTATACACGGAGCTTTGGTTTCCGGCTCTCTTGTCATTGAATATCGATTTTCTTGACCTTCTGGTACTAGGCAAGTGTTGTTCCAACTTCCAATACATGGCCGATTATGTAAGACCTGTTTTGATAAATAGCTACCCAAACTAAGTCAATTTGACCCCTTTGTGAGGAGGCACCCCCTTTCCCGAAGTTACGAGACTATTCTATTAAATTTCTTAGAAATTTGGCTTGCACCTCTAGGTATTTTTTACCTAGCCATATGCACCGGTTTCAAATATTAATATTCCTTTAATTTAAAATGGAAAGAAAAAAAATTAAAACATACTGATTTATATTCGAAATTTATACCATTGTTTTCAAATTGATTTTATAAAAGAATTCACAATAAGTCATGTATGCAATTAAGGAAAAATTCTCGAACAACAAAAAAGGGGTGCAAATTGAGAATCAATATGGACTTTGAAATTAGTTAAAGACCTACATAGAAAGTACACATATAAATATATAATAGATATAAAATGATATTACTGTAATGAATATTCATATTTTATTATTTTAAAAAATATATATTTCTTAAATGTACCCTTTTTGATACAAAATATTAATAACTTACAATCACATATTCGGTATTCTGTTGTTTTTATTTTTGACAATTAAACAAACAAAAATTTAAAACCTTTTAATAAAAAAGATAAGATTTTTTTTTTCAAATTCCCCATTCTAAATGTCGACAAACCACAATTTAAATGCGTGATTTCTAAACGTACCGGCCAAAATCGCTATTCGACGTAAAAACCACACACTTTGCGTGCGTAGTTATGATGATAAATAAAGAAAATCGTTCGGTACGCCTATCAATCCCTTTTAAATGTCAATTACCATTAAAAGCAGTTTTTTGAGAAAAATAAATAAACTTTTTCTATAAAATATAGATCTAAGTTAAAAATAAAAAATAAAAAATAATTAACAGTTATATTTTTCATTTTTTATAAATTCAATCGATTACCCTACCAACATTTTACTTTCACCAAAATCATCTTATAAACACTTTCTAGTAATCACAGTCGTCACATATTTGTTCAATACTTAAATAGACGTTAAAACGTGCAAATGAAATTCTAATATAAGTTGAAGTTGCTATCAAGTAACATTCAGTTCTACTCCATATCAATATTTTTTACCATATAAAGTTACATAAGCAGATTTTAAAAAAATAAAATAAAAAATATATATATTAAAAAGAATATCTTAAAAAAAAAAAAATCAGAGCCCATTATATATTATAATGATGATTTTCTTGATTACAAAATAGACATCAACGCGGGTTTGAACAAGTCCAACCTCCACAGATTCCACTTCTTCTTCTTCCTCCAAAAAATCTCAATCACTATTTAACCATAAATTCAAACACAAATTCAAACAATTCTGATCTCTAATCTTCAACTATCATTCCAATTTACTGACAGACATCACCAAACACATGTAACTAGCTTCCCTGTTAATGGTGCTGTTGCTTTGAAGTTCAGCTACTGTAATTTCTGAGTAATTTACATATCAGATAACTTCTTGATTAGATTATATTTAATTCAAATGTTAAATTGAGTTAAATATTTTATTTATTTTGAAACTTTGGATCCACATAGTTATATGTTTAAGTTGTTTTAAATTACTACTTGTTTTATTAAACTCTTAAGAATATTAGGGGAAGATGCATAAAACCACTTATTTGTCATTTCCACTTGTATTAAAATACTACCCTTAAAAAAAGTTTGAACAAAGCACTCCTTATTTCAACATGTTTGTACAAAATCACCCTCTATGATTTTGTTTGGAAACAGCCACCTAAAACCTGATTTTGCAAAATTAATTTTCATTTTTTTTGGTGAATTTGGATTAAAAACACGAGATCTAATAAGACAACAAGTGAAACCTTAAATTAATTTGTTGTTTCATGTTGATTTTACATAGTTGTGTAGGGTGTTGGTTCATATCGGAAAAAATATCAAACCGAACAACGGATTGGACTAGAGTTGTTGTATAAGATTAACTCCGATTTATAAAAAGCTCAGCTCGAACTCACTCACTTTTTAAACGAGTCAAACATGTTCACAATTTAAAACTCGTTTAAAATTTAGGTTTGGGTTTGACTCGTTTATAAATGAGTCGAGTTTGATCTTGTCAATGTCCGAGTCATATAACAGCCCTACACAGAACAAGGAGGTGTATTCGGCTCTCATTTAAGAAGAAGAAAAAAAAATCAAGTTTAGAAAAGGGGGGGAAAATACAGGTCCAAAACTCCAAATAGTCCTTAATTGAACTAGCCCCGGACCAAACTAGATTATGTGGCTTACTTTATGTTTTAAAGAGGATTTAGTTTTGATTCAAACCAGTTTCAATGAAACATATATACACAGCTAAGGGTTGGGTGATTGTTTTAAACAAATGATGTATAAGTGGCGATATGTAACTAGTGATAATAAAGGTGATTTTATAAGAATTCTTTATATAAGAGGCGGTTTTGTACAAACAAGAAAACATAAGGTGGTTTTACAAATGAAGTATAAATGTTTGAATTGGTCAGCAAAATTGCCACACCACATATGCACTTATTACCCTTCTTTTTTTTTTTTTGTTGCCTTTTTATAGATTTATTATAATGTAAGACCAATTCAAGCCTCTCTCATAAATATTTCACTCGGTTTCTTGTATTCAAAACTTTGACCTCTTTCTCTATCATCTCCAATTTCACCAACAAACAAAGCAAACAAGTGCTTATAAAAACACTAAAAGCTTCATTCTCCTACATCAGCAGAATTTCCCATTAGAAGAACCTTAAAAACCAACCAACTCAACAACCTCAACAAACAGAACTCTTTCTCATTCACCTGAAAGATCAAATCTTTTCACTCTCTTATATCACAGCCGAACTCGATTTCAAGCATCCTCAATAGCAAAAGAAAACCCTGTTGCAACCATTGATCTTGGAAGAGTTTGTGTTAATGGATGCCCATGTTTATAGCAGCTGTGGACAGTCTTCTCTGATGAATGAGCTGATGAAGGGAATGGAGCGAGCTAAACAGCTCCAAGCTCAAATGGGTCCGGAATATTCGGTTCATACCAAAGAAATGCTTCTTCAACAGATTCTTTCCTCGTACGACAAAGCCCTTTTCATCTTAGGATGGGGCCGTGCCTCTCAACAGCCACATCAGCTTCTGCCCGCATCAGTGCCTATAATGCCGAGCTCTTCAGTTTCCACTATGGGAAGTCCTAAGAGCGAGGATCTGCATGTTGGGTTCAACAACTCTTATCAAGATGACAAACAAAAGTCGAAAAAGAGGTATGTAATACATTTGAGCACAGTAGATTATGCCAACTTAATTCTCATAAAACCATATATCGTATCTGATATCTTTATTGGAAAAAAAAAACTCTTGCAGGAAAGCCGACTCTACGTGGACAGAAAAATTGACAGTGAATTCGGGAACTAGATCTGATGCTCCCCCAGCTGATGGCTATAACTGGAGAAAATATGGCCAGAAAGATATCCTCGGAACCAAGCATCCTAGGTAAGGAAATCCTCTTCTATAAAAAGTATGTTTTTAATGGTCCAACACTGGACCGGTTTGGACTGGATCTAATAAAAATGGGTCTGGTTCGGGTTTGGTCATGTTTGTAGGACCAATAAAATTTTGATCTTTTTAAAATCTACAAACTTTTTCACCTCCTATTTCAGTCAAAAATAATATATGATGTCTTCTTTGAACTCTATTTTTTCGGCCAAAAACAACAAGTAAGCTAGAAATCCTAGAATAAGAAAAAGAGACAACTAACCTTTCATGTGGTGAGCTGACCGTCTTCTAACCGTAAGCTTCCCCTTCTGCAGGAGCTACTATAGATGCACGTACCGAAGTGTCCATAACTGTTGGGCCACAAAGCAGATTCAAAAATCAGACGAGGACCCCACGATGTTCCACATCACATACAAAGGAAAGCACACGTGTACTGTGGACAGTCGGTCCAAGTCAGCACCCACGTCACCAGGAATACAACAAGCCAAACCAAATGACCTTCTGAACACGGAATACCAACAACAGCAACAAGATTCCGCCATGAGTTTAAGCCTTGAGAATGCACTAATTGCCAACACACAAAACACAGATATTTTCCCTTTCTCTTGGACAGAATTTGGTCTTTTGAGAGGTGAAAGCTCACATTTCTTGCCATCTACCATCAACAACACAGACAACTTCTATAGAAGCTTTTCCCCATCGCTTACTCCATCCACGTCGGGTTCTAATTATTTCTCAATGTCTCCATGCACCACCGACACCTTTGCAAGTCTTCACCACCAAGAGCACAACTTCGAACCTGATATTGCTGAGATGCTCTCGGTCACCATCTCGGGTACTGAGTCCGCAACCATTGAACAGGATTTCTCAGCTGATACTTGGTTTGTCAACCCGAATCTCCCAGCGAACAACCAGTGATTTTGTTCCTTTAGAAAATATTTATCCCCTCACAGAAAAGTAGAAAACACATAAACATAGAGAACCATGATTAATTTCATGAGTTTGTTAGGTACAGTAGCAAGGACAGACAATTCAGTTAATGTGACACAGTAGAGAAGATGAAGCTCAAAATGAGCTTGTTCACTAGGGTATAAGTGAGAAGAAAATGCAAGTAGAAAGCTTTTTCCTTTAATTTTTGTTACTTCAATTCTGAGGATACCTTCCCATTGCATCAGGATATAAGAGGAGTTCGTCTCTTTTTGTTTTTTTTCCTTCTCATGTAATCAACACCGTAACTAGCATTGAAGTATGTAATTCTCATTCTTCTAAATGAATGTATAAAATAAAAGATTCTTACATGTATGATTAAATATCATAAAAATTCGAGAGATACAGTCATCACTAACTGCCACAAATCCAAGGAAATAATAAAGAAAGATGAACACCATATTGAAACTTTGTAAGATAAATAGCAAAAGAAATGAACAACTAGATATACCTATATATCACAGGAAATGCTCAAGTAAAGACAACTTTTTCGGTATGGACGTACGGGCCGAATCGTTCACTCTTCACTAACTAATAGGTCGTAAAATAAAAGGTTCGTGATTTATAAATAATATCGTTCATGACCAAAAGGTTCGTAGTTTAGTAAGTAATAATTCATTTTGTAAACAATATATATTTTACAAACAATAGTTTAGAAACAAAATCATTAATATTTTAACACAATAATTCATTTTCGTACATGTATACCAGAAGGCAGAAGAGTTATTTTGTACCTGAACTTTGTCATATATCACAGGGAATTTTCTGTCAATGAAGAAAATAACATTTATTATTCGTCGCTTGAAATAGGCAGACAAGACACGAGGAATAATATCTATTCACAACCTGAAATCCCTACACCATTCAAGTTAACTAACAAGTTACAACGTAATAGGAAATCTAAAAGACCTCTCTTTCTCATTTTATGATTGAATTGTTTTCAGAGACCAAAAAAGGAAAAAAGTGCACAAAAATGTGACGAAAGGCCAAAAGACAAGTAATAACAGATTAAAAGAAAGAGGCCTGTAATAATCAGATTCTGCTCAATCCCCAGATTTCCTTAGAGCTTCCCTTAGTCCCAAAACAACAAACAAGTTGGAAACAGTGAGTAATGATTCGGCTCCACCATGCAACCAGTCCACATTCGACAATGAAGTCCCATATTGCACCTTTGCTGTGATCGAATCAAATCATAAACGGCTATTACGCATGGCCCAAAATTTGTGATCTACTATAAGTTTACATCCAATTTTTATAACAAATATGCACCAACTTACCATAAATCCCAGCTGGTACTGCAACACACAACACAAAATTGAAGATGAAATGTCAGAATAAGCAAGAGGAAAGCTATATAAATCTGGGATATATCGAATTATCAGCAAATAAGAAACTAACCACATTGATCTTGTCACCATACTTCATGAAAACTAAATTTTAATAAAGAAAATCTTCAATTTTTATCATCATGAAACTCACATAAACTGATTTTTAAGTGCTGTCATGGTTAAATGCCTGAAAGCTCCCAGTTAATCCTCGTTTCATCAGAAGTTTTCCTCAAATCCTCAATTTGATAAAGAAAATCCCTAAATTTCAGTAACAATAACCAAACTACTGCTCACCAAATTCTCCAATTTTTATTTATATTTTTTTTACCTTTACTCAATTTTCATTTCTAGTTATACTGATGAGAGATCCCAGTGGACCCTAATTTCATCACAACGTTATCCTCAATTTGATTTAGATAACCCTAATATTCGATAACTTGAACCACGCCACCAAACATCAAATTCCCATGATCTAATTTCTGCTCAATTAAGCAAAATGAAGAAATCGAATGGGAGAATCAGAGACAGAAGCTTACTGGTAGCTCCAACGAATGCAAGCAAGAAGTAGAAGCCAAAGAGGGTGAGCTTGGGAGCAGACTTGACCTTGCTGAGGAAATACAAGAACCCAAGGTAAGGGAAAAGAGAGAAAGCAAAGAGCTGAGAAGCTACGCTCTGGGAATCAATGGAGGGTGCCCAGGGGTCCACTGGAAGCAAGCCACACACAGTCCTTCCTCTTCCGACGCTTCTCTTTCTTGGATTCCCACACTTACATCTGCCGACGCCATTAATGTCTGCCGAGCTTCTTCGAAGAAAGCTAATTTGGGTAGTGGTAGGAAACAGAGATGAACGGAAAGTAGAGGAGATGGAGATTGGAACCGAAACTGAGACCCGTGAGTCGAAGTTGAGTGCCATGTTCTTCAATTCTTAGTTGGACATTGACACTAGTAGACTGGTGGTGCTCATTCTCTTCTAATCTGCAACATCTTGTTGGTTGTATTTACAAAAATATTTGTCTTGCATATTAATAAACGATTTAAAACATGCAATATAAATGGAAAAGGATTTAGTACAAAATTAGTGAAAATATATGTGAGAGGATTTAGTAAATTTATTTCTAACTATGGTAAGAAAAATCATAATATATCACAAATAAATAACATTTCATTGGTCTAGTAATGGAAATGGAAAAGTGATTAGAATCATTAGAAGCTCATTTGGTATGATCAAGGTTGAACCAGAAATAGATTTCAAAATCACTTAAATCAATTATTACATTTAGTAAATGTTAGAATGAGTCGTTCCAATCTTCCAATAAACGAGTGATCTCGTATTTTTTTTGTTACTTTTTATTATTTTTATAGGTATGAATCTTTCTAATTTGGCTCTCTAGCTATTTAGGTTATTAATTGATCATTGATAAATTAGAATATCAAACCATTATTCTATAAAATTAATGTATTTTCAACCTAATTTTACGTGTAATCTTAACATAACACCAAGTTTAAGAAATCAAAAAAAATTAAAGTCTGTGGTATTTGATTTGATGACACCAAAAATTGATATCAAAAGATTAGATGACACTAAAAATTAAACTCTGGTATTCGATTTGGACTTAAAACGACACTAACTATTCTTAATAATGATAAATAAGAAATTCAATTATGCATACAACCTCAATCAATCCAAAACATGACGACAATCAAGAATTACCGAAGGTCAAAACCAATAGAATATCAGGTTAGTCGAAGCACAAACACATAGAGACCACATTTCTCAAAGTATCTGAAGAGCACCAACGACCCATTTCCAATCAATAGCACATTGCAAGCAACACACATCTAACAATGTGTCCAATATTTCCCGTAATACTTTGCAAGTTGAAAATTTTACCTTTTTTTTCCTTTCTTTTTTTCGACTTCTATTAAAGTTGCGGCAAACATTTCCCCTGGATGGAGAAAATTATCTCACGTGCACAATCATCAATATCCAAAAGCTATTCTGTCAAAGTGTTCATCCTTGCAACAACTGAACTTGAAAACTCTTACTTTGAAACTGACTACATATTACCAACTTAATTCCGAACTGTTTGTGATCGCTTGTAAAGGGTAGAGATATCGATGTGTAAACTGGTAGCCTATGAAGTGGGTTGAAATACTGCCTGTTCTTGCCAAACTCCTTTCAGATTAGATTGCCATAATCTTACCAACCCATCACTTCCAGTAGAAGCTAGTGTCATCCCGCTCATGTCCCACTCCATCTGCCAGACCTACCCAACCATCATAATGAAACATCAATTTAGTCTTGAGCAACAACAAAGCATCATTTGAGAGAGTAACAGCACTTGGGTAGCAAGAAGAGATAAACACACTGATAAACCCTGGAAAATAACAAGGATAGAAATCTGAGTGCAAGGATCTACCAAACAGCCAAATTTCTTTTAAGGAATCTTCAGTTCTATGATTTCATTTCAATAATCAAGTTTTCACAAATGTAGCTCCTTTTTTTATAATGGAAAATAAGTAACTCTCAAATAAAAGATAAATCACTAATTAGTCATAAAAATTCAGCAACTGAACCCAAGTATGGGAAACATGGAGAACGTCAGAAAACGGGAGGTTGAAGTAACTGAAAACTGAGAAAATAAACCTAAGCAGTAAATCTATTGTAACTTGTAGCTGGGTTTGTATCTCACACAGACGCCAAACAACTTGCTAAAGGAAGAAATTATTCCTGGAATTTATATTGAAGTGATATCAGCAGAGGGAAACTCTAATCAAAGAAACAAGCCTTACATAACTCTAAGCAAAAAACTTGGGTACTTAATACTAGAAGTATTTCTTAAATAATAGGTGAGAGGCTAAGGTAATGTAAGTAAATTAGACTAACTACCTTTGCAGCCTACTGCCTATCAAATGCAGTTCAACCATTTCTAATCCCTCTCAGTTCCACCAACCCAACACTAGTTGCCCACCTATTTACTTCATTACGAGAATATGGGTCGGCGACATTTGAAAGTCAAACAGAGTGAGTCAATGCACAAAGTCGCACTTCTTTTCTTTGAGAATTTGTGCAACACATGGCATTTTATGAATCTGGAGTAGATGGTGGTCATGTACCTACTTATACATTTTTAACATATGAAGGGCAATTTGTTTGAAGAGCTAGTCATGAATAAATTTCTAATAAGCAACTCAGGGATGCTAACAAGATAGAAGAGAATATATTTGCTGCCTAGATGAGAATATATTTTCTGCCTACTTACCTCTCCTTTATGCCCATTTAGCAAGGCAACCTGATCCACTGGAAGGCGTCCGTCAACATCAGGATGCAACCCAATGTGCCATATAGCAATACCTTTCATTGTAGAAACAGCTACAATCTCGTATGGCCTGTAAACCATCATTTTTGGGCATCAAGGTTTAGTCCATTTGGAGAGAGAAAAAGAGGGGAGAATACAACAGAATAGCTTGCATATTGTTGCTAGATGTGAAACAACCGGAAAAGTTTGACGCAGTTTATGGTCAGTCTATAATTGTGTATTCGACAATTAGTACACTGATAGGGCAGATTGATACCTCCCAATATTAGGTGCCCATGCAACCGCATATACAGGATCACCATTGTCCTCGGATACAGCCAATCCAGCAACTGGAAGCCATCTTTGATGCGCTTGATCAAATTCCCAGACCTGGAGAAATATATATATCAGATTCATTTCATAAGCTAATTTGATTATGCACTTGATCAAGAACAGAGTATATATCCCGAACAACTACAACTCTAGCAGTAATAGGTACATGCGAAGCAAGCATTTTGAAAACAAAATAGATCAGAGTGGCATGCCAAGTAAACAGAAAGTCATTCAATTTGAGAGAGTAGAAACAGTTTGATAACAAAATATAAGAAATTGTAACCGATTAAGCATAGTAGTCAATTAGTTATTACCTTGGCTGAATTGAGTTGTGGTATATCTGAATTAAATCCAACTACAAAACTCAACTGTTGGTTCTCAATTTTTTGAGGTATCCAAGATATTGAGGCAGATGAGCATGATGCTCGTCCAAATTTGGATACTGCATTTGCAACATTCTGAAATTCGGCCTGTAATATATGCAGACAAAATCATCATTACTCCAATGATAAACATGACAATCTTGCACTCCTTAGCAGTTGCAAATGCTTTATCATTTCAACCCACAATGAAGTTGCAAGACATACGCAAACCGCACTTACCTGTAGTTGCCAATTCTTCAACTCCAAAGGATCCAAGAGTTCATAGATCTTAATAAAACCATCTGAATGTGCAGCAACCTACATGTACATGATAAAGAACTAAAGACTGTTAAGACTACCAGGAAATGATTTTCTTGATAACTTCTAACACTTGGGAACCACAAATTTTATATAATCAATCCAAAATTAATCAAAGTCCATGATATAATTGTTTTAATAGAATCAGATACATCCAGACGAGCCATCCAGCAAACATGTGTATTGAAGCTATTGATGGCTTACCAGCTTCAAATTGGTTTCTGAGAATCCAAATTGGATATCAAGAGCCCGTGAGGAATTACTTTTGAACGTCTTGCACAGCTTCCAGTGAATAGACATACTGTCTAAATTAACAAGACAAAGAAACCACACAAACATAAGGATATAAGTGCTCAAAATCTACACAACAGATTTCAATTCACATTAAAACAGAAAGAAAAGCATAACCTGCTAAGCAAAATAATGTCACAGAAAACTCTAAAAATCAAACCAAAAATTCGTAGTTGGAAATTACCGTCCGCCACTTCTTCCCACAATGAAAGAGATCCATCTGCCAAAATGCAGGCCACCGCATCCCCGAACTCCGGAGGAGACCACAACACCTTCAAAACGGCACCGTCGTGCACCTTGACAGAAACACCAAATTGAATATCATGAACCAATACTTGGTCCAATTTGACCAAATTAGGGTTACAAAATCATCTCGAATGCTCAAATTGAATATCAAACCTTGGTCCTGAACATGCAATCGAAGGACGAAGAAGCCGGGTCAGGAGAATCGAAAATGGCGAGTGTACCATCGATTGAACCAGTGGCAAGCCTCTGACCACAGTAGTTCCATGAAGAGCAGATCGTGTCCTTTTCCAGGGTTGCTACTGGCTTCTCCATCTCTCAAATTTCGAGTCTTTATATCTGGGAGTTGTTCTTCGAAGGCGAAAATCGACCACTTAGGGTTTATCGTTCTCCCGCGCTAACTTTTCTTTCATATGCGACTGCGAGAGATGCTGCCATTCACGACAGCCGGGTCAGGACTCAGGAGTCAGGAGAGTCCAAAATTCACAGTCCCTCGGATTTTTGTAGTACGTTTTAAAAAAGCCGTTTACAAAGGGTGAAAGGGTGTACGTAGGCTGTTTTTTAAACCAAGTTTCTATTCGCGCGGACGGAAGTTATTAACGGAATTACGGAAGCGGTTGTAGAATCCGTTTCCGTCCTAACTTGGGGCGGATGCGGAATCTGCTTCTGTTCCAAGCTGGAACGGATGCGTTTAACCTACATAACCCAATGAAGTCGTAAGTAATTTAGCCGTTTTTACCGAACGTGAAAATTTTCGATCAAAACAAATCCCTATTCACATCCACAACACGTCGTTTAAGAAATCCGCAAAAAAATGTCGACATATTCCGAAGAAGATGTAGAATCCGAATGTGAAAGTACAACCATGCCGTTTGATATCGACAAGTATAGTGATCCGGAAGAACTTGTCACACATATTGAGGTAAGTGTATAATTATCCCTTTAAAATAATTACTTTTACACATGTTTTAGAGTTGAAAAATTAATTACAAATCAAACAAACTTTATGACACTCACTCTACTTACAATGTTGGACTTTGAGGTAAGTGTACAACCATGCCGTTTGATATTAAACATTCTTACGCATTTGTCGTCATTGTGCCGAAATGATGACTCATATCACACCAAGCTCGAACAACTGCTTCCTTGTAAGGGGTCAACCAAGTAGTCTCGAGGTAATTCATTAAACTTGGATATGCATGTCAATGGTTCCTCATTTTCAACAAACGCCGTTGGAAGCTTTCATTTGATCTCGATTCGAACAAGGCATGACATTGGAACATGAATTCGGCTCTTGCTTCCTTACACCGCAATATGACACTCACTCTACTTACAATGTTGGACTTTATGTGGAACGTGCACAAGATATGCTTCACCTCGGGAAATACTACCCTCAAGGCGCTTATAAGACCTAGCTCACGATCGGTGGCAATCACCTCCGGGATTTTTCCGTAGCACAATGTTCGCTATTTTCACGCCCCTGTAAACTTTTATCAAGAATGATAAAAGCTCACAGGTTAGTAAAAACACGGTATGTTTTAAATTTATAAACAAGAAATAAACACCGAATCTGTAGCGAACCCACAGTGTATGGGTCAATTACAGTTAGGGTAAGTATTCCTAGGTCGAACTCAGGGACTAAATGTTTGGAATGCAGATGTGATCACTGATAGCGTAAATCAAAATAAAAGAATGAGGTTGGAAAAGAAGGGAAGAAGGATCAAAGGAGTTTTGAAGGGTTTTCTGTAAAGTTCGCAATCAAATAACAGATTTGATCGAAAACCAAGTAAACAGACAAACGAAAGTATATCAATAAAGAAAATGCGGATTCCAAGGATTCAAGGTCATCGTTATTACGCACGGACTCAGGAAATCTCTAAAGATCTATGGTTACAAATTTCAGGGAAGAACGTTTCTAAACTGATAGTCTATTACCGGGTAAGTCTCAAGACTATCTAGTTCCAAACCAACTACCTATTACCGGGTAAGTCTCAAGGTAGAGAGGTAGGAAATTCTAAACAAACCAAATTCCGAACTAAGGGAAAGGTAAACCATTACCGGGTAAGTCTCAGGTAATACCCTACTTAGGACAGAATCTAGGCACACTCAACCCAATAGAGGTTTCCACCTCTATTACCTATTATCGAACACTCAAGTATCCAAACGGAACATTACCGGGTAGGTCTCAGTTCCGGTTTAGGTTACTAGCTAGATGAATTCTAACTAGGTTTAAGAACAGGCCAACCATAGGATTTCAAAGCTACTCGAACCAAGCAATAAGTACAATTCCATCATAGTTCGGGTAATAACGAATCCCAATTCACCTTGGATCCACACGAGTTTTAGCCAAAAATCGACATTTCAAACGCAATCATCAATCCACTCAATTCAATGGAAGAAACAATCATCAATCCAAGCAATTCAATGGAAGAAGCAATTATCAATCCAATCAATTCAATCAATTCAAGAGAGAATGCATAAACAAGAATCTAAAATAGAGATTAAAGAAGAAACTCAGCTTTATCGATAGAGGATTAGCAAAACGTCAAATTCCCCAATATTCGCGAAGTTTCTCCAAGCTCCAACAAGTTCAACAATGGCCAACAATGGCCTAGGGCCAAGGGAGAAGAAAAGGGGAAAAATGCTCTCTCCAAAGGAGCTCGAAATTTGAATGAAACGGGAACCCCCGGAAATCATTTAGGGTTTCCTTTTATATCCCGCAACGGGCTGCCCTAAAACAAATCCGAAAATTAACGAAATAAATCGGCGAACAGGAATCTCGGTCGGAAATCTCGGTCGGTGACCGAGATTTTTGAAAGTCGGGGCCGAGATTTGCTTCGTGATCCAGCGTTGACGAAATCTCGGTCAGAAATCTCGGTCAAATGTGAAAAATCTCGGCCGAGATGAAACAAATCTCGGCCGAGATCGGGACCGAGATGGGGACCGAGATTCTTCGACAGAAACTTCTGATATGGGATCTCGGTCGAGCTGGCTCGGATCTCGGCCGAGATATCTCGGATCTCGGCCGAGATATCTCGGATCTCGGCCGAGATTTCTCGGATCTCGACCGAGATCATGTGGATCTCGATTGAGATTGCTCCAATCTCGTGCGTATCGTCTTGGCTCGTCTTTTCCTCCTTTCCTGTGCCTGCGTGATCGCTCCTAAGCGTCCATCCCGAGATATGATCCTCAAATGCATCGTTTTAGCTCCGAAACACGCCAAAATACCTACAAAGACACCAAAAGTGTGTGTAGACATCTATACTCGCAAAGTTGCATTAAACAAGTATAAAGAACACAACTTAAGGCTAAAACATGCATGCGGGAAAGGAAAAACTAACTATATGCTCTACTAAACTAGGTCGATAATTCATGTTATCACAAAAATACCGGACCCTCATCAAAGCCCACTCGTAGTGATCTCTGCTCTCGTGTGTCATGAATACAAAAACAATTGCAAACATCTTCTTTGTGCTTGTGATGCCGACTATCTTCAACATTGCCATATTGTATCTAAAAGTAATTCAAACAAAAGATTAACTTAAAGTTATGTATGGCAAGATGATTGAGTTTATGGAACAAAGTAAAAACAAGACTGTAAACTTGCTTGTTGGTCTTATACGTCGAGTCCATCACAATAACATAAGAAAACATGCTAAGCAAATGCCTCGAATCGGGATGTGATATATATAAAGAAATCAATCACCTCATCCGATTCCGTACTTCTCCTCGCATTAACGTAATATCCCCGTTCTTTCAACGCATGAAGTGCTTGTTGCAACGACCCTCTTCCTTGGGCTTGTACCTTTCTAATCTTCAAACCGGCATTGTATATTTGCCGCATTGTGGTGACAATTTCAAGATCCTCTAATTGCACGGATTTCAAAACTGCACACGGTTTTAACCCGGCACTCAATTCACGCTCTACCTTTTTTGTTTGTGTGGTAGTCAATCGTCCTGGATATGCATGACCTCTTAGAACCGACGGACTTACGTGGTTATGGAATCCACATACAACCCTCAGTGACCATTTCTCTTCTTCAAGTTGTGCCCCCTCAAGTTCAAACTTGCACTTACACTTCTTCAAATTCTTCTTCCGACTAGAACTTGGAAAAGGATCGGGATCAACATCTTTCAACTTTCTAACATCTCCGTGTCTATCACATGATTCACATGCCAATTGTAAGATACGAAACCCCTTCTATCCAACCATGATTTTTTTATGACCAACACAAAATTCATTGAGTTGGCCATATACCGAGCCCAACCCAATAAGTTTTCTCTATCTGAAAAATATCCACGGAGTTCAAACTTTGACGAAAAATCGGTACCAATGGCACGTGAATATTCCAAAGTATCCTAATTAAATTAAAATAAAGTAAGTGTAAGTTCGACAATTTTGGATCTCAACTCTAAAACATGTGTAAAAGTAATTACTTTAAAGTGATAATTGTACACTTACCTCAATATGTGTGACAAGTTCTTCCGGATCACTATACTTGTCGACATCAAACGGCATGGTTGTACTTTCACATTTGGATTCTACATCTTCTTCGGAATAAGTCGACATTTTTTTACGGATTTCTTAAACGACGTGTTGTGGATGTGAATAGGGATTTGTCTTGATCGAAAATTTTCACGTTTGGTAAAAACGGCTAAATTACTTACGACTTCGTTGGGTTATGTAGGTTAAACGCATCCGTCCCAAGCTGGGGTGAAAGCAGATTCTGCATCCGCCCCAAGCTGAGGCGGAAGCAGAATCCGTTTCCGTAGTTCCGTTAGTAATTTTTTTCCCGTCCGAATAACATTACTCTTTTGTAAAGGTAAGCACTAAATTTTATTTTTTTTAAATTTAACTGACAAATGTTTTAATGAAAGATTAATTGAAAGGGTAAATTGATAATATAATTCACTCAAGTCCAAATGTTTTAATAAAAGTTGTTTAATAAAATATTAATAAATTCTATAGTTATTAGATTTCGAACTCTGGATGAGAGGCCCTCTCACCCACCTTATACCAATAGGACTAATTGAATTGTGTATTCTATTATTGTTTTTTATAATGTTATACTTGAAACCGATTATTAATACTCAAGGTCGAGTTACACAAGTCTAATCTCAATCGAGTTACACAAGTCCAAGGTCCATCGAGTTACACAAGTTCAAGGTCCATCGAGTTACACAAGTCCAAGGTCCGTCGAGTTACACACGTCCAAGGTCCAACGAGTTACACAAGTCTAAGGTCCGTCGAGTCACACAAGTCCAAGGTTCATCGAGTTACACACGTCCAAGGTCCGTCGAGTTACACAAGTCTAAGGTCCGTCGAGTTACACAAGTCCAAGGTCCGTCGAGTTATACAAGTTTAGGGGACATTTTCTGTAATTATAAACTCAATTCTATGTAAACACGATGACAACATAATTAATATTAAGAATGGTATTATTCAATGAAAAGCTTACATAAGGTGTATTTTTGTGTATTGACAAGTAAGAAGGTACATCTATGCAAGATTTTACACATGAATCGAACCCTTCATTTCGTGAAAAAAAACTCTTGATCATGTGGCTGCAATTCTTGGTTCTGAGCTCAAAAGCTTACATAAGGACAACGGTGTCGTCCTAAACACAAGTCCAAGGGTGAGGCTGCTTCTTCGCTGATCTACAAATCTGATTGGCGGTTGCATTACTCGTACCATTTATCCTATGGTCCTTGTACTCCTTAATGGGAACGACAATGGTATGAGTCGTGGCAAGCATGGATGCTTCTCCCATTCTCTATTACTGGAAGATGTGATTCTTGCCATTTTATTAGGCCCAACATCACCCTCTTTTAAACATAAATCCGAAAGACAATAAGAAAATCCTATTAAAAATGCAAGGTCAGAAACTGCATTAATCACCCTTCTACGGTCCTTGCCATCATGTTTAGCATTGCTCAAACCTTGATGTTTAACAAGAGAAATGACATAACCAAATCATGCATTACGTAGAAGTGTTCAGCAAACCAAAGCTTCAACGAAAAATTCATGAACCTTTATCACAAATTAAGTCATTAGCAAATCCTAACCTAAAAATTATGTGGTCTCGAGTAGGACTCATGAGGATTGCGATTACGGAGCTCATCATAATGGCGGTTGATGCCACTATGTTGTTTCTAAGTGTTTGTAATGTTAATACTCCGTTCTTCATCATGTCCTTACAAACAACACTTCAATTCAATTTCATCTCCATATCCGATTCAGCAATCGAGTTAGGGTTTCCATTTATGTCGCATTTTCCCCTAAACCAAATAACGGTACGGTTCTAAAGCTATGAATTCAATCAAGCTCTGTCACGATCCGACCTATAAACACCGAATCAAGAAGAAGAAGAAGAAGAAGAAGAAGAAGAAGAAGAAGAAGAGAGAACCTCCATCATGACATAAACCCAAAAACGGCGATTGATGGAATTGATGTTGATAACAGTGGAGGTTGGATGCTTAATGATCATATGGAGGAGGCACCCATGGTAAGCCACCAACACCCCAGCCCTGCTGGCACCAACATCCAATCCAACATTTTCATCTCCATTTTATTCTTTCGATTCGGAGATTTTTTTTCTTTTCAATTTTTAGAGATCCAAATCGAATCACAATACTAGAGTTCTGGTGATGGTGAGCAGGGAAGCTTTGGACAAGGAAGCGGTGACGGAAGAGGCGGCGCCACCAAGGAAGGACAAGAAGCCAGAGTTAATGGACTCCTTTGATGGAGAGGGAGTCAGGGCGGGAAAAGACGGAGCGGTCGACGAGCTCCAACCAGGGGCGGCAGTTGGAGAGGCTCTGACAGAGGGAGTTGGAGAGCCCGAAGATGAAGGCTCGTAAGGCAGGCGTGCCTATTGCTGCTTGCGGTTCTTGCTGGTTTGAAATCGGGAGGGTCGCCGGCGACGACATCGTGTTGGAGGCAACACAACAAGACGGAGGAAGAGAGAGCACGAACATCGCCATTGAAGAGGAAATAGACCGAGATTAGGTTGTGAGATTTATAGTGTCCAATTTACTGTTATAACCTTCTCACAAATAAATTTTAGAATTAAAATTTTAGGATAAAAATAGACTGATCTATTACCTCATTTTTTCTCTTTACAAAATTATAAATTCCATGTAAAAAAGAATTTACAGTTTTTAATAAATTTAGTTTAAGGAGTAAATATCAGAAGATTTCTCAATTATTTAGAACAAGTAAAAAATAAAACTAAATTTTTATTACTATGTTTTATTAATAAATTTATAATTTTTAATAGTATTTTACTTAACAGTACATTTAATACTTTTAATTGAATCAATTATTCCAATATGTTTCAGATTCGAACCTGTTAACAAAATATTAAAGGGTTTTAATCGTTACTCTAAAAAAAGTTTCGACTGGTCTAACTGATTTAGTATTGAACTTCAAACCGAACCTAAATAATAAGTCTAGGTCCAAATCAATATGGGTTTTTCAATTCAGTCCGGTTTGGTCTCGAACTTGTGAGCATCCCACCTGGCCACCTTGGATCATATTCTCCTTAGCACACATAAATATACAAACACGTGATCTAGATGAACTCAACTTATAATATAAAAAATAAAAAAATGCAAATAAATATCAAATAATCATATTAAATAAATCATCAAACAAAAATAACAAGTATGATTAAGGGAATGGTAATTAATCAATGACAAATTAATCAAATAAAAATTCATACATTTTTAATTATTTAATATTTTTATTAAAGCTTTTAGCGAAGGTTAATATATTTTATACGGTGCAGGCATTGATGGCATCCATTATGCAATAACCCATCTCGAGCGGAACTGTGTAAGGCACAACTGTGATCGCAGTTAAAGGAAACGCTGAGTTGACAAAGCCTTGGTTAAAATGTCTGCAATTTGATCTTTGGAAGAGACACATTAAGGCGACCTTGAGGGCTTTTGCTTGCACTCTCTCACGAACAAAGTGATAGTTTAGGGAGAGATGTTTGATCCGATGATGGAGGACATGATTAACAGCAAGGTACGTGTAACACCCCAAATCCATAGGACTCAAGGTGCTACTGGGCTAGGATCTCACAATGGATCCTAACCCTAGCCTGACAACAAGTTCACTGAATCTTATAACAAGGCACCGATAGATTAAATACAAAACATCAAACTGATATAAAAGTATCAAAAGATTTATACAACGTGCTGTTGAGTACAAACAAAACATAAATATATACATGGTCAAAGATCCCATATCCCACGAGGACGACCCAGTGTACGGAGCCCTCATCAGATCACCCACTCTGAATCATTCCGCAGTTCTCCTAACCTGTAAAGGATCTACAACACGGTATAAAACCCTTAGCTAACCATACACATATATGAGATGAGCATAAGCAAAAACACACGTCAGAAATACTAAACACCTCATCATGATATCACACATCTACCCAGTTTATTATCTTTATAAATATAGTCCAACACTCAAATCGTGTATATATATATATATATATATATATATATATCAATATGAATATATGTGACACGAGGAATATAACCCTCGCCTCTCAGTGGTAATGCCAGCTGGAGTGGTCAACCAGGACGACTCCTCCGTGTACCCTGAGGGAATGGAGACAGTGCCCGTTCCGTGTACCAGATCTGGATGTTCCGCAGAGAAACTCCTAGTCTCCCATAGGGATGAGTGGGCAAGGCTGACACGGCCCTACAATGGGCAGTCACTAAACCATAGGTCGGTAATAATCAATCCTCACATGCTATCAACACATATCAAACACCACTCATGCACACATCCAATATAGGGATGTCAGCTAAGTAAGTCCTATGGACTTACCTCAACCTCGGAAGTCTCAAATCCAATCAGCTCCAACTCTGGAGATCAACACTGCCTAAAAAAGGCATAACAACATATATCAAACTCATATCCATCACAAGGTCACACCTAGACCCAAGGGATCCATAAGGATCGTATCCTAACTCATAAACCTCAAAGCCATAACCGGCATAAACGATAACGTACTCAACATCATTCTAACCTCAAACACGTACCTAGCATGCCACTAAACCGCTCATACTAGGAAAGGAAATGATCTACCCAACTCTAGGTAGACCCGAGACAAGACGCACTTGCGTGACGGAAAGACGCAGGGGCGGAACAGGCGACCCGCAGACGCGGCAATGCTCGGCCTGTGAGAGCCCTTTTCTTTCGGACCGAGTCTTGGTCCTTAGCCGAGTTTGGCTTGGCCGAGATTGACCTTACCGCACCCGCGGGCCTGATTGCCGCCCCTGCGGGTTCTCGCCCCTGCGGCTCATGGAACCTCCCCTGCGGTTTCCGGCGGCTGCAGCCGGTTTTGTTGACTTCTTGCCCGTGCTTTACCTTTCCTTACTTCTTTCCTTTCCTTGGCTGATCAAGAGTTACTTCTTCACATTTCCAATCCAGCTTTACGTCATTCTTGCTTCTTCATCCCTTCCCTTGATCTTGCTTGAGTTTTTCTTGGAGTTTTGCTTGGAAGTTGTGCTTGGTGGTTGTTGATATGCTAGTGATGTGTGTTGATGAGCTTTGGAAGCCAGCTTTGGTGTGTGTTGATCTTCCCTGCAACCTAGGACCACAGTTGTGGTAAGCTTCCTTCTTTCTCTTCTCTTCTTTCTTCTTGGATTCCATTTCTTTAGCTTAGGATTAGATGTTTGCACATAGGATGTTGATGGAATGTGTATATTGTGGCATGTGTGTGTTTGTGATGGAGTGAAGACGTGATTTGATCACGTGAAGAGCTAAAGAGGAGCCGCGAGATTGCATTCTGCACTGTCGCCGCCCCCGCGTCTGGAAACTGTCGCCCTTGCGGAGACCGTACCATCGCGGCCGTGCCAACGCCGTGCATGCGTTAGCCTGCAACCTTTTCACCGCCCCTGCGGCTTCTTCCTGCCGCGCCTGCGGGTGATCTCTTCCGCCCCTGCGCCCTTAGTTCACGCAAGTGCGTCTTGTCCCGGGACTACCTATAGTTAGGTAGTTCCTTTCCTTTCTAGTATGAGGAACTTAGTACCATGCTAGGTATCGGTTTTTGATGAGTATGTTATAGATATGCCGGTTACAGCCTTGAGTTTACGAGTTGGATATGATCCCTTATGGATCCCTTGGGTCTAGGTGTGACCCCTTTGTGTGATAGTAGATTGATATATCTATGTGTGCCTTGTATAGGTTGTGTTGTCCTCTAGTTTGGAGTGGACGTTTCTGAGAGTTGTTCGTAGCGAGTTACTTCTGAGATCGAGGTAAGTCCATATGACTTACTTAGCTACTATCCTTATATTGGATGTATGCTTGAGTGGTGTGTGTGTTATATGCTTTATAGCATGTGTTATTATGGTCACCGACCTATGTCATATTGACCGCCCATTGTAGTGGCCGTGATAACCTTTCCCTTTCATCCCGTAGTGGAGTCTGGGAGGTTCTCTGTAGTCAGGCCAGATCTGGTATACGGGAAGGACCCTCACCACTCCCATAGGGTACACGGGAGGTGTGCTAATACTACTCCAGCTGGCTAGAGTACTCAGTGGCGGGGATTATATTCCTCGTGTCACATATCTTCATATACATCTATTTATACGATTGAGTGATTTAACTTATTAAAGATAATAAACCGGGTAAATGTGTGATATCATGATGATGTGTTAATATTATTGATGTATGTTTGTGCTCTAGTATCTTCTTATATATGTGTATAGTTAGCTAACGGTTTTATACCGTGTTGTAGATCCTTTGCAGGTTAGGAGAGATGCAGAGTGATCCAGAGGGGTGATCTGCTGAGGGTTCCGTACACGGGGCGTATTCGTGGGATTTTGGGTTTATCATTATTGTACGGATTTCAGTTTGACTTTGTACTCAGCAGTACTCTGTATCATCCTTTTGACATGTATATTTATATATTATATCAGTTTTTATGTTTTGTTTTAATCTATTGGTGCCTTGTTGTAAGATTCAGTGAAGTTGTTGTCAGGCTAGGGTCAGGATCCATTGTGAGATCCTAGCCCAGTAGCACTCCGAGTCCTACGGATTTGGGGTGTTACATGGCCGCAGGCAAGCGCAAGCACGGGCGCAGGTGCTGTGACACGGCTCCCGCAGGGACGGCGGCTTCCAGGCGCGGGTGCGGCGACAAGGTACCCGCAGGGGCGGCTTTGATGGACCGCGGGGGCGGCGACAGTGCAGAAGGTGATCCCGCGGTTCCACTTCGGCTCTTCACGTGATCAACTCAAGTCTTCTTCATTACAAAGTCACACACAACCATATACATTCACATACCAACATCAATATACCTCAACATACATCTAGTCCTAAGCTAGGAAGAGGAATCAAAGGAAGAAAGAAGAGAAAAGGAAGAAGACATACCACACTTGTGGCCTTAGGCTGCAAAGAGGATCAACAACCTCATCAGCTAGCTCTCAAGCTCAACAACAACCTCTACCATCATCTTACATCAACAAAGCCTCACGACACTAACTCATCCAAACCAAGGAACTCAAGCAAGATCAAAGAGAAGGAAAAGAGAGAAGAAGAACGTGAAGGCAGCTGGGAAAGAAAATGAAGATGCTCAGCAAGCTAAAGCAAAGGAATTAGGTTAAGGAAGTGAAAGAGTAAAGCACGGGTCAAAGGTCAACAAAGCCGGCTGCAACCGCAAGAAACCGCAGGGGCGGGTTTCCCGGCCGCAGGGGCGGATCACTACACTGGCCGCAGGGGCGGCTCCACGAACCCGCGGGGGCGGCTAAGGCCAAAACTGGCTCCCAAAGACTAAGGCTCTTACACCTCACCCCCCTAAAAACAAGTTTCGTCCTGAAACTTGTAAAGTCCTAAAACCACTCGGACTCAGAAGCCGAGGTATAACTCTCTCAACCGGAGGAATCACATCTCCGCTCATATGGTATCGATCTATATCACTCTATAACCTCAAGCACGGGCATGGAGGAACTCATCATCTCCAGCTGTAAGATCACTATACTATCCAGGGCATAGAGGAAAAACATCTCTAGCCAAACCATCATCACATCACAAGGGCATAGAGGAAGAACATCTCTAGCCGTATCCACATCACATAACAGAAAGGCATGGAGGAAAAACATCTCTAGCAATACTATGTCCATCAAAATAGCTTGGAGGAATAACCATCTCCAGCTAAATCCTAATCATATCACAATAGCATGGAGGAAAGAGCTATCTCCAGCTATAAATATCAGTCGTACTAGCACAACAAGATCTACTAAGATCATATATCACATCATAACTAGTACGAAATTAAACATATCATAGCACATAAGCACATAAGCATAACATCACCAAGATAGTACTAAGATCTACTCGTCGATCCTACTGGTATATCTATCTCGGCATAAAACTCTGGATAGCTCCTCTGAATACTATCCTCAGTCTCCCATGTAGCCTCATTAGGTCCTCATCTCGACCATTGTATCCTCAACATAGAAATGTCCTTCGAACACAGGCGTCTCATACCTCGTTCTAGGACTGCAATCGGGTGCTCAACAAAGGTGTGGTCCGGCTCAACCACCAAATCATCATAACTCACTATACGTATCGGATCTAGTATATACTTCCTCCGCTGAGACACGTGAAACACAGGGTAAACACCCTCTACTCTCGGAGGCATAGCTAACCTGTATGCTGCGCTCCCAATCCGGTCCAAAATCTCAACGGTCCGACATATCGGGCTCAACTTCCCCTTAGTGCCAAAACGTCTAACATCTCGTGTCGGAGACACTCTCAGCCACACATGGGCTCCAACTCTGAACTCTAGAGGTCTACGCCTCCTATCTGCATACGACTTTTGACGGCTCTGAGCAGTTAGCATCCTCTCTCTAATCAGTGCTACTCGAGCCACATCATTCTATATCTGATCAGGTGTCAAACCACTAGCCGTACTAGGCTCATCCCAACATAACGGTGTACGACATCTCTGTCCATACAATGCCTCATATGGGGCCATCCCATTAGATGCATGCCAGCTGTTGTTGTACGAGAACTCAACTAGTGGGAGGTGATCCGTCCACACTTGTCCCCAATCCAACACACAAGCTCGCAGCATATCCTCCAGTGTTTGAATGGTCCTCTCTGACTGATCATCTATCTGAGGATGAAACGCAGTAGTAAAGTGTAAACTCGTCCCCAAGGCAGTCTGAATCTGCTGCCAGAACCTCGAGGTAAATCGCCCATCTCTGTCTGAGACGATCGTCCTCGGTACACCATGGAGTCTCACTATTTGCCTAGTGTACTCCTCAGCTAAACTGCTCACCGGCCACGTCTCCCGAATAGGAATGAAACGTGCCGTCTTCGTCAATATGTCTACTATAACCCAAATAACATCAAAACTCCGGCTCAGTCTTAGCCCAGTCACAAAGTCCATGGTGACGTCCTCCCACTTCCTCTGTGGAACGTGAAGTGGATGGAGTTCACCTCCAGGTCTGCAATGCTCTATCTTAACCTGCTGACAGGTCACACACTATGCCACAAATCTGGCCACATCGGGCTTCAGCCCTTCCCACCAATATGAACGTCTCAAATCCTGATACATCTTACTCGTACCTGGGTGTACAGAGTAAGGTGTACATTGAGCCTCCTGTAATATCCTTTGACCTAGATCTGCATCAGCAGGTACACAGACGCGACCGCAGCGCCTCAACACTCCATCTGCTCCCAGAAGGAATTGTGGTGTCTCATCCCGAGACATCATCTCTCGTATCCTCGGCAGGTCTCCTGCTTCTGTTGGATCTCACCCAACAAATCCGGAAGAACCTCTAAAGTACGCAGCTGGGCATCCTCATCAGGAAATTGGATGTCCAACTCTAACCAAATCAGGTCTCTCTGCAACTGATGTTGAACTGTCAACCTTGCAATCGCCTGCTCTCGAGGCGTCTTCCTGCTCGGGGCGTCGGCGACAACGTTCGCCTTCCCTGGATGATACAAAATCTCTAGATCAAAATCCTTGATCAGCTCAAGCCACCTACGCTGACAGTTATTCAATTCCCGTTGCATCAATACACACCCCCAAGCCTAGCTTGGATGCATCACTGTATCCCACAAAATCCTCTGTACCCTCTGGCATCCAGAACTCGCACTTAGAGAACTGAGCATAAAGTTCTCTATCTCGTAGAACCTGTAATAAAATCCTTAACTGCCCTGCATGCTTCTCTTTGCTGCGAGAGTACACCAAAATCTCATCTATGAATACCACCACAAACTGATCCAGGAAGTCAATGAAGATGTCGTTCATCAACTCCATAAAAACGACTAGGGCATTCGTAAGCCCAAATGGCATCACTACAAACTCATAGTGTCCATATCGGCTCCGAAATTCCATCCTATGCACATCCTGCCCTCTCACCCTCAGCTGGTGATATCTTGAGTGCAGGTCAATCTTTGAGAATACTGTCGCTCCCTAAAGCTGATCTAACAAATCATCAATACGAGGCAGTGGATACTTGTTCTTGATGGTCACCTTGTTCAGCTCCCTGTAATCTCTATACAATCTCAATGATCCGTCCTTCTTCCGCACGAAGAGGACAGGTGCTCCCCATGGGGATACGCTAGGGTGGATAAAACCTTCTCAGCCAACTCCTCGAGTTGCTTCTTCAGCTCTAACATCTCAATAGGCGCCATCCGGTATGGGGCCTTCGAGATCGGTCTCGTACTCGGCTCTAACTCATTACCGAAATCCACACTCCTCTGAGGCGGTAAACTGGACGGCTCAACAAACACATCTGTAAACTCACAGACAACTGGGATATCTTCTAACGCTGGACTCTCCCCTTCCTTCATGGCATAACACCAGAAGGCCTCACAATCATGTGCAATCAATCGAGCTGCCCGTATTACACTGATAACCATGCCTGACTTTCCAAGGTCCCGACCTCAGAAAACCTCTATCTGACCTAGCTCGGTAGAGAGGGTCATAGTCCTCCTACCTACATCTAATACAGCCTGATGTCTATCCATCCAATCCATACCTAGAATGACTTCTTCATGCTCTAATGGCATGACAAAGAAGTCAATAAGTAACACACGGGTCCCTACAGAAATGGGACAGTCACGAATCTCATGGGTACCTCTAACCCTACTACCATCGGGTAACCCTATACTAAAGGGTATCTCCTCATTCATATCTAAATCCAGACGCTCTACACATGCATCAGATATAAAAGAGTGCGTAACACCCGTATCAAATAAGACTCTAACAGGTAAACCATGAATCAGAATGGTACCTGTAGCAGTCGGTGCAGCTGGCTCCTCTGCACTCCTCAGCTCAAAAACTCGGCCCTGTGGCCCTCGGGTGCCAGTGGTGCTCCCACCACGACCTCTGCCTCTACTCGGCCCAAGAGCATATCCCTGAGTTGTAGGGCGATCTAGGACTCTCTGTTGTCCCTGCATCTGCTGCTGCTGAGGTGGTCTATGCCCACCTCCCGATACACTGGCAGGAGAAGAACCCTGTTGATATGAAGCTCCGCCCTGTCGGCAGAAAACAACCCTATGACTTGGCCTCCCACAAGTGTAGCACATCATTGTCTGCCTCGGACACTCTGGTCGCATATGTCCATACTTACCACAGTTGTGGCACTGTCGTCCCTTATCTGTAATTGGTGTAGAGAAGGGATGACTCTAGCAACTCTAACCTCGCCCTGCACTAGCAGCCCCACCAACACCACTGGTCTGCCCAGTACGCTGTCTCTTCTCAGACCCTCCGGTCTAAGAAGCTCTCCTCTGACTAGCCCGCTCCCTCTCGTAGTCGGAAGCTCGGTCCTGATAATCCATCAGAGACTCACAGTGAAAACCCGCCATGTAGGTCCGGGTAGTATCCCTCAGTCGTCGGGAAAACAGATATACATGCTGATCTGCAGGAGGTACAGCTGGACCCAGCAATGCCAGCTCCTCCTAGAACCTCCTGATAGCCTCTGAGACTGGTACATCCTCGAAGCCAGCCTCCACAAAGTCCCGCAGTTTCTCCCTCCTTAGTGAGGCAGGGTAGAAACGCTCTCTAATCATGGTCCTCATCTGGTCATAACTGGTGACCTGACCCCGTACAGACCTCCACCAATGTTGTGTCAAATCCCTGAACATAAGCTGCACCAACTCTATATGCCTGTCTGCTGGACATTCAATAGACTCCAGAGTTGAGTCCACATGTCCAATTCAAAGCTCTACCTCCAATCTCACCTTCCCAAAGAAAGGGGGGACACCCATCTGGTGAAATGCCTTCAACCAAGTGTCTGGTCTAGGACCTCTATGCTCCTCTATAGCTCGAGCAATCTCAGCAACAGGTGCCGGTGCAGCTGGCACCTGAGTAACCCCGTGGGATCTCTCAAATGATCCCTCATGTGCTGGCAGATATGGGATAGGTCTACCCGCTCTGGCAGCCTCCTCCATTCGCCGGAAATACTCGCGGAACTCTAGTCCTCCCATGGAGACATAATCCGAGTCATCTGACTGGACTCGCTGTGGACCCCGTCTCCCAGCTATGTCGTTCCCAGTCTCAGGAACGACACTCTCAGCAACGTCCTCGTGAACCTCTTCCGCTGCACGTGGATCAACAGCGGAAGTCCTACCCCGTCCTCTACCTAGAGGGGGTCTACCTCTACCTCGTCCAGCTGCAGGTATGACTCTAGTCTGAACCATCTGCAGAGGACGTAAACCTAACTTAGAAGGCTATATATATGCCATATGTATAGATATATATCAAATCAATCACAACAGAATATCTATACTGTCGAGATCTTCAGAGGGGCGATGGCTCACGTACACGATATCCCAAAACATTTGTACTCATTTCAAAACCAAAACCTTTTGAAAAGTCAAACCCCTTTCGGGTTCTGTTTATTTATCTATTCGATCTTTATCGCAGATTACTAGTGCCATTGTTGTCAACCTGGGCTCTGATACCAACTTTGTAACACCCCAAATCCGTAGGACTCAAGGTGCTACTAGGCTAGGATCTCACAATGGATCCTGACCCTAGCCTGACAACAAGTTCACTGAATCTTACAACAAGGCACCGATAGATTAAATACAAAACATCAAACTGATATAAAAGTATCAAAAGATTTATACAACGTGCTGCTGAGTACAAACAAAACATAAATATATACATGGTCAAAGATCCCATATCCCACGAGGACGACCCAGTGTACGGAGCCCTCAGCAGATCACCCACTCTGAATCACTCCGCAGTCCTCCTAACCTGCAAAGAATCTACAACACAGTATAAAGCCGTTAGCTAACCATACACATATATGAGATGAGCATAAGCACAAGCACACGTCAGAAATACTAAACACCTCATCATGATATCACACATTTACTCAGTTTATTATCTTTATAAATATAGTCCAACACTCAAATCGTATATATATATATATATATATATATATATATATATATATATATATATATATATATATCAATATGAATATATGTAACACGAGGAATATAACCCTCGCCTCTCGCTGGTAATGCCAGCTGGAGTGGTCAACCGGGACGACTCCTCCGTGTACCCTGAGGGAATGGCGACAGTGCCCGTTCCGTGTATCAGATTTAAATGTTCTGCAGAGAACCTCCCAGTCTCCCATAGGGATGAGTGGGCAAGGCTGTCACGTCCCTACAATGGGCAGTCACTAAACCATAAGTCGGTAATAATCAATCCTCACATGCTATCAACACATATCAAACACCACTCATGCACACATCCAATATAGGGATGTCAGCTAAGTAAGTCCTATGGACTTACCTCAACCTCGGAAGTCTCAAACCCAATCAGCTCCAACTCTGGAGATCAACACTGCCTAAACAAGGCATAACAACATATATCAAACTCATATCCATCACAGGGTCACACGTAGACCCAAGGGATCCATAAGGATCGTATCCTAACTCATAAACCTCAAAGCCATAACCGGCATAAACGATAACGTACTCAACATCATTCTAACCTCAAACACGTACCTAGCATGCCACTAAACTGCTCATACTAGGAAAGGAAAGGATCTACCCAACTCTAGGTAGACCCGGGACAAGACGTAGGGGCGGAACAGGCGACCCGTAGGCGCGACAATGCTCGGCTGCAATCCTAAGGTAGGAAGAGGAATCAAAGTAAGAAAGAAGAGAAGAGGAAGAAGACATACCACACTTGTGGCCTTAGGCTGCGAAGAGGATCAACAACCTCATCAGCTAGCTCTCAAGCTCAACAACAACCTCTACCATCATCAACATCAACAAGGCCTCACAACACTAACTCATCCAAACCGAGGAACTCAAGCAAGATCAAGGAGAAGGAGAAGAGAGAAGAAGAATGTGAAGGCAGTTGGGAAAGGAAATGAAGATGCTCAGCAAGCCAAAGCAAAGGAATTAGGTTAAGGAAGTGAAAGAGTAAAGCACGGGTCAAAGGTCAACAAAGCTGGCTGCAGCCGCAAGAAACCGCAGGGGCGGGTTTCCCGGCCGCAGGGGCGGATCACTACACTGGCCGCAGGGGCGGCTCCACGAACCCGCGGGGGCGGCTAAGGCCAAAACTGGCTCCCAAAGACTAAGGCTCTTACAGTACGTAGCTCTTAGGTTGTCACACCACAATGTAGGGGGTTGGTTTAGCACAATCTGAAATTTTGATAGCAAAGTCTGGATCCAGAGAGTTTCACATGTGCCAGTAGCTAAGGCACAATACTCTGCTTCTGTTGATGATCGGGAAACCGTTGGTTGTTTCTTAGATGTCCGGGAGATGAGATTGTAGCCACCGAAGACACAGTAAGCACTTCTGGATCTACTATAAGTGAAATCTCCTGCCCAATCTACATATGTGAAGATGGAAATGTGAAGAGATGAAGCAACAACAATGTTAAATTGGAGGTCTATAGTAGAGCTAAGGTATCGAAGAAGCCTCTTAGTTGCTTACCAATGATGCACATATGGAGAGTGCATATGTTGAGTCAATTTGTTGACACAAAAAGAGACATCCGGTATATATAGTGAATGCTATATATTGAAGACTTCCAATAACACTTCGATATAGTGTTTGGTCAGTAAAGGGATCTTCTGTAGATGACAACCATTGGAGTGAAGACACCCTTACATTTAGCGATGTTTGTTTTAGCCAAGAGATCACGAATATACTTTGCTTGTGAAGGATAGAACCCCTTAGTTGTACGTTGAATCTCAATGCCTAAAAATAAGTTGATTGGTCCCAAGTCTTTAACTTGGAATTCCCTGGATAGAGCAGATACAAAGGATTTGGCAAGTTTAATTATCAAAAGAAGCTACAATCATCAAATCGTCGACATAAACAAGGATAAACACAAAATCAATTTCATAGCGATAGGTGAACAAGGACGTGTTAGTGAGAAAATTTGAAGCCTAGTGAAATCAAGGAGTCACTAAGTTTAGAGAACCATGCCCGAGGGGCTTGTTTTAATCCATAGAGAGACTTACAAAGTTTGTAGATATGGTTAGGATAGGAAGGATGCATAAAGCCAGGGGGCTATTGTACAAATACATCTTCCTCCAATTCCCCGTGAAGGAAAGCATTCTGAATGTCCAATTTCCGTACTACCCATCGTCTCATCGCAGCTAGGGATAGAAGTAACCGGATAGTTGAGAGTTTGGCTACAGGGCTAAATGTCTCGTTAAAGCCAATCCCTTGTGTTTGATGAAAGCCTTTCACTATAAGACGTGGTTTCCTTCGCTCAATTGTACCATTAGAGTGGCGCTTCGTCTTGAAGACCCATTTAACTCCCAAGACATTTGAGGATGAAGAAGGTGGAATGAGGGACCAAGTACCGATGTTGAGTAGTTCTTGGAAATCATCATCCATTGTTTTGCGCCATTCTGGGTATTTTGAGGCTTTGGTGAACGAGGAGGGCTCCTCAGGTGTAATGGTAGAAGAAGAACAATGAGGATTTGAAGGCATGGGAATTGTACCATCGGTACAAGTTAAAGGTCTGGAGGTGTTATCTTGTCTTCGAGTTACCATTCGGTGCAGATGGAAGATGGAGGAATTGGGAGAAGGTCCGGGAATGGACGTAGTTGGAGGATTGGGAGGAATAGGTGAAGTATGAGACGTTTCATTTGAAGATTGGGCTACATGTGGAGAAATGGTTAAGATGGGTGAAGATTTATGGCTAGTGGGAGTAGATGAAGAATCTGGACTTGAATGGGTCTGATCTAAAGAAGGGGTTATTTGGGCCTATTCTGATGAGGGCCCAATGGAAGATCCAGAAGAAGTGGGATGCACAAGTAAAGGTGGGTAAAAGGGTAAGATAGTGTGGGAGGATTCTTGTAATGAATTTTGTTATTTTTGTTGTATGAAAAAATAGTTTCATGAAAACGTTACATCCCGAGAAATATAAGTTTTATTTTTAACCCAATCGAAACATATGTAGCCTTTGTGTTGGGGACTATATCCAAGAAAAATGGTTGGAGTGGAACGGAAAGAAAGTTTGTGGTGTTGGTATGGGCGAAGATTTGGGAAGGATAAGCAACCAAAAACTCGGAGGGTCTTGTATTCCGGAGAGCGTTTGTAAAGGAGCTCAAAAGGTGTATGATTTTGGATGACAGGAGAGGGTAGTCTATTGAGCAAGTAAGTTGCGGTTTCAAAAACAAAGTCCCAAATTTGAAGTGGAAGCTAAGCATGTTTGAGTAATGTAAGACCCATATCCACGATGTGACGGTGTCGAGTTTCCACCAGCCATTTTGTTGGTGTGAATAAGGACAAGTAAGACGATGATGAATGCCAAGTTTGGTGAATAATGGCTTAAGGGGTGAAAATTCGGTTCCATTGTCCGTTTGGATTTCAACAATTTTTGTGGACAAAAGATTTGTTACCAAAGGAATGAAAGTAGAAATAATAGAGGTGACATTTGATTTTGTAGATGACGGAAAAATCCAATTAAATTTTGTGAAATCATCGACAATGGATACGTAATATTTATTTCCTCTTATATATATCGTGAGCTGGACCCCAAACATCCATAAACAAAAGGGTTACAAGTTTGGTGCTACAAGATGGGCTTGCTGGGGCTTTAGCCCAAGAACAAGAAGTACACTTGAAGGTTGTTTTTGGGCCTTTGGAGGGAGCAACATGGATGTGGGCAAGAACTGAAGTAGTGATCCAAAAAGCTAGGCGACCTAATCTGTAATGCCAAAGATAGGTCGATGATGATTGAAGACGATGATGAAGACGTTGTGTAGTTGGTGGTGGGAGGAAGCGACGATGAAGACAATGGTGTAGTGGGCAGGACATAGAGGCCGTCCTCAACGTGTCCTTGGAGTAGAGGGACTTAATTCTACGAATCCTTAAGAACAAAGTGATTAGAGTGAAATTCAAAGAAAACGTGATTATTAGTACAAAAACGATGAATTGAGAGTAGAATTTTTTTATAATGGTAGGAGTATGAAGAAGATGAGAAAGAGTGAAAATACGATTATTTGCAACGAAAGAGGAGAAGCCTTGACCGTGGATTGGAATTGTTGACCCATCGCCTAATGAAACCCGATCAGTTCCACCGTATGTATAGTTGTCGATTCTCAAATTGGAGATGTTAGGTGTGTAATGGTGAGTGGTGACAGTGTCAGGGACCATGTGTTTGTGTTGCTGGTGTGATTAGCCTGAAACGAGGACGGAGTTGGGGCTTGATACGCCTGATTGAACCGGTGCCAACACGCAAGAGTTGTGAGTCTAGGCCTGCTGCAGACTTGACATGTGGGTCTCGTTTCAGGATTCCTAGTGAAGTTTGTTCCTCTGCCCCGGTTGTCAGAGTACACTGCCTCTAGAGGGTCTACTATGACCACGATTTGCAAAGGTAGTTGGCTTCTACATTTGTTGTATTGTTAGCAGACAAGTGAGGGGTTGTGTTGCTTCCTTGAAGGCTCATGCGAGATTCATGAACCAGTAGGTAGGAAAGGATTTGTGTGGAGGAAGGTAAAGTGGATTGTGTGGTGATGGAGGTGACAACTGAATCGTATTCAGGTCCCAATCCAACAAGAAGAAACACAATAAATTCAAATTTAGGGAGGGATTGGCCATCAAGAGTAATGGTTTGGGAAAGGGTTTTGGCTGGCTTTTGTCTAGTAATCGTTTATGTTTGAGTTACCTCTTTTCAACGAGGCTAACTGGAGCCTAGTATGAACAATCTAGGCACTTGATTTTGTTGAGAAGAGGTCGTGAAGTCTTGTCCAGATGGCTGTTGAGGTAGAGCAATCCAGTATTTGCACCATGATGGCTTCAGATAATGAAGTAGTGGGAAAAGCAACACAAAGCTAATCGTTCTTATCCCATTCTGATGGAGAAAGAGACTCGGATCCAGTTGTTGGGCGAAGTAAAGAGCCATCAACGTAGCTGTAAAGATCATGAGCTCGAAGAAAAGGAGAAATCTAGGCCTTCTAGATTGAGAAATTTTCCGTGGTTAGCTTGATGGTGAGGAAAGACGAGAATGAAGGGAGATGGATTTTTTAGGATTCTTTTGTCATTTTTCAGGAAGACTTTGGCCTTTATTTTCGCTTTGATACCATACTAAAACATCATATTCATCATTGTATTTGTTGTATTGAATGGGATTGTTACGTCTAGTATTTATACACAACACTAGCCAATCATATTGTGACAGTTTACAATTCTAGAATCATCCATAGGTGTTGAGTTGTCTTTTGTATTGTTGCTAGTAGTGTCCTTATTCACTAGTTGAGGTTGTGTCTCAATATCTTCACTTCATCCTCTTCTTTCCGGTTGTCGACAGACTCTTCATCCTCTTTAGATTCTCATGTTCTCTTCTACTCTTCAACCTTATTTGAGTTCTCTTTTTGTCTTTCATTGTCGACGGCGAAGGAGCTGCGTCTCTTCTACTCTTTGACGGCTTCCTCACTCCTCACTTCCTCATATTCTCTTTATGTCTTTCATTGTCGACCAAATGCTCAATAACTCTTCACTAGATTTACTTGTATTTGTGCTCAGTGCTCACTTCTCAAGTGCTCAGCAGATCGATCAGGTGTGTTCTTCTTTCACTGCTCAAGTGCTCGGCAAATCAGTTAAGTCAGTTTCATTGTTAAGAATTGATTCAAGTGCTCAACAACTCGGTTTCATTGTTTTGATTTGATTCAAGTGCTCAACAACTCAGTTTTATTGTTCTGATTTGATTCGATTGCATCAGTTTCATTGTCTGAATGTGAGTGTGCGGTATTGTGCTCACTGCTTAGTAAACAACAACACAATTTCTCTTTTATGTCATTGAGTTTGGTTCGGTTTTGTTGTGTTGAACTTGAGACTCTGTATTTTGAATATGGTTCGTTTTTTTTCTTTGCAAGTTTGATTATTAGACGTTTGAATAATTGAATGTAAGCGGACAACAAATTCATGCTCAACCGTTTACAAATTTGTGTTCAAACGAGTTTATAGTCTCAGAAGAGCCGAACGAGCTCGAGCCCGAACGGGATTGAGCTCGGCTCTTATAAAGAACGAGCTACACGATCCCGAACCCAAGCTTTAGAAATAGCTCGCGAGTTGAGCTCGATCTTGATTCAAGACTCGTATAATTATTTTAGGCTCGGCTCGTTTCTAAACGAGCGGAGCCTAAACACCTAGGTGCTTGGCTTGAGCATCTCCTATTATACCCCTAGGTTTTATGGTATTATACTTAATTAAAATGGGAAATTCAGAACCCCTTACATCGAGATAGAGGGGAGACAAGCAACAAGTTGCGTCACCAACCCTTTTTGAATTGCAAAACCGATACTCCTAAAAACAACATTTGATGACCTATGAGACATAACATTACCGTGTAAGACTCGTTGCACCCTCTTAAGAACCTCAACAACATCGGGCGCAAGAAAACCAAAAGTGTCAAAAGCGAACGGAAGAAACACGTGTTGGTTTTTGACACAAGCCCTCTCATGTTTAGCCACCTTAGCAGAAGCTGCATTAAGTGCCACCTTACCCACCACAAAAGGCCCATTGCCTAAACTAACCAGTGGGGAAACCCCTATCACATCAATACAAACATGCTTTCCACTCATCCATTCAAACACTAAGACGTCCGCCGCGGCCTCAACGTAGATCTTCCCTCACGTGGATCAGTCAAAAAGGTCACAGGAGCCTCCTTCTTAAACAAAACCCCTGCTCTCCTAAACACGTCGCATAAAACATCACGGACAAGATTATGTCTGTATTTGAAGCCAGGAAGCTCTTTACAATGAACAACATGCTCCCTAAAAACATCTAAAGGCTTGCGACAATTGGGCATAGGACAAGTCCCATCAACCAAATAAAGTTGAATCATCAGGCGATACTTAAGGACCGAGTGATACTCAATCGGGGGCATACACTGCCCAAGCCCATCAATGGGTATGGAAATAAGGAAATCTTGGTTATGCACTGATTGGATGCACTTAAAAACCGCTTTCTGGCTCGAGGTCAAATTGAAGGCAACTTCCATCTCCTGTACAATCTTACTGAAAAAAACACTCGCCAAAACCTGTTGAGCTTTACGGGGGACGGTGTTCTTGACAGTAAAAACAGAAAGATCGAATTCAGGAATAGAAGCCTGAAGATTGCCCAAAGCTCCATAAAACTCAAAGCCTATATCCACAACTCCACTGTCCCGCAAAATGTGGTCTTGAAGGTCCCAAGACTGGGTCCTGGAGGCCACAAAGGCAAAGGAGGAAGCCTCCATAGCCGAGTAAATCCCAAGACCCCCAAATCGAATGGGCAAAGAAGCAAGCCGCCACTGAAGATCCCCAAAGAAAGGGCCCACACACCACAATATCCTCTACCGATCCACGGAGTCCATCATCAAAAAAAGTTGTTGCACTCTCCCAATGCTCCGGATGACAAGTCCTCAAGCCAAAATACATATTAGAAACACCCATACAAGAACGAAGTAGGAGAAGCTCACTTTGCGGGTCCCTCAACTGTGGAAGAAGATGCATCAACTCAATTGTCTTAACCGCTCTCTTCATGACAAGTTATCTAATAAACCCCATGTCTCTACTCACTGCCCCTCCCAACAACTTAACTCCCATCGCCGGCCTTGCAATGTCTTGTGGGAATAGTCCATCTATAAGTTTCGACCCATCACACGAAGGCCAAAAGAGCTCAGTTTTGCGAACATTTAACTCGAGCCCTAAACCCGGACCAAACTGGTATCAACACCATCCCGCGCGGGATGGTGTTGATAGCCCCGTATCAAATTGGTATCAGAGCTAAGGTTCATCAACACCATCCTGCGCCATCAAAAAGAAGAAAAATCAGAGCTTTCAAGATCCGTCGAGAAGGTTCTACCAAAAACAAGTGATTGGGGCAGGAATTACAACGGTTAGTAAACTATTCTCGTTGACCTACTGCTTTTCACAATCTAAATTCAATTTCTTGAAAAAGATTATTTGTGGCCTGATTTATCCCACCATAACTCAATCAAGAACCAATCTTTTTCTTGAACCCATACCTTTGATTCACTTCTTTCAAACCTATTCGGGCTAATTTGCGGAAAAACCAACCGAGAACGATCTTTTTAGCCATGGTCCACTCTTGAATCACCATCCCCTAACCCGCAGCAGCCGCTGCCCTACAATTTTATTTTATTTTGCCTTTTCGGCCGCTGGTTTTCCGCCTCAACCTCCCGCCGCCGGCCTCTTGCCGCCAGCGTTGCCACCCTCCCACCTCACCACCACCTTTCCGCCACCAATCAACCCTGCTGAACCACCACCCCACAACAGCAGCCCTTGCCACGTTGAAGCCCTCCTAGGGTTTCGGCTTTTCAAAAAAAAAAAAAGAAGGAAGAAAGAACGGGAAGGAAAGAAAGGGAGCCTCTATTTTCTCCCCTTGGACTTATAAATTTTCTTCATTCCCTTTCCCTTTTATTTTCCCTTCAGGGAGAATTAGTTATTCCCTTACCCTATTTTCACATCTTTTATGCTTTTGGGTACCCTCAGGATTTGTTTAATCCCTTTGTCCTTTTGACGTTAAAACTTATATCATCAGGCTACACTTAACTTTATTCAAGGTAATTGTTTTTAGTTGAGAAATTGCAGGCGGGTCTAGTTTTGCCTTGAGTAATGTCTATTACAGGAAAAGGAGTTAATCATATTGACGTCAAGGATTCGTGGACGAATCCTTTTCAAGAAAGAGAGAATGATGCAGGAGCATCTGAGAGCTTAACCTCACCATTCCGGACAATGAGACCAACAAAGCGCATGATCATGTGGAGAGCTAGGAGGAGGTATATGCATTGATTCGGGAGATGGATCAAGTTGCATGGATTCCGACTTGTACCTCATGGAACACATGCATGGAGACAAGGACCCGGAGGTATGATGACATGCTCTTATTGCAAGGAACGAGTAGAGCTCTTTATGCATAAAAGGAAGCGTATGCATGCACCACCATGCATATTTGGGATCAAGATAAAGAGGAGACGATTATCTCGACATGAAAGACAAGCTTATGAGTAATTACTATACGAAAATGAGCTAGAGGTCCGTACCTAACTAAGGAAGGAGATGGCCGAGATCAGCTTACACAAGGCCGAGATAATTCCAGTCGAGATACAAATGGTCCGCGTGAAGAAGGCTTGGAAGAGGAAGGGAATTGAGATAATTTAAGTGGCTAAATTAAGCTCAACGATCTATTTTATTTTTCAGCCCATATTTTAGACTCTTTTTATTATTATGGGTTGAATTATATTTTATTTAATTTAGGAACATATTTTATTATCTATTTTTGGGCTTTTAGTATAAAATAATTTCAGTCCTAAAAATATGATATTTCCTTTTCTATTTTTGGGTTTAGGATAAACTATTTTAAACCCAAGTATATTATCTTTTTTTTAGCTAGTTTGGGCTCGATCTTGGATCAAGTCTATAGCTCGTAGTTAGCTTAAGAATGACGCACCACGTACCTCGTCTAGATAAGGCACATACTCGACGTCCAGACTTCTCAGATTATGAATAAACACTATTTCTCTCTCGTGAAATCGAGAACCGAATAGGTGGAATCCTACTCAAACCCTGGACGAGTGAGAAGCACGTCCAAACCCTAGTTGTATCATGTTAAGAATGTATACTATGCCAATAAAGTTCATATCAATACTAAATTGATCGAGGTTTACATAAACAAATAAATAGTCGGAATAGCTCAAAGTAATATAGTCGTTCGAAGAAGGAATTGAGTTGAGGACGCTCATTACATAAGCTCCATTTATCTCTAACAAAATGAAGAAGATGAAATGAATTAAATTGGATCATATTTTCAAACATTGATCGAGTCGATTGATAGATCTGATCGAGCCGACAACGACAATGTGAGGAGCACAAGACCATTAAAAAAAACTTATCTCCAAGGTGCAGTCTCTCTTAGACCTCCACAATGGAGGGTCGTGGGGCTGCTATACCCTTCCATGTCACCAAAAATGGATGACATGGATGAAAGAGGGCATAGTAGTCGTAGAGGTCGACGTCAACCTCTATTTGCTTTACTATTTTTTTTTTCGTTTTTTTAAGATTAAAACGACGTCGTTTTGGCCTGCGGAGTTGCAGGACATGGCGCGCTCTGACTGGCCGAATTCTAGCCAGTGACAGCGCGCCATGTGACAGTGTAGTTTTTATTAAATTTAAAATCCGTTTATCTTCATAAATATTAATTAAAAAAAATATATATTTAAATAGGATTTAATTTTATCAATCCAATGACACCCACTTTGCATATGTTTCGATTAAAATATTTTTTCACTTCTTGTAACGTATATAAATTTTACGTATTGAACATTTGGCGTTTTATAATTTTATTTTTTTAGATGATAATTTATTTTTGTCTATCTAATAAGATATTTATTTTCAAATATATTTAAATACTTATTTATAATTAAAAAAAAAAGCAATTTAAAATGAATTTTATACGTAAAATGAGACATGAATTTAAATATAAAATTCCAATTTGATTAAAAAAACAATTTAAATAATACATAAACTTCAACCTAACATGTAACTTATCACATAAGTTTGAAATAAAATGATATATAAATATACATTTTTATTAATTTATTGAAATTAAATGTACAATTCATTAATTTATAATAATATTATTAATATATAAATTATATATAAAATTACAATTTATTAATTTATTCAAACTAAATAGAATAGTAAAAAATGAAAATAGAAGTCTTGGGGCTCTCTGTTACAGGTAAAAAAATAAAATGGACTACTAAGCTGACGTGGCAGAAAAATTGGTGATGTGAAAGAAAAAAAATAGTAGCCTTAAAATTCTCCATTGCACATTGTCTTATATCACCGACTCCTTGTGAATCATTGACATCACATGATACGAGCAAAATATGACTAATTAATTATATTTCTACCTGCAATAATATGACTACTGAATTATATTTTCCACATCAACATGCATGCCAGCATAATATAACTATTTTTTACTAACCCATAACGTTGCTATCTTGTAGAGAATCGAACCTAAAATATTCTTGTGGTCGGGAACGTAAAGTTCGAGAACGTCGGACAATTTTTTTTTTATCAACCAAACATTACCACTTTAAATTACTTGATAAACTAATTTCAGAGGTAAAATATTCATCTCTACGCATATTATTAGATAAACAAAATACTCATAGGATGTTATCATGAAATATACTTATACTATTACAAAATATTCACGAAACAAACATATACACAAATATTGTTGATAAATAAATAAAAAATCCATAGCATTATCCTAATTTTTCCACGCCTTAACTACTCACTTCGTCAACCTTCTAAACTTACACGGCAATCCAAATTATGTAAATCAATTAAACATCTTTGCTTTTCCACAAGTTGGCAACATAATATGCACCGCAATGACTTGTGAACTTTCTATCCACATGCACGATGCGATTATATATATATATATATATATATATATATATATATATATATATATATATTCACTTGCACTGCTAAAACAACCACCCTGAGAAAACGGCAGCATGTTCAGCGCCAACGCCACCCACGTCTTGGTTATTCCATACCCAGCACAAGGCCACATGCTTCCGATTCTTGATCTCACCAACCAACTCGCAATCCGGGGAATCAAAATCACCATTTTAGTAACCCCTAAAAATCTCCCAATTTTAACTCCAATTCTTTCGGCACATCCTTCGGTCGAAACCCTAATTCTCCCTCTTCCTCACCACCCCAAACTCCCTCCCGGTGTCGAGAACATCCGTGACATCGGCAATAGCGGCAACCGTCCTTTGGTCGCCGCCCTCAGCGGGCTCGCTGACCCGATTACGGACTGGTTCACGGCCCATCCTTCTCCTCCACACGCAATACTGTCTGATTTCTTCTTGGGATGGACCCAAAATTTGGCTCAAAAGCTTGGTGTTCTTCGCTTCGTATTCTTCACTTCCGGATCATTCGGTTGCTCCGTGCTGATCAATCTGCTTACAGACATTGACAGGTTTAAGGCACTCGATTATGTCGAGCTTATTGATCTCCCGAATTCGCCTGTTTTCAAGCAAGATCATTTGCCATCTCCTTTTAGATTATACGACCAATCTGACCCAGATCATCGGCTTTTTAAGGACGGGTTCACTGCCAATTTGTCGAGTTGGGGTTGTATTTTCAATTCGTTTCGTCCACTTGAAGAAAACTATTTGGAGCATTTCAGGAAGCAAACCGTTCACGGCCGAGTTTACGCGGTCGGACCGCTCAATTTGTTACATGGATCCGGCAGCCTTACCCGGGCAAAACCGGTTCAGGAGACTAGCTGCGGGCGCCTGCTCAAATGGCTAGATAATTTCCCGGATGATTCCGTGTTATACGTTTCATTCGGGAGTCAAAAGTGGTTGACCGAGCCCCAGCTGGAAGCTTTGGGTCTAGCCTTGGAAAAAAGTGGAACCCGGTTCATATGGGTTGTCCGGTCTGAGCCTAATTCACATACTGAAGGACCGACTTTCCTTGATGGGTTTGAAGATAGGGTAGCCGGCCGAGGGTACATTGTGAAGGAGTGGGGCCCACAGGTGGAGATATTAGGTCACCGGGCTGTGGGCGGGTTTTTGAGTCATTGTGGCTTCAACTCGGTGCTAGAGAGTGTGGCGGCCGGAGTGAAGATACTCGCCTGGCCTATGGAAGCCGACCAATATTCCAATGCTAGGCTATTGAAGGATCTCCGGGTGGCTGTCCCGGTTTGTGAGGGCCCGGACACGGTGCCTGACCCTGATGCATTAGGCCGGGTCATCGAGGAGGCAATGAACGATGATGCCCTGCAAAAGGAAACGGTTAAAGAGTTGAAAGAGACGACACTTGAAGCTGTTAAGGAGGGTGGGAGTTCTGATAAGGCTTTGGATGATTTTGTGAATGAGTTAATTCGCATTGGCTCACCTTAATTAATTGTTTACCTTATTTTTTCACCTATGTTTGACATTGTTGGGCTCAGGTTCGAACCTCACATGCTCCTATTTTCTTTTTCTTTTTTTACCTTAGTTTTTTAACTCAAAATAATACCAATTATCAATATTGAACCGAAAATAATATCAACTTTGAAAATTAGAGCGATGCAAACTATAAACGTATTTACCAAAAATAATACGTCTTACTTTTCCGGTAAAAATTCTACCAAAAATAATACGTCTTACTTTTCCGGTAAAAATTCTATCTCCGGCAATGACGTGGCAACCGGAATCTTAGATCTCATCAAATTATTTGGATGAGCTTTATGATATGTAGATTTTATTTTAAAAATAAATAAATTTGTGTTATTTAATATGCTAAGTATAGAAATAATTACAATAATTTAAAAACAATTTTTTTTTCAAAAAAAATTTGGAAACTTTTTTTTCTCAGATTTTTTTATCATATTTATTTCAAGTGTAAAATGAAATTTATAAATTTTTTAAAATCAATTTGTAAGTATTCTATTTTTTTTTTCAATTTTCATCTTTTAACTTAATTCCTAAAGAAAATTTATTTTTTTGATTATGTTTAAAAAAATATTTTATTAAAATTAGTTAAAATTTGTATTAAAAAAACTCCCAAAAAAAGTTTTCAAAAATTCACAAGAACGATTTATTTTTCTAAAAAACTATTTTTACAAAAACACCAAAATATATTGTACAAAATTATATTTTACAAAAATATTTTTACCAATTTTTTTTTAGAAAACCAAATTATTTTAAAAAATTATACCAAAATTTAGCAGGTCGAAACAGACAAACAGCATGCATTAGCCGGCGAAAATTTAAAATATCGAGCATTTTAGCAGGTCGAAACACAAGGTAATCAAGGAAAGAGAAACAAATAGACGATGTCGGTTGAAGAAGTGTAGAAGAAAACTATAGGGAACTGCCAGCGGAAACCTCAGATTTGGACTCTTTATAAAAGCCTTCATATTTTGATGACCTGTCCACGTCTCCTTCAAAAGAAACAAAGTATCATCCAGAACGTAGAACCGATCACTAAGACGTGCGACCACCCAAACAAAAATTTGGAGTGAAACAAAACCTCAACTGATGTATGTGTTTGTCAAACGTCTCATTTTATTATTTGAACACTTTGTTGTGTTGTGTGTTTATAGATCATAAACTTTGATTTTAGTGGGTCACTAGTTAGACTATATGAGTGGTTAAATTTATTTTTGTTTTTTAATTGGAAAAGTTTGAGGGACAAGTCAGTAGCGATGAAATTACGTTTTTGTAACTTTTATGGGTTTTCCTAAAGCTTGTGACAGAGTTTAAGTTATGTTCAACGAACACAAACGTTTTATGTTTTGTTGGACAAACTTTTATGATTTTTGTGTGAGGCTTGTAAGCGGTATTAGGATGACTCGTCATAGTTAGTGGATAGCTTGGATTTTACGTTGGCTTTAACTCCTTTATAATTTTTTTATTTTTTTTTTGCTTTGAATATGAGTTTATAAAAAGAAAGATCCACTGAGAAAATCAGAAGTAATCAATACTATAGACATAGATTGTTTGCAGGACAAATTGACTCGGTTTTCAAAACATTTTTTTTATTAGATTATATCTGTTTTGTGGATTATGGTCAAAAGGCGTAAAATTGTAAGTCATAGTACACTAGAATGAGTTTGGATCCATAAAATCGGATTGTAAGATCTTTGATATTCTTATTCTTTTCTTATTGTTAGATCAGAAAAGAACTTGTAATGAGAATATTGTTTTGTAAAATCTTTTATTAAGGGTTTTCTTTTAAAATAGGGAGGTTTTTGTTATTGTTAGGTTTTTTGATTTTTTTTCTTTTATAAAAAGGTCAAGCAAAACGAATTGCTACCGGATAGAAGGAAAAGGCAGCCTAAAAATCAACAGAAATTATCCTATTCTATCTTATCTTATATCTTATATATATATTAAAACAGAGACCTCTATTGTCACGTGTCGCCTCTAGGATTTTTCTCAGCCCAACGGAAATTTTACAAGCCTCTGCTGCCACGTGTCGCCTCCAGATTTAACATTAGTCTAAACATTTTTTTTTTCAAAAATAATTTAAAAAATCGAAAAAGTTATCTTTATAATTAATCTCAAGCACGTGCTTTTTTTTTCTAATCATTAATCAGTTAAACTCATTTTTCCACCAACTACTTACGAGATTTTTAAATGTAGATAAATTTGGAATTAGTCATTCAAAAAGTTAGTCGTATGATCTTCAACAATTTTTAAAAAATTGATGTTTGTTATGTGATATATTTTTATATGTTTATAATTACTCCACAGACAATTCGTTACAGTAATGAAATTTTATAATATTAATCTCATTTTAACTTAATAACACTATGAAATTATTATAAAATGAAACTATACTCATTCATAATTGACATTAATTAATCTAAAAACTTCTAAAAAATAGGATAATGTCTTAGATATTTTATTAATATTTTTAAAATTATATAATTAAAAAAATGTAAATAAAATTTATTTTTTTATTATTTAAATTTTTTATATTTATTTTATTATCTTATTATACATTTACAAATATATAAGAATTATTTTTATTAGTAATATATAAAAAACACCCACGGACACAGGTAATACACTAGTCTTTTTATTAAGGGGTTTCCTTTTAAAATAGGGAAGTTTTTCTTATTGTTAGGTTTTCTGATTTTTTTTTCTTTCATAAAAAGGTCAAGCAAAACGAATTGCTACCGGACAGAAGGAGAAGGCGGCCTAAGAACAACAAGAGCGGAGGAGTCGGCAATGGCCAAGGAGAGAGAAGGTTGAGCAAGAAGCGGGAAGTTGTTGGACGGAGTAGGACAATCAGCACCGTGGCTACAAGCCAGCGAAGGGAAGCAGGAGAGAATAGTTTTCATGTGTGAATGTCGTGAGGAAGATCGAGTTACAAACTTGGAAGGAAGTTGTCGCTTGTCGAGGATGAGACCGTTGAAGGAGTTGCAATCGGGGTGCCGGAGTAGAAGCGATGTTAGACGATGTTACTTTGACGGTTTTTGGTTGGATAATATTTTACCCCAAGGCAGAAAAAGACCGTTTTATATTGAAATAAGGCCGTTTTTACCAGGGTTTATGATCCTTGTGGCAATCGAACCACCCTGTATCAGTCAGTGCAGATGAACAAATCGATTTAGGCGATCACTTAATGATGCAAATGTGAAAGACTCGATACTCAAATGACATTATACAACTGATAATGATGTACAGTATATTTTGGATGCAAGAATATCAACTGATACTAAAGGAATTGTTGCTTGGAAAATTTTTTCACTTTCCTTGCTTCAGAGCCACTCAATTTGTGATGACAACGTCCACATATCATAAAGTTCACTGAAATTGATCCCATATGATGTGTTGTTCAGCTTTCTTTTGTTTTCTTTCCTATAGAGGAACTCGATTCCTACTCAAATTTTAAAGTATTACACAATTAGCATCCATTTCGCCAAGTAACAATAGTAAGTGTCTCCATCGGACAATATATTAGGATTAGGAATAATATCAAAATTGAACAAATTGATTCAGGCAATCACATGATATTTACTCTTTTACCCTCTTAATTCCATTGCACAAAATATTTACTGTTCCTCGTGCCCTACTCCTATATACATGCATGTTCACCTGTGCTGCTAAATCAACAAGTTCTATTACTGTAATATCAACACATCGCCGCAATGTCCAACGCCACCCACGTCTTGGTTGTTCCGTACCCGGCACAAGGACACATGCTTCCGATCCTTGATCTAACCAACCAACTCGCAATCCGAGGAATCAAAATCACCATTTTAGTAACCCCTAAAAATCTCCCAATTTTAACTCCGATTCTTTCTGCGCATCCTTCCATCGAAACCCTAATTCTCCCTCTTCCTCACCACCCAAAACTCCCACCTGGTGTCGAGAACATCCGTGACATCGGAAATCACGGCAACCGTCCTTTGATCGCCGCACTCACTGGGCTCGCTGACCCGATAACGGACTGGTTCACGGCTCATCCTTCTCCTCCACACGTCATCCTCTCTGATTTCTTCTTGGGATGGACCCAAAACTTGGCCCAAAAGCTTGGTGTCTTTCGGTTCGTATTCTTCGCTTCTGGATTATTCAGTTCCTCTCTGCTGACGAATCTCTTTACATGCATTGATAGGTTTAAGACACTCGATTATGTCGAGTTTACTGATTTCCCGGATTCCCCTGTTTTCAAGCAAGATCATTTGCCTTCTTCTTTCAGGTCATACGACCAGTCTGACCCAGATTATCGGATTTTTAAGAATGGGTTGATTGCCAATTTGTCGAGTTGGGGTTGCATTTTCAATACGTTTCGTGCACTTGAAGAAGACTACACAGAGCATTTCAGGAAGCAAACCATTCACGGACGAGTTTACACGGTCGGCCCGCTCAATTTGTTTCAGGGATCCGGCGGCCTCACCCGGGCGAACCCGGTTCAGGAGACTAGCGACGAGCTACTCAACTGGCTTGATAATTTTCCTGATGATTCCGTGTTATACGTTTCATTCGGCAGTCAAAAGTGGTTGACCGAGCCCCAACTAGAAGCTTTGGGTCTAGCCTTGGGAAAAAGTGGAACCCGGTTCATATGGGTTGTCCGGTCTGAGCCTGATTCACATACTGGAGGTCCTGGAGGACTATCTTTCCTTGATGGGTTCCAAGATAGGATAGCCGGACGAGGGTACATTGTAAAGGGGTGGGCCCCCCAAGTGGAGATACTAGGTCACCGGGCTGTGGGCGGGTTTTTAAGTCATTGTGGCTTCAACTCGGTGTTAGAGAGTGTGGTGGCCGGAGTGAAGATACTTGCATGGCCTATGGAGGCTGACCAATATATCAATGCTAGGCTATTGGAGGATCTACGGGTGGCTGTCCTGGTTTGTGAAGGCCCGAATACGGTGCCTGACCCGGAAGCATTAGCTCGGGTCATTGAGGAGGCAATGGATAGGGATGCTTTGCTAAAGGAAACGGCTAAAGAATTCAAGGAGATGACACTTGAAGCGGTTAAGGAAGGTGGGAGTTCTGCTATAGATTTGGATGAGTTGGTGAATGAGTTGCTTCGTATTGGTTCATTTTAAATGTTTAGATTATGTGTTCACTTATATTTGCTTATCCCATAATAATCCCATAGTTAAGCTAACTCAAGTGAATCAAGTGATCATTGGTTTGATGATTGTTGATTAAATAAGAAACATTTTATCGCTCAACCTTAATAACTGATTCTTTAATTCTAAATGCTTTTACGATCTTCAAACGATTTGATCGAGAGAAGCATAATTAGGGTCCTTGTGGCTTATTAGTTTTCTAGACTTCTACCAATGTAGCTCTTCTCTTTGGTTTCTCACATGTGAGATCCAA